>CM053793.1:281572090-281907090 GCA_028749045.1 Cupressus sempervirens | reverse complement strand
ACTAAAAGCAAATATGAACCTCTGTCAATGTAGGAGCCATGAAATCTATGAATGTAGAATCATGACAACTATTTGTTTATGTGGTAGGGATTTTATGCATGGGGCACATTTGGAGGCTTTCTTGACTGAATATTGTTTAAAATTATGCATGATAACTTGTTCTATTTCCCCTACAATAGAATCGCCAATTATTTGGTTTAAAGTAATGTAGATGAATTTTGACAAGTAATATAAATTTTCATGAATTTTTAATGAAGTGATTTTAACATTCTTGATTGTTTTGGTTTATTAGATGTGGATTCCAGTTTAGTTGAAGTGTAAAAAATAATGGTCATTGCAATGTTCATTGGTTGAGGTACACCTGAGGAAGAAGACCAAAGAATCAAAGATATATTTATTATTATTTTGTTGCTCAATCTAGATTGCTACTATTTGCTACTCATTTCTTCTATTACTTCCTATTGTCAAACTTTTTGTGCTCACAGTATTGGATTTCATCTCTTCAAGCATAGTAGGTAAAAGTAAATGGAGTGACCATTAAATGTTAATTGTGCTCTACGTTTTGTTATTAGAGGAAACATTCTATTTTGTCTAAATATTAGGTCAAGGATACAGATTTCCTTTTATAGTTATTTTATGTATACCTATTGTGGTATCCCTATGTAAAGAGGACGTTATAAGCTGCACCAGTTTTGGTTTTACCAATTCAATCTAATGCTTGTGTTTTTGTAATGAATAGCTTATACAATATTTTTTTAGACACCATTAAATTTAATTTGAGCTGAGCTTGAAGAGACATTTAGTTGAATTGTTATAAAATTAATATAAAATATACTTCCCTACAAAATGGAGGTTAATTTAATTGCAAAAATAAGTAAAATTATATTTAGAGTGAAGAAAATGCCAACAAATTTTAGAAAACCAATCTACTACCTAGGATTTGTAATTTTTCAGCTTTATTAATGCATTTACATTTGTTAAATTGGTATCTAAATGTTCAATTTCTTGTCCATTGGTTTCTTTATTTGGCAACATAATTACCATGAATTCACAAAGTATTTGTAGAAAGTGAAGCCATCACTCTTAAGTGAAAAGAGGAAATAACAAGTCATAACAAGGTCAATTGAAATCATTTTTTCTACATAATCAGTCCAACCAAAGCAATCTCACTTGTCCCAATCTAGTTAGCCAATTTAGATTTGGAAAGATGCAAGTCATTAACCATGTCAAAATTCTATAATTATGTTGCAACGAAAACCCAAATTTTTGAGATGCCCAATTTGGAAAATGTATCAAGTGAAGTCGAAGATTTTTTTCCCTTTTATCACTAGTAAAATTGGCCTCTATTTATTACAAAAAAAGGTCAAATTCTCTACCCAAATTGGTTGAATGATCCACAAATGGCCTTGTCAGTATTTTTCCAATCAAAATTTTGTAGAATCCTTGTTTAGGTCAAAATTTTGATGCAAGTCCTCATTGAAATCATCCACCAACATTTGGCCATTGTGGTCATCAAAATTTCCACCAATTTTTATTGAAAAGGCTTGCCCATTCGACCAGGATGCGAAACCCATGATGGTGCCCTTATCAGTGTATTGTTTGGAAGTTTAACTATGACTTCTTAAAATTTTGAGTACAGTTGGTTGAATGTTTGACCAAGTTTTGTTAGGTTTTAACCAAGATTGGTTGAAAGTTTGAAGAATATAGAAGGTTTAAAAATAATACCTAAAGATAAATATCAAGAATAATCACCAATGACATCCTAAGAGGTGACTAGTCTAAATATTTATCTTTAGCTATTACTTTTCATTCTTAATACCGAATCCATGAGAATATAGTCCATGTCTGACTGTGGAACAACTTGGAGCTAGAGAGAATGTAAGCTATCTTAGGGTGATGGGGTCAAAGTTACAACATAATGTGAAGTTGAATTTAGATATGGTAAAGATAGATATTCAAAAGTTTGATAAGAATTTAAGGCATCTAGAATTAGTCTATGGCAATACACCAAAAGGGGAAGGAGTGGCTTCAAAAAGAGATTGCATGGCATAAATGTTAACTAGACAACATAGAGGATATTATTGTAGCACTAGATAGAATCTAGGAGAGTGTTACGGTAGGTACTCTGACATTGGGTTGACTTGCAAGTATCTTTGAGAATTTACAATCCAAATATTAGGAGGACTACAAGTTGTGGAATTTTTCATGTATCGCATCATTATTTTCTTTTTCATTTCTTGTAAGAGTGTTTCAAGGTTGGGAACCACTTCAACATCCTTTGCATGGTTTAGAGGTAATGTCATTGTCGTAGAGGCTTCTACAAGGGAATGAGCCTCATGATTATGGCACTTACATAGAAGGAGAACTTGCTTCTTCAAATCCTTACACTAAACCCTTCACTAAATTTATTCTTACTATAGTGAGAATAGCTGCTATGAATTCCTAGGAGCCAAGGGATCCTAAAAATATGATATATTTTCCAGAGATATGGGAGAATTAACTACCAGCTTTAGTACTTCATAACATTATGGATCATATAGTGATGCCCAAATTAACAAAAACAATAGATAATTGGGATCCCTCTAGGGAGAGAATGCCAATACATGCATGGTTACATCCTTGGCTTCCAGTGCTGGGCCAACATATGGATCCTTTATATCCAATCATTCTTTATAAGTTGGGGAATATGCTTCATGCTTGGCATGCAAGTGGTGCATCTACATATGCAATTTTATGACCTTGGAAAACTTTATTTCATCCTATTGGTTGGGAACTAGTGATTTTTTATTTTATTGTACCTAATCTGATGACAAATCTACAAAAATTTGTAATCAACCCAGCTAAAAAGTAACTAGACCAATTTAACTAGGTTATGGCTTAGGCATTTTCTATTCCCATTTACTAGAACACTTATTAGAATTCTTTGGAGTAATCATATCATGAAGCTCAAGCCTTTTGATGTCAACCCATTATTTAAGGATACCCAAAATGGCAGTAAGTGTCAAGAAACATTGAAATGAACCCAACTAGTAAACACAATACTTTTTTCCAATTATGCTCATAATGGCTGCAAATATCCCAATTGAAATTGTGATACCTACCCAATATAGATATGAAGAATAAGATTGTTGTCATGAATGAATCTAATTAATAAGAAATCAATCTATTGCCTTCAAACATGAGGATAAAAAAGGGATCAACCATCATACCATGAATATCTCATGCATATTGTGGTGCCATAGCCTGATTATACAACAAAAGAAGAAGAATCCATATATTTTGAAAGTGATTTTTCTAAGTAGATAAAATCATGATATCATTATTCAAGTTTCTTAAAGAAATTGACACACACTGAATTCAAATAAAGGAGTACTTTTAAAAATTCAAATATAAGTTAGAACTTGTCATATGGTGGTATGGCCTTTTGAGTACTTTTAATTGTATAAATTAGTTAGTGGAGCTCTCTATTTCAGAAAACTAAAAATAGTCATAAGATTTGAAGGCATGGAGTTTTATGAATACTCAAAATTTTGTGAAAATCTAATCAATAAAATGTTTACTAGTATTTTTTATGGAATCCAACAAATTGGCTAATCTATTTTTTAAATTAGTATGAATCAACCAAACCCATTGCAAAAGTGGTAGATTGATGATAAACATGGTATTGGGAGATGAGATAGAATTTGGGAAAAAAATATTATTTTAAATTGTCACACTACAAGGTTTTTACTTGAAAATCTTATGACTACATAAGCAATTTAGTTATGACCATACTGACAGAATAGCCATATTGAACCAAAATTTCTGAAACAACACCAACACCATACCCTACAACTATCATTTTCCCCCATGGAATAACACTAAACCATGCAGTTTGCTTCAAATTTAAATTAAATACCTATATGCAAGGATGAAAGTGACTTTATCATATCTATGCTTGAATTTAAATGTAGTGAAAATTTCAATAAGAATGAACTAAAATTATATTCATGGTCCTCTCATGATTTTGGTTTGACATATTCCTTGATTAAAATTGTTTCAAAAAAAGAGTATGCATTACGATAGAAGAAAGCTTACAATTTGAAATAAATTGGCATCTGAGAGAGAAGAACAAAATAACCCTAGAAAGACAACAGAAGAAAAAAATATTAGACATAAAAAGATGGAATTTTGATGTACAAGTAAAGATATTCTTTTGTATACATCTTATCCAATTATATATAACATTTGCAACTATTATCTACCATGTTGATAACTTTGAAAATAGTTGACGAAAAGGAAGCACTCTTTGAGTAGTCTGGACAAAAAACTTTTGAGTAGACACTAGAGAATACTCAATTCTGTCATGAATAAGATTTTTTTTTGATTTTGATATTCTAGGATGAAATTGATCAAGATCATTATAAATATTTGGAATCTATATATATTGAGAGCAAAATAAAATCTAGGGCTCCAAACAAAAGGAAAGGTCCATAAATTCTAGCTTGTGACATCAGTATTGGAGAATCAAGTAAGATTATCACATTACCTTGATGAAATCTAGACATTGATAGGCTTACTACTATAGCTTGTTTCATTCTAGGAAACCACATTGAATAACAAGAAAAAAGTTAACATATTGAAGTTATCTTGAGCATCTATAGTTGAATAGTAAAAAAAAAAGAGGCAAGACATGTTGAGTAAATATGTGGGTAAATGTAACTTAATAAAATATGATGAAGAAAACATTGAATTGATAATGAAAAAGAATTTAATTAATTTAGCATAGTGATTTTTTGAAGTCTTACCTTGAAATTGTGGTCTTCAAATAGGGAAAGCCTACACTTTTAGTAGCACCAAATAGTTGGATCCAATCTCATTTATTTTCTAATCTCATTTAGAAAAGTTGAGTATTGGCCCATCCTATTTTTTATTTGGTAGTTTTCTAACAATTACATATTAAAAATTCACTTATGAAAAAGACTTAGAATGACTAAAATTGGTTAAATAATGAAGGTATGTTAGTTAGAGCTTCACTTAGTTTTGAGAATACTTTAATATTCTCTACTTAACAAGGCCAACCACACGAAGGAAGAAGCTCATATACCCTCACCCCCCTCCCCCTAACATCAATGTAAATTCCCTATTAACATCTAATTACATACTTGATTCATTCATTTATCCATTTATAAACTATAACATTCAATCAATACAATCACATAACATTCATTAATATGCTATAAAACTAATTAATACTAAACATTAATAAAGAAGTCATTAACACATAAAAATAGTCATTATCATTACATAAGTTCAATATTAATACACAACGTTCATTTATAATTACTTAACATAACATTTTTTCATTATTCAACAAAGTTTATTAAACAATGTTGATTAAAGAACATTTTAAAAAAAACCATTTCTCTTTTTTTTTTCTTAGATTTCTTAAGGAAAAGGATGATAGGAGCATTAATATATTCCTCATTCTCCACCTCTTGTGATTTTAATGTCAAATTATGATGCTTCCTCCTGCTTTGAGGGGCATCAGGATAGTGCACTAAAGGGGGGTCTCCTACAATAACAAGTAAATGGCTTAAATCTGTATACTTTTTTTATTGTATTGTAAAAAAGTATTTCATTAACCAATAGAACATAACATGCATTTTTCTTTACCTAACATTGTGACATCATGTACAATAAAATTTTGACCATCTGCCACCTCAGCAAGTTGAACTCTTTGAACAAGCTCCACTCGTTCATCATGATCTTCAACATGCTCTAAAATATTCAAAAAAAAGGCTACACATATAGCAATTACAATTGATGATGTTTAATTCTATTTAATAATTAAATAATTTATTTCCAATAGAAAATTAGTATCGCCACCCTTGTAATGCACATCATGGGCTTTGCCATGCGTAGGTTCTATGATAAGATTTGAATGCTGTAGTGAAATGTCATGTGCATTATTATCATTATTTCATAATTAAAACAAAAATAGTCAATTTATGTTGGAAATTAACACCAAACATGAAATTTCTCAACTATACAATTTGAATTTCTTTTCATTTGACCAATTTACCTATATCTCATCTAGTGCACTAGATTCTTTGATATGGCTTTTGGATTCTTAGCTTTAGTGTGCAACCATAAATTTATAGCCTTTCTTCAAGGCAATTTTTTGGTGTTCATCCATGGTCTCTACATTGAATTTCATGCCCTATATTTTTTTCTTAGTATCACAAGCTTTTCATGTATGATTTGATTAAACAATATCATTTGGAACCTTATATAAAAAAAAATTGATATCAGATTCCATTACTTCTACTCACAAGTCAAGAGTGGAGTTTCATATAGCCACCAGAGACAAGTTAGTGTTGGCCAACATTTAGTACTCTCTCTTTTGTAGCTTTTGATGTATCCTATAGTCTATGGATTTTTTTAAACATGTTAAATTATATGTTTACAAAGATCACTAATTAGTGCATGATAACATTCTACTTAATACTATCATGACATACCTTCTTTTGCCCTCTTCTGGTTCAATTCCTTTACCTTTTAGCCTTTTCTCTTTTGCATCCTCTATTATTTCATTCTACTCCATTGGTGGAATCGTAGGAGGACACTCATACTTTAGATGATCCTTTAGAGCTTTATATATTGGTCCCTTATAGTCTTTATATGTTTGGATACTCTTTTAAGAAGTAGGGCACTGTCAAAAATGTTTCTTCCAAAGAGCTCCTCTAGAGATTAATGAGCTATTTTTTTAATTCTTCGCCTTGCTCATTCCACCTTTTTTGAAAAAAAAAAATTGTTAGATACATAATTGTAATATAGTAGAATAAATGGAAGAAAATAAAAATATTGTACCGATGATATGAAGCTAAGTACCTTTTACATTTTTGGAATTCTTTAGAATAATTGGGGGGGTGAATTAGTTATCCAAGGTCTAGATGTATAAATAAAAATTTTCATAGCTTAGTGAACCCATAAAACACTCTTACCCATGCATGCATCTGTTATGATTATGCAATCCTTAAAATTTGTAAGTTATTGTCCAATCAACTTTGCAAAAATGTCAAGCATGAAACATAACAGATTCATCATCACACTTGACACAATGATTTATGTGGAAACCCAATTTAGGAAAAACCACCAGTAACATGCTACTCTTGTCCACTCTTCTAAAGTGATGCCCTATAAAAGGCCAACCCTATTAAAGGTTATAATACACACTATTAAATGTGGCATGTTTAAAGGATTTCAATCACCCTATTAGAAGTGAGCCTTGTTAGAGGACTTTAGGCAATTCACTTGGAATGCCACTTGGTTAAAGGATTTAAAAAAGACTGTTATATCAACCTTAAACCAAAGGATTTACCCTAGACTATTACAATTTTTAGAGAGTAATAGTAGAGCTTTGATCTGATATAACTTTTCTTGTAGATTACCGATCTCTATTCAGTCCTCCATTCTGCTTGGATTTCATACTTTGTAGTACTAACAAGTTGTTCACCCCTCAAGAATTTATCCATAGGCCTTCTTTCTTAACATGCCATTGTATATTTTTCTCTTTAGTCACTTGATGAAGCAAAACCCTTTACTTCTTCTATTCCTAAGGTTCTCGCACATGACTCTTTTGCTTCATGACTAGACATTCCTATAGATAGGAAATTAGGATATTTTCCCACTCATTTTCCTTCACCCAATTTAGGGTTTAGATGGATTTGGTAGGATACAATGTATCTACCCCATATCGTGTATCTCTTCTAGAAACTTCTCCTAGAATCCATTTGAATTTTCATAAAACTAGTTTACATCAATTTCTATGCCACCAGATCATAGACCTTATCTTTTTCCTTGTTCACAAGATTCAAGGAAAAAAACTTGTCAGCTTAGATTTTGAAAATCTTCAATCTTTAACATAATACAATAGCTCAACATTATCATCCTTTTGATGCTCGGCACACACTATGTTGCTCAACATCAACTGTAAAATCACTTGACATCAACTAAAGTTTATTGATGCTCGACATCCACTAAACTTCACTCAACATCCACTAGAATTTTCATTTTCTTAGCTCCACTTGACTTTCTTCTTGGCTTGTATTAACTTTTCTTGGCACCTACTATCCACTTGATCAAGCTTGGTAGAAAAACTCTATGTAACTTATTCTTCTAAACTTTCTAAGTGTAGCCAGCATTTGTAAACTTAAGTAGATTATCAATTCATCATGTCATTGCTATCTTAGCTAATCCTTGTACTTCATTACATAATCATAACTCAATCTTTCCTCTAGGTGTTATTGTTATATCTTATTGATCAAATCCTCTTCATCAGTCAACTAAGTGATAGTACTTGAATCTTATAAATAGTTGTCTTACCAGAAAATAATAGGTTTTACATCAGTGAAAAAATAATGATTGAAGAATATAATTTTCTTCAACAATCTCCCTCTTTCAATAATCTCTCTCAACAATGATCTTTTCAATTAGATGTCAACAATCTCCCTCTTTGGCATTGATGGAAAACCAAACTGATCAACTAAGTCAATCAAATGAAGAACATTTTGTTCAACCAAACTGACTAAGTTAAAATAGTAAGGCACTACCAAAGAGAAAACTTGTATCAAAATTTCTCCCTCTATTAGCAACTTCCATCTTCTGACTAGGTTACAAAACTCTTTCTTATAACTCCCTCCGAGATTAATAAATTTGGCTCTCTAATCAATGTCTCCCTCTTTGTTTTGACTCGACTCTTAATATCTTTCTCTAATATACTTGATCAATAAATATCTCCCTCTTTGACAAAAATGCCAAAGACATATACTAAAAACTTGTTATCATTTTTTTTAAAAATATGTAGATATAAGCTTTTGTCATTTCTTTAGTTTCTCCCTCTATCACCTTGCTTGTGACTGATTTGAAGTTTTAGCTCTGTGATTACTTTAGGCAACTCCTAAAGTAAGATCCACTGCATCAATTTGTAACATATGAATATCAACTTATTTGATGTAGGGCACGTCTTCTATTTCTTAGATAGCCTTAGATAGGGGTATTGTTGTGGTTTCACAATGCACACCCCATTTTGATTAGAAATGGGGACCCACAACTTTCTTTTTCTTTGGCTTTTCAAATCCCTAGTTTGGGGTCTAAGTCTTTTTCTAGTGTTTTTGGTTAGATCCTAGTCCTGGTTCAGAAAACCAAAAATCTGGAGATCATCATTAGAGAGGATAAATCATTTTTTGCAAAAAAGAAAATATAACACACCAGTGCATCTCCCCAGGTGTGCTAGTGCACCAAAATTCAAAGGAAAGTGCACCTTTATACTCCTCAAGCATTACAAAGGATATGTGAGATGCGCACCCAATGCAACCCATAAGCTGTGCTGGTGTGCATTCTCATATATTAAACCATTGATGATGACAAACACACACCTAGCACACCTCTAAGGTGCACCTAGTGCATCCTTTTTTTGCATTCCAGTGGTAAAATTAGGTTCTTAAGGTGTTCTTGACACCTAGGGTTTTTGGTTTCTTTCTTGTCATTATTAGGATTTGTCTTGTTTAAGTATTTTCAACTCTTTGGATTAATGTTTGTGTTTTTGTGTAGATAAAAGTGTATCCTCAACTTGTTGGGGTTATAACTTTTGACCTAGGGGTCAGAATTTAAAATCATTTACATTTTTGGAAAGAAGAACTAAAAATATATTTCTAGTCCCTAATACAGTGAGCCTTTAGCTACCCATTTTTAGGGACTGATGAAAGTTTTAACTTAAAATTTTGAGCAGAAGACCTCTGAAAAAGCCAGTTAAGAGGACCTAGAAAACTTGTGAAAAATATGGAAAAGTTTCAAACATTTGATTAATTTGGATGATCTGGTCTCTGACAAGGAAGGATTAGGTAGTTGGAGAGAAGATAAAGATCAAAGATATAGAGGATGAATACGTGAACCAGAATAGGTTCTTCATCTTATGCAACCATTAATGACAAGACTCAACTTAGGTGCCTTGGGATTTTAGATTGAAGAAGCATAATTAGTTCAAGTTTATGAAAGTTATTGGCTATAAAGAGTGTATAAATCATCAAAAATGAGCAAAGTATGTACACAAAAAGTGATCTAAAACCCCATTTCAGCATAACCCAGAAACTGTTTTCAAAATTCACAACTTTGATTTTTTGGTGATTTGAGCTATCAAGGTGCATAGGTGTGCATTTTAAGGAGGTGTGCATTTTTAGTAGGTGCACATTTTGAAGGTCCATAGCTCCACAGGTCCACAAGTGCACATGTTTGAAAAAGTTCCACTGATAGTTAGCTGCCGGTTCCAAAAATAGAGCTTTTCATGGATCTAAAATGCATTTTGACTGTAGTTTAACTCCTACAAATGCCTTATGAAGGATTAGCTTCCATTTTTGGCACTTCTAGACACTTCCACTTTTAATCAAAGCTTTCTCTTTCTCTCTTCTCTCATATTTCTTTTTTTTAAACATGTAAAGGCTTATGCATCCAACTAATGAATATAAAATGGATGGAGTCCTACTAAGCACCAACTAGATAGTTAGTTTGTATATAATTAGTTTTTTTAGTTGTTGCATGAAGATATCTCTCACTCTCAACACAAATTGAGGAGATGATTTCTTATAAATACCCCATTGTAATATGTAATGGAGGCCACCATTATTATGCAATAAAATTATGCTTTTGGTGTTTGCATTTTGAGTGTAGTGATTCTTGCCTGAATGTGTCATTATTTTGTGAATTTTGTCAATAAGATTGTGATTGAGCCAAAGGTTTATTGAGTTGTTTTGGGTTGTGTGATCTTTTAGTTCTGATGTTTGCTATAGATTTATGAATTTCACTGACGTATCTAGCTCGAGAAGAGATCATCAAATTGCTCCTACATAACTTTTTGTCTCGGATGAGCGCACTTTTCGTGGCCTTGTGATTTGATGAAAGGTGAAATATCATTTATTGTTAAAGTTTCTCACTGGTGATTACATCAGTGGATTCTAGGAAGCACTGCTCCTATTTTCATTGGTTTCCTACCGATTTCTTTGAAAGTTTAACTTGCATCATGTTGTTTTCTATAGCTTATGTCCATTTAGGATTTCAATTTCATGTTATTTTCTTTCAGTTTCATTATTCTCTTTGCTAACCCCTTGTTAGAATAGTAACTCATTTTAGTTGCACTATTAGAATTGCATTCACTGAAAAACCAAAAAATACAAAAATATTATTCTTTTGTGTGTGATTTTGAGACAGAAAACAAATTTACTTCATTCTGAGATTATAATCAGAATTAGCAAAGGCCTCCTCATGAACAATCACATTTATCTTCAACTTAGTGGATTTTGGTATGTCGCAAGACAAATACTGAACCTTGAAGTTGATCTCAAAAAGATTATCTTTTCAAGAGAGGAATTGTGCAATAGATTCCTATCATTGACCTCATGCATAACAACCACCCAATAGAAGTGTTGCTAGAAGAAGGGCCCACACTTTTGATTCTCAAAAAAAGTGGAAAATTTGCCAAAGTTTCAAAATTCTGCACTTTGCACAATAATTTGCGCTTCCCACAAGTTTAGACAATTTTCTCAATTTTTGAGAAATTCAGGTGTGCAGGTCCATAGCTACGTAGGTCCACAGGTGTGCAAAATTCTGTGGTGCACTATTTTGAGAAAGTGTGCATCTTCAGAGGTGCACATTTCTAGAACAAACACAAGTTCCTACAACTCAGTCACTTTCATAAGCATCATAGTGATAAAGGTATACTAAGAACTCCACCCATTCACATTACACATCCTAGTATCATCGTTCACTTTACATTATACTTCACACATTCCCATCATTATGTGCCATGTCTTTCTTCAATGCCCAAAGTTCAGCTTTGAATCTAACTTGTCCATTGCATGACTTACCCAAAAATCCTGAAAAGTTTTGCCCACAATTCATCTATGGAGAATCATGAATAACAGGAGATCATATTAAAATTTTCAAGGAGATTTGCAATCAAAACCAGATTCATCATATGGATGTGGTATGTTGCCTTTTCCCTTACACTTTGGGGGAAACATAATTCAACTGGTACCTCAATCTTCCACCAGCATCAATAAGGGATTGGAACTATTTTGAGAGCGAGTTTCTAGAACAATTCAAGATCTATATTGATCTAGCTATCCTACATTATCAGTTCATCTCACTTAAGAGGGATCCTAACAAGACTATTTCACAGTTTAATCATCACTCCTATAGGATGTAGCAAAGAATAGAGTTTCCTTATGTTATACAACAAGAGGGTGCCATCTAGGTCTATTTTGGAACAATGGATTCATTAACTTTTATTTTTCTAAGAAGGCTCCCACCCAGAGACATTGATAACATTGAAAAGGTCTTCAAAGAGGCTATTACATTCACAAATCAAGTTACTGCTACTCCAATGCCAACAATTAAATATTCAAGGTATGAGTCCCAAAAGGTAGTTGCATCCACTATAGCAGAAAGTAGTATGGCTAGAGAGTGTAAGGCCATGAAGGAGATGATGTCTCTTTTATCTAGTGAACTTGTGAGAATAAAGTTGAATTCCTCAAGAAACCAAGGCAATCATCCAAGACAACTTTTTTCCTAGAACAATTATTCTCAAAATCAAAGTGAAAATTTTGGCCTTTACAGTAATATCAACAATGAGAATAATGGTATTAGAGGCATGAGACTAAGTGAAAATGGATAGGGGTACAATGATGTTTTGGATCAGCCTCCCCAAATCATGGAGAAACAACCTTTATAGTTTAGTGCAATGATGTTTGAATCATATGATAAATCTACAAGAGGACTAAGTGATGAAGATGGTCAAGAGAATTTTGTGTTCCCATTCAATGAAGAAATTCTTCCAAGTGTTGATGTTTCAATAAGTGTGGATATGCCAAGAAATTTTGAGGACACAAGAAATTTTGAAGTTCCAAAACTCCATAAAGTTACAAAAAGTGATGAAAATGTAGAGGATCCTGAGGTTGGTGAGATTTTTGAATAAGAAAGTCATCAAGGAGAAGATATCAATTCTTCCTATTGTGATATTGATTCTCCATTGAACAATGATAATATACCTCTATCAAAACAAGATTTTTCATTAGAAGAGATGGATAGAGTGCTCAATTTGGTCTCAAATTTGACTAAGGAAATTTCTATTTGTGGGTATTTCACACATATATCAAACCATGCAATAACTAAATCATGTAGCATCCATCCATTTGGGTTCCATTCAGAAGAAAGTTGTTCTAATTTCTGTTTAGCTTGGGAGATCATAGTGGAGGGAAAGTATTATTTTGAACAGGTTTCTTTGGGATATGAGGCAAAAAACATCTTGATCGATGATATTGATGAAGAGCTTATGATTGATTTTCTAGTTCGAAGGAACCCAGATTGTTTCCATGTATGCATGAAGTTGTGTACCATGAGATAAGACCACCAGAAGGAGATATTACAATGTCTAAGTGCACCCCTATGGTGGGGGACTTTCTAGATTAGGTGATATTTTCCCATTATCCCTATTAGTTTGATGCTTTTCAATTTGAATATGATCCTAAAGGTAAGAGAACTTGTTTCTCGATTAATCATGGTCATGGAGAGTTGCCACAACTTTTGATTTTGTGTGATTTGTGCTTGGAATTTGAGCTAAGATTCTTCAAATTTTATTTTTTTGAGTACAAAGACAAATCAGATTTTCTTAGGACTATATGGGGTGGTTCATTACTATTACACATAATGAGAAATCTACTAACAACCAAGCCACATTCTTATCATTCAAGGTTTTCTATAGATAAGTTTTTGCTTTTGATTTTTGTTTTTGTTTTTTGTTTTTGTTTTTATTAGTCTTTCTTAGTCTTTCTAGTTAGGTGTTAGTTTTTGTTGAGTCCAGTCTTTATGTTTGGGTTTCGTTTCTTTTTCTCTTTTAGTTATGTTAGTTTGGGGGTTGGGTGCAATCAAGACACGTTTTTGATGCATTTCATAAATCACTCCTTGTAGTTTTGACTTTTAAGAAGAGTTATTTTTTTGTCAAAACATTTTAATGATTTTGTTTCTTATACCAACTAAGGAATGGATGTTACTTGCAGTAATAGGGGACTTTCAGTCTTAAATTCAGAGTCACAAGTCAACAAGTTTTCAACAATTTACAAATTGAAATCGATCATCTCAGGTGTTGTCAAACCAAGATTGAAAGTAGCAAGGGATGGTCCAAACCCTACTAGTTCAAACAGAAGAGTCTTCTTGAAGGAATTGCTAAGATCGTTGTTTGGCTTGAGAGTTTCTAAAAAAATCTTTAAAGAGGAATGCAAGGGATGATTCACAAAAGATTGAATCTGAGAAATGGCACCAATGTCTTGGCCACATAGTCTAAGTGTGGTTAGGGTATAGAAATAAAATTAAAAAAAGAAAGAAAGAAAGGTGTTAAGAATGAAGGATTTTACAAAGTCTGAGAAAGGTGATCCAATTATAGGGATATACACTCAAAACAAACTATCCAATACCAAAGTATTGCTTCATCAAATAATAAAATGGTGACATTATGAGTTACATGGAGCAAGTATTCAAAGGGTTTCCAAGGACTTTAAATAAAAAGTGAAAACCTATTAAGAGTCCTCAGAACTGATTCTCTCATCTAGTCAGACGAAGGATCGATAAACTCATTTTGTGAAGATTCTCGATGAATGGATTGGATGAGGTGGAAGATTGTCTCCAAGATGTTGGAAATTTTTAATAAACTACATCCTAAGATGTCAGAGGAAATGGATACACTGAACACACACTAAACTTGGAGATTTAAGATTCTAAGGTTTTGATTGTAAAGAGATTCAAATGCACTTGGGATGTTCAGGATTTGGTTGGTGTTTGACACATATCAGAAGAATGTTTACTGATGAAAAAATGCTTTTGTCATTTCTTCCTTTTTGTTGGGGCTATTTGTTGTGGTTTTACAATGCACGCCCCATTTCAATTAGAAATAGGGACCCCCTACTTTATTTTCTTTTGGCTTTTCGGATCCCTAGTCTGGGGTTCGAGTCTTTTTCTAGTGTTTTTGGTCAGATCTTGGTCCCAATTTGGAAAACCCAGAATTCAAAAATCATCATCGAAGAGGATAAGTCATTTTTTCCAAAAAAAATAAAAATAACGCACCTCCCTAGGTTTGCTAGTGCGCCAAAATAGCACTTGTATTATCATAATAAAGTATCACTAGTTTTGTGATTTCTTCCTTCATTTGTTTGAGTACCCATTTGATTAATGCAATGTTTGTGCATTTTATAGTAGAAACAACATATTCATCTTCAATAGTAGATTGTGAAGTAAAACTCTATTTCTTGCTATTCAATGTAACTAGTCTCTTGCCTAAGAAAAATGCTCCACCACTGGTGTTTTTCTATCCTCAATGTTTCCAACCCAATTAGCATTAGTATAGGCTTTCAATTTAAACTTTTCATTCTTCTTGTAGTATAGAGCAAACTCTTTTGTTCTTTTTAGATATCTCATTATTCTCTTCGCAACCATTAAGTGATTCTCCCTAGGATTAGCAGAGAATATTGCAACTGTCCCTACAAATAATGCAATGTTAAGTTTACTATGTACTACATATTGCAATTTTCCATTCATAGACCTGTATAATGTTTGATTCACTTCAGCTGAATCATCATTTTTTCACAACTTGTGTCCTATCACCATAGGTGTACTTATTACTTCAAAATCTTCTAATCAAAAAGTCTTCAATATTTCTTTGACATACTTTGACTAAGTGATATATATACCATATTTCATGTGATAGACTTGCAAACCCACAAAAAAATTGATCTCTCTAAACATAGACATTTGAAATTCTTACTTCATTTGATTTGCAAAATTCTTACATTAAGCATCTTTTCCTCCAAATATGATATCATCAACAAATATTTTAGATAACAGAGTACTTGTTTCTTTCTTTTTCTTTATGTATAGATTGTTGTTATCATCAGTCATTTCAAATCCAATCTTCACAAGATAAGTTTGAAGTATCTCATATCATGCTCTTGGTGCTTGTTTCAAACCATATAGAGCTTTTTGTAGTCTACATACCATGTTCCTATTATTATGATCAACAAAACCTTCTATTTGTTCTATGTAAACTTTTTCTTCTAATATGTCATTCAAAAATGCAGATTTAATGTCCATCTAATAAACATTGAAACCTTTGTATGCAGCATAAGCAAGCAGGGTTCTTACTTCAGCTACAGGGGAAAATGTCTCCCCATAGTTAATTCCTTCTTCTTGTGTGTATCTCTTGCAAATTAATCTTTCTTTATTTCTTGTGACTTCACCATTCTCATCTAGCTTGTTTCTGAATACCCACTTGGTGCCAATCACATTTTTGTCTTCTATTCTAGGAACTAGACTCTAAGTTTTGTTCTTTTCTATTTATTCAGTCTCTTCTTCCATGGCTTTATACTAGTCAACATCTTCTAATGCATCTTTCACTATTTTGGGTTCCTTCATGCTCAAAAAACATGATTCACTTTTCAATCTATTTCTTTTCTTTGGCCTAACATCTTTATTTCCAATGATTTGATTAGTAGGATGATGTGTTTTGACATATTTGGATAATCTTGTCTCAGCTCTTGTTTCTTCATTTTGGCTTTCAGCTTTAGAATTATTGTGTATATCTCTATCAAGTATCTTAGTATCTCCTTCATGTGTACTATCTCTAGAATCAGAATGTGCATCTACTTTATTCTGTAACTTGGCATCTAAATGCATCTTGGTTCCCGAATGCAACTCGACATTCACAAGACATGACTTGACAGTCAGTACAACTTGTTGGTTTCCAACTTGATTTGCAAAATTTTCTTCAGTAGGCATTCCTTCATAAAATTATACAAATGATTTATGTACTTTTGGTTCTTTCATAGGTTTAGCATCATATACTTCTATATATTCATCAAAATTCACATTTTCACTTTCCACAATTTTGTTAGTGTTAGTATTCAAACACTTATAAGCTTTACTTCTTATGGAGTAGCCAAGGAATATATCTTCTTTACTTTTTGCATCAAGATTTTCATTCCTAACATCATTAAGAATGTAACATTTGCTTCCAAATACCTTAAAGTATTTTACCTTGGGTGGATATCCATACCATAATTCAAAAGGTGTTGAATGAGTACCTTTCTTGATTTGTACACAATTTCGGGTATAGACAGTTGTACTTATAGCATCCCTCTAGTATTTCAAAACAACATTCTTCTCCATCATGAATGTTCTAGCACAATCCTTTATAGATCTATTTCTTCTTTTAGCAATCCCATTTTGTGGAGGGGTTCAAGGTGTAGATGTCTATTTTTTTATTCCTCTATCATTATAGAACATCTCAAACTCATTTTATGTGAATTCTCCTCCTCTATCTGATCCCAAACATTTCAGACTCTTGTTTCTTTCTCAACTCTTTCTAAGTACCACTTAAACATTTAAAAAGTATTAATGATCATCAACAAATAGCATTATGTACTTATCTCTTTAATAGCTCTACACTTCAATTGGTCCACAAAAATTAATATGAACAATCTCTAGTATTTCTTTAGAGGTATAATCTTTACTCGCTTGTCTTTGTTATTTTGCCTAACTGACATTGTTTGCACATTGCATTTTCAAGTTTCTTGAACTTAGGAAAACCTTTAACTTTCTTCATGTTACTTATATTAACCAAGTTATCAAAATTAACATGACATAACCTCTTGTACCAAATCCATACATCATCAATTTTTACGAAAAGACAAATAGCATCCTCTATATCAAGATAGAATAAATTACTTCTAGTTTGATCACTTTTCCCAATTAGTTTCCCATTTGTATCATATATCTTAGCAATCTTATTTTCAAAATCAACCTTGCATCCCAAATTATTTAGTTGTGACATAGTTAACAAGTTATAGTTTAATCCTTTAGTATAGTAAGCATTGTCACATGAAATCTTGTCTATGAGTTTGATAGAACCTTTTCCTTTTATCAAGAATGTGCATCATTACCAAATCTTACACTATTTCCATTATAACAATTTAAGGTAGTAAAATTACTTTTGTCTCTAGTCATATGGTGTGAGCATCCACTATCAATGATCTATCTATCATTTTTGTTCACACAAGTCACAAGTGTAGTTGCCTCATCTTCATCAAATTCATCCTTCATTGCAACATACACCACTTCATGATCATATTTATCAAAATTGTTTCCTTCAGCAATGTAGCATTTCTTGCCTTTGTCTTTGTAATCCTTGCTATCTTCATTTCTTCTACCTTTGTATTTATCACTAGTTTTGTGGTTCTTTTTCTCTGGACATCTAGCAGCAATATGACCAATCTAATTGCAATTGAAACAAATGATGGGTAACTTACCTTTGAACTTGCCTTTACCTCTATAGAATCCTTTTGCTAGTAGTTCTTCTAGTTGTTCAACATCTTCTTCATCTATATCGCTATCACTAGACACATGTTTTATGTTTCTCTTCTTCTTCTTCTTCTTCTGCTTCACTTCATCAAAGACTTTCAATAACAATTTATCTTTGAAAGAAGATTCAAGACTCTTGAGTTTGTAATTATCATAATTAGATAGCTCAAAAGTAGTGAGTCTACCTACTAGACCTTCAAGGGTTAAATCATTACTTGGAATACATCTCAATTCTTGAATTTCTAAAACTCTAATAGCATAATTAGGCAGTAGTGTTCTTAAGACTTTACTTAGCACAATATCATCATCTATATGACCAGTAGCTCCTTTTATTTCACTAACAACTTCTTTTATTCTAGCATCATATTGAGCAATATTATCACCTTCTTCCATTCTCATATCATCAAACTCACCTTTGAGACTCTCAAATTTAGTTCTTTGCACATTTTTGTCTCCTCCACAGATAGTGTGTAGGGTATCCCACATTTTCTTTACAATGTCACAGCCTTTGATATCATCAAATTTGGCATAGCTTAAAGCAGAGGCAATCCCAAACATTGCTTGATTGTTTTCTTTCTTCTTCTTCATATCTTTAGCAACTAGCAGTCCAACTGGATCAACATGTTCCACTATAATGATAGGTTGTGCATTATCTAGAAGTCCTCTGGGGTGTAGCTTCATCAAAATTTTCCATGCAAGAAAGTTATCTCTATTAAGCTTGGGTACATCTCTTTTTGACATCTTGATCTTTGTGCTTCTAGTACCTTGAAACTAGTCCTCTTAAGCAAATGGATCTGATACCAATTGTTGGAATTCTTTAGAATAACTAAGGTGGGGTGAATTAGTTATCCAAGGTCTAGATGTATAAATAAAACTTTTCACAGCTTAGTGAACCCATAAAACATTCACACCCATGCATGCATCTGTTAAGATTATGCAATCCTTAAAACTTGTAGGCCATTGTCAAATCAACTTTGCAAAAATGTAAAGCATGAAATATAAAAAAATCATTAACACACTTGACACAATGATTTACGTGGAAACCCAATTTGGGAAAAACCACCAGTAACATGCTACTCTTTTTCACTCTTCTAAAGTGATGTCCTATGAAAGGCCAACCCTGTTAAAGGTTACATTACACACTATTAAATGTGACATAGTTAAAGGATTTAAATCACCCTGTTAGAAGTGAGCCATGTTAGAGAAATTTACAACATTCACTTAGGATGCCACCAAGTTAAAGAATTTATAAATGACTTTTAGGTCAACCTTAATCCAAACAATTTACCCTAAACTAATACAATTGTTTGAGAGTAACAATAGAGCTTTAATCTAATACAACTTATAACTTTTTTTGTAGATTATAGATATATGTTCAGTCCTCCATTCTGCTTGGCTTTCATACATTGTAGTTCTGATAGCTTGGTCATTGTTCAAACTATCATCCTTAAGCTCTTCTTCTCTTCCTAAGTTTCTTGCACATGACTCTTTTACTGCATGACTAGACATTCCTATCAATAGGAAATTAGGATATTTTCCCACTCATTTTCCATCATCCAATTTAGGGTTTGGATGGATTTGGTAGGATATAATGTATCTTCCTTGTATCTTGTATCTCTTTTAGAAACTTCTCCTAGAATCCATTTGAATTCACCTAAAAATGGTTTACATCAATTTCTATGCCACCAACTCATCAACCTTATCTTCCTCCTGGCTAACAAATTTCAAGAAAACAAGCTTTTCACCTTAGATTGGGAAAATCTTTGATCTTTCATCATTCTGATGCTTGAAACACACTATGTTGCTCAACATAAACTATAAAATTATTCAACATCAACTAAAGTTTATTGGTGCTTGGCATCAACTATAATTCACTCAGCATCTACTAGAATTTTCTATTGCTTAGCTCCAACTGACTTTCTGCTTGGCTTGTACTAACTTTTCTTGGCACCTACTATCCACTCGGTCAAGCTTGGAAGACAAAATTTGTGTAACTTGTTCTTGTAAACTTTCTAAGTGTAGCCAACATTTTTAACCTTAAGTAGATTATCAATTCATCATGTCATCAGTGTCTTAACTAATCCTTGTACTTCATTACATAATCATAACTCAACCTTTCCTCTAGGTGCTATTGTTACATCTTATTGATCAAATTCTCTTCATCAATCAACTAACTAATAGTACTTGAATCTTATAAGTAGTTGTCTTACCAACAAATAACAGGTTTGACATCAGTAACAAAACAATGATTGAAACACATAATCTTCTTCAACAATCTCCCTCTTTCAATAATCTCTCAGTAATGATCTTTTCAATCAGATTTCAACATACATATGTTGGGCCCAAATGGCTTCAATGTCATTTCAAAAAAGTATTAGAAAGAAACATCATTTCCTACAAAAAAATTCATGGGATTAGAAGTCCAAAATGAGTTATATATAAGTAAATTACAATTACAATGTAAATAATTACAATTTTAAAGCACTCAACAAAGTTTTGATACTTTTAATGAAAACACTGACCCCACAGATGAACCACTACTAGTAACATAAACTAATCTAGAAAATGGTCGAGCTTTAGTAGTAGTGGTCTTTGTTCTTGTATCAGCTGTGGGTGTATATATTAGTGCACAAAATAGGTCTATGAGTGTAAAATGCACCCAACAAAAAAAATCATTGCATGACTAGCACATAACAAAATATAGCAAAATAAGGTTTTACCAGTTGTAGTTGTTATATATGAAGATGAATTCAAGCTCCTTGTTGTTGGCATTGCAGTTGGTACTGTTAGAGTGGTGATTGAAGGAGGCATCCACACTTCATCATGAGTTGAAGAATACATTGTTAGCAAAGAAATTTGTAATGGTTAAATATCAAATGGGGTACTAGAAGCATCCCAAACATAAATTGGGTCAATAATGCATGCAAAAGTTAAATTTAAAGGTTTAAGGATTATTTACATGAAGGTTGTGCGCTACAACCCTCACCATGTTGACGATGTTTCATAGGTGTAAAAATCCTGTAAGAAAAACACATGATATTTTAGATCATGATTCATAAGATAGTATAAAATATAACCATCTATTTAACTTTTATTATTGTTTAAGATTAGTCACTGCTTACCTTCATATAATTGATTCTACCTATCAATTCATCTTTGAATGCCTTTGTCTCCTCAGTTTTCTTTTGTTCTAGGACAAGGGTAAGAATTTATTTACTATATCTATTTATCATAAGAGTATCCATGAAGCTAGGGTCAATGCTACATCTGATGTAATCTAAAAATGTTGCCTCTAATTCAGATCACATTTGATCAGCTATCATTTCTTCTTTTCCCTATCAATAAGTATAAAGTTGTGACATCAATATTAGTAAAATTCTATCAAAATAACTTGAAAATCATAAAGAAAAGAACATAATAATATGACATTTGTTTCTATATAATTTGTATAATTACACTAATTAATGTTTACTTTTGCTAATGAAGGTGTGTAAGGGACACCCCTTCCTATGCCTTGTGGTGGATCCGTGTCACCCTATGAAAAAGATTAGTAATTTTTAGCAATCAACAACGAAATGAAAGTAATAGACTTAACAATTCCTTTTTAATAAAACAATAGATTGTATATTGGAGTCAATATTAATTGGAGGCAATTAATTTAAAATATGTTATCTGTACCAAATCTATGTTAGTGACTTTTTTTGTATCTACACAATTAAAATTGTAATCTATCAGAAGTTGTTCCCCCACACTTGTTGATTTTATTGCACATACAAGTAAATGATTTCCCTTGTGTACCTTGAATATACATTTTAGCTTCCTATTAGTTGACACAAGCTGAGAACTATTTATAAAACCTGCAATATTCCCTATTGCTTTTGTCCTTACATTAATATACATAGCAAGCCTTTGATTTTGATCATTTTATTTGCATTGTATATAATTTTCTGACAATGCATACCTACAAATAATTTTTTTTTGTTATGGAACAATCCTTATAATTGTAACAAGGTCCTACATACTCCATCAATTTAACAATTTTATTATAACTAACCTTTATGCCATCCATGGAAAATAAGCCCAAACCATGTAATGAAGATGGAGCTATGTGATATATCCTTTCATTGACAAAAAAATCAATGTTAACTGGAGGTAGTTCCTTGGGCACCCATTCTTTCTAAAGATGTGTGTACCTTAAGGGAATCTTCCTATTGCCTTTGGTCTCATTATCATAAGAAAATGACCTCCCCTTAGAAAGAAAAAATTACATTCATTTATTGAATTTTCTTGTAATCTTTTGATGTCGTCTAGTTGATCTCCTTATTTTAGACCTACTAGATATCTCACTTTTGTCTTCTATTCCCACATTTTTCTCACTTGAGGAGGATAGATCGGACAAATAACTAGTTGATGATACCTATAATTCATCAAATGAGAGACATAGTAGGACTAAAGTTGATGTGGATGGTAAATAGTTGACACACAAATAATAAATTGTATCTATAGGGTCTATTGACTTATACTTGTCGATCCATGCCATTATGTATGATCCTGGTGAAAGGTGTTAAATTTATTGCAGATGTAAATCATTTATGTTAAGTTAGCCAAAAATTACATGATATGTATGCTACAAATTACATAGAAGACAAAAACTACATGATGCATTCATCGAAATCATTGTATATTTTTTAATTCCTTACCTCTACTTTATGTGTGGTACCTATGCAAAATCATTGTATATACTCCATGACATTAGAGTTCAACATATAATAACTTAATTATAAAAAATACAAGTAATAAAAATTTCTATGAAAAATTCAATACCTCATATGTGATATTGATCATACTTTGACATACATCTCATTAATCATGTCACTGATCATCCTCTTCATCTATGTCATCATCATCATCACCATCATCGTACGTGTCCCCTTCATCATCATCATCATCATCATGATCATCATGACCAACACCACCACCATCTTCATCACCATCATCATCATCTTCATCACCATTACCATGACCATCATCATCATGACTATAATCGCCTTGATAATCACCATCTTCATCATCATGATCATGATCATAATCATCATCATCACCATCATCATCAACATCATCGCTAGCATCACAAAAATAATCATAATCTTCTTGTTGGAAATATTCAAGACTATGTTAGGTTACTAAGAGGGGAGGGGTGAATCAATAACCTTTAAAACTTTGCCAATTTTAGCACTTAATGAAAATCTACCAATTATCATTTAGTTCATCATATCAGATCAAATTGCATGCATGAGAAATGAAAAACAAAAAACATTCATAACACTTGAACACAATGATTTGGTGACCTAGAAACCTTCCAAATAGAAAGTAAAACTAGGGTGCGGATGATACCCACAAAACTTCAATACTATAGAATAAAGTTGGTTAGTTAAGGCTTACATTGATCACTTCTAATGATTTTCCCTATTAGGAGCAATTAGGATTGCTAGGTCTGCCTTATTAGAGGTTTTACAATCACATAGTGAAGTATGCACTTAGTAAAGAGATTTTAGAAAAGACTGTTAAGTCTACCTTGTTAAAGGATTTAGAGTGGTTCACCTATTAGGATGAAATATTAGATCTCTGACTTACAAATAAATTGTTGATAGAGAGTCCTTAAAGCACTGATCACCTTTTGATGATGGATATGTCTCTACTATTCCTTTACTAATATGGCCTTACAATACACTCTTTATCTATTACTTGTTCACATTCACATTCTTACACACTTTACTTCATATATTCCACACCCTTGGATATGATACAATTCATTACATATATACCAATCCAATTTACATAATTACAAAGTCAGCCACCATACAAGTTAACATTAATATTACAAAGTTAGCCCATATGAAGACACTCAATTTTGAAGACTGACTTGGTGAAGTTTTGATACTTGGCATCCACTATCATTACTTGGCATTGTCATGAACTTAGTAGAAGTAGAAGCCTAGTCCATACTAATTACTTCAGAGTAGTTTTGAACTCGGTCTACACTGGTGACTAGGTAGATACTGTGTAACTCTGCATAAACTAGATTACTTGTTTACTAAGATTGCACTCCATAAATACTAACTTCACATTACATGAATTGCTAGCATGGTAGAAACTTCAATTCTTGGTAACCATTGAAGTTCTTGGGTTAAACTGCTATACTTCACACTAACTAAATTCACTTGGTAACCACTGAAATTAGTCCAAAAGGCTTTGTAACAACTATAGAGCTTGGTGGCTACTGAATTACATGGAAAACACTATAGACTGTTCAATGAGCTTGGTAACCATACAAAATCTAAATAAGTGTTATCACTAATAAAAATCTTGACTAATATGTCAACGATCTCCCCCTTTGGCATTAGTGAAAAAAACACTTATCAACCAAAACTTATATACATCACCATGTGATACTAGCTCAATAGGGTATATTGTTTTCAAGATTTTTTCAAAATTTATCTTTGTAAGTATATCTAGTATACTATATCTGCAAATTTTCCTCTGCTATGCACACTCTCTCCCTTTGCATGATTCTCCGCAATACAATATACATAGTGTCTCTCCATACATAGTATACTAAGTACCTCTCCCCCTTTTTGACAATAATTCCAAAAGATTTATTCAAAATCTTATCTACATGGAGACAAAAAAATGAGAAATAAAATTAGAATGTACCTTAAGAATAAGTTCCAATGTTTTATCCCAATTATCTTGCAAAATCTTGCATGTATGTAGAGCAACTTGCACTTCTGCAGATAGTTGTATCATGTGATTTGCAATGGAGAAGTTATTGTCATGGATCAAGGTTTTTGAATAAACAATATGTTTCTGCATTGAATCCATGATAGGAAGGATCATATTCTAAATATCTATCAATGTAGATTGGATCCTTGCTTCTTCTCTCAACAACTCTGCCTACATATTTGATAAAAAATTGATCTTCAAGTGATGTGCAGAGCTTGAAGTAGAGTCAAGTTGTAACTGTTGTGCACTAGCCTTTAGATGCTCATCAATTTTTGTCAGTTTTCTCTTTATCTCCTTTGTAATCTCAATAACTATCACACAACTTTCAAAAAAGTGATATCACATTGGTGCAAGAGGTTTCAAGATTGGTCAAAATTGAGGAAAGCTCAACTTGATGGATAGAAATTTGCTGAGCAATGTGCTCAAGCACTTTATTATCAAATTTATTTTCTGCTTTCTCAATTAACTTATCTTGACCACTAGTGTTCTCATTAAACTTTTGAACTACCTCTGCTAATTGCAAAAAGATAGGTTTAGAAGTATCAACCTCAATACCTATTATCTTGGACAAAAATATTCTTGGCATCATCTATAATTTTGTATTCTTTGTCTCTTTCTTCTCTTAGTTTCTGTTGCCTTTCCTTTTCTGAAGAATTTCACCAAACTCATGCATTTGGTCCATAGATAGACTATGAATATGGGTAAGTGCACCAAGTTGTGGTGCCAAAAAGGTGACACCATTTTATTTTTCTAACCTTGAATAGCGCATATGTGTTGTTAGAAAACCCCAATTATTATAAATGGGTTGCAAACCCCCAACCCATTCATTTTATCTTCATTTTCCAACTTCCCCTCCTCATAGCACATATGTGATTTCAACAAATTGAAGGTTTTCATCACCTGCCTTGTCAATATGCCTCCTCACTGTCAAAGTTTGAGATCATGAGCATGTCGGATGTTGTCTGACCTTCTTTTTGTATTGTTATAGGTTTTTTTAGTTTTTCTTTAAATTTATTTATTTATTTAGATTTCAATTGATTTCTTATTAGGAAATGTGAATAATGAACTAGAAAATCCCCAAGAAGATCAAAACTAAAACCCTCAACAACATCCAAACCAAAACTCTCCACAACAAGAACAACAAATTTCACAACCTGCACCAATTGGAAGACCTTCTCTCAGCACACAAGAAAACATAATAAATAAAATAGAAAGAGGCAAAACTAAATTAGAAGCACTCATTGGTAGGTTGAAAGCTTGTGGACAAACCAATCTGATGAGAGCTCAATTAGCATCCTCCCTCGAGTCCATTAAGACCCACATAGCTTCTATTAGTGGTCACTTAGATATTTGGCAGGTTAAGAGGGATGAACAAAAAAGATATTATGTAAATAGATTATCACATCAAGATGTTAAAAAAAATATATATATACCAAAAGGGAGGATTTTTGCATTATTTTGAAAGCCTGGTGAAAAAGATACTGTTAGAGAGACAATTAAATGGTTCCCCATCCATTGGTGTATACACGATGGTATTAGAAATAATTTTTGGAATAGATGGTGGATGGTTTTTGATGCCCCTCCTTGCAATAATCATGAGGTCCCAATGTATTTCTTAAGGGAATTGTATTGTGAGTTTGTCCTTGGGGAGATCTCTAATTATTTTGATATATTAGAATCTCAGGGTAGAGGTGGGGGTCAACATTTGAGAGGCTTGGGGCACGTCATGACCCTAATGTTGTTAGGGCACCTGTGGTCAAGCCACAGGGTGAGCAGGTGACTATTCCTTCAATTGTGAAGGAACATGTATAGGCTAGCACTCTAGGGACTATTAGGGCTTTGAAAAAGACCCTCATTCATTTCACAAGTCCATTAGTTGAGGAGGAGCCTTTTGTACATTGTGGTCACATGTGCACATCATGCAGATCCTTATGCACATTTGGCAGTCATGCTAGAGATGGTGCAAATGATGGTCTAGTGACTGATCAGCTCTTGAACGAGACATTTGGCATTGATACATAGGTAAATTACAATTATAATAAACTAATTTGATCACATTTCATATGTATAGTGAATGGCTAATTAATTAGCATGTATTGACATTGTTCAAAATTCAAGGTCAAAGTGTTGGTGACCCTAGTAGCAATCCCTCGACCCCATTTTTCATCTCATTAATGAGTCTAAAGGTATGTATAAATTTAATCATTTAAATTAATACATATATTTATTAAGTGATCATATGAATGATTGACAAAAAAATTTATGCATGTGCATCAATTCTCTACAAGACTGTCAACATTCACTACAAACTTTGAGCCTAGATGTGATATGAACTTTGTAGAGGTACATTAGTTTCATTTTTAATTTAATTCATTTGATTATATTTGTTTCATGTTTCATATTACATGCAATGTGTATTGTATGATATGCAACTCTTGACATCTAAGAATCCTCCTCATATTTGGAAATCTGTCAATCGTGGAGTGGCTGAAGCTATGGCTAGTTCACAACCATTGACTAAGGTATCAAAGAATTTTCTTGGTTTTAGTTGTTGTTTATAAGAGTTAGTATAAAAATTTCTAATGTTATTTATAAGTGATTATATTGATTGAATTTTTGTAGGGTCTTGTTACACTCGATCATCCACAAGCCTTTGAGGTGGACTTGTAGAGCGATTATATGATGGTGCTAAGAAAATAATTAATTTTGTGTGTACATATATTTGATTTCAATGTATAGTAATTATTGATTCATATCTAGTTTTTTTGTATCAGCTCAAGTTAGAGAAGAGCCTCAATAAGAGGATGAGTGAGTGTGTGAGGAAGACCCCATCATCTCCCTCCACATGATGACTGAAGACCTCTAGAGATTTGTTTCCTTCCCCTCACGGGAAGGAGAAGATATAGTTGATAGACATACATGCATAGGCATTAGCAGACATATATGTTGGATTTTATCTCAGTGGACATATTTGATATACATTTGATGTATATATGACATTTTATATTTGATGTATGACATTTATTTGATGTATGAAATTATTAGACTTATGACATTATTGGTTAGCATAATATATTATATGTTCATATATGACACCCCTAGTACTCGTACGCATGTACCCAAGTGCTGAGTACATGTATCCCAAGTACCAGGTGCTTGGTGGAGAGCATCATAGCTAAGGAGCTTGATTGAGATTTTGGATTATTTTTTAAAAATTTTTGATTGTGTATCAACTCATTGTTTATCAAGCTTAATTCAATACCTAATCAATTTGAAACTTTGATAGAATATTGATTAACAATAAACTTTATCATTGTTTAAGCATAAGTTTATCATTTCGAATATGTCATCATCATATGATTTATGATCTTGTTCATGTTTAAAGTTTTCCTTCTCTTGTATTCGTTTATCAAGCTTAATTCAATACCTTATCAGTTTGAAACTCTGATACAATATTGATCAACAATAAAATTTATCAGTGTTAAAGCTAGAAATTTATCATTTGCAATATTTCATTGTCATATGATTTATGATCTTCTTGTTCATCTTTAAACCTCTCCTCTATGTTATGCATCTAAATTTTTTTCATAAATTATTATTACAAATATATAACAAATCTAAAACTGAAAAAAATACATTACATTTGCAAACTTTATCACTATTCTTGATTTGAAAAATCATTGTCATGACTCATAAATTGAGATTTTCTATAAATATAAAAGTATAATTAAAAATAACATTTGACATACCCAAGTACCTCTGTCCCCTATTATAAAAAATAGTTGTACCTACACCCATAACCATACCTATACCCTAAGTACCCTAAGTACCCCCGTCCATGTGCAACCTTGTATATTATATGTGGATCTTGGTGTATTCTGTACACCTATGTAGTCTATAGGATCTCTTGCTACTTAGAACATCCCCTGACCTTGCTCAACCTCCTCACTAGGTTAACTGATCCAAACTTGTAGCACCACTCCCTTACTCTTGTAGGAACAGTATCCCTCCAAAGGTTTTATAGGTCTACTAGGGTACCATAGCACTCCCTAGTCCAACCAAGGTTTCCATGATGTCCTAAGGTGTCATTGGAACACTTTTATTATTCTTGAATGGATAACAACATCGATTTGTACCAAATTTCAAGATTTCTTCACAAAAGGGCTACAAGGAGAGCCCTTAATTAGGCCTCCACTGGGATTTCTAGGGCCAATATATCCTCTATTTTAGAGTTTCAAAACCTCTAACCTTAATAATAATTGATACACATGACCCATGCTCAAGGAATTTTAGGGTCTTAGGGTGCATATAGGTCATACAACAAAAATAGCAAAATTAAGGGTTTGGTAGGGTTTTCTTGGCTGCCTATTGTCCCCACTTTTAAGACACCTTCCACACTTCATAAAGACTCCTCCTCCACAAGTTATAAGCTCCTCATACACCTGTTGAATCCCTCAAAAGGGAAAATCTTCATTCTTCAATCTTTTCTCTCAAGACCTCTTTCTTTGCTGACAGTCCCTAACTCGGCATTGCCTAGCTCTCTTAGGGCTTAGTCAAAGAATTCTTTTCACTCACTTTCAAGGCCCTTGCTTGCATAATATAATACATTAGGGTTTGTACCATTGAAATCCAAAAGACCTTGGAATTTTCACATTGGAGAAAAGACTTATAGCCCTTTCATGATAAACAACTCCAAAACTGGCTACAAATAGGTATCTTTGAAGAAATTTACAAAACCTTTTTCAAAACTTGGTCATAAACTATAACTAATGCATGGTGAATATAGAGGCTACAATTATCTAATGTTTTTTAGCTATTACAAAGAACTTTCATATATCTATTGCTTGACCTCATTTAATCCATGTCTCCTAGCTTAAGGCTCTACTTTCATGGCATTAATATCCTTAAAAGTGTATTATGCCAGTGCTTTAAGATAATGGGATGCATCTCCCATGTTCATTTGTGACAAACTACGTTCCTAAACCTTTTTGTTCTTTAACTTCTTGAATTTGTCACTTTGTCTACTAAACAAATAATCTTTCACATCACCAACAAGACAACCATGAACTTCATTGTTTTGATATCTTTTGGAATGCCTTTGCTCATTTAGGCCATGAATTTGGAGTTCCTATTGTCATCTTCTTTAACACTACTATTGGCATAATGCTATAACTATCACATTCTCCAAAGGGAAAACCTCACTATTTCAATGTCTTATCCTTAGTGCTATCACAATTGCACAACTTTGGACCTCTAGATTTATTAAGTTCTTATTCATTACATCACCATTTGTCATAACAATATAATAATATATTGATATATTTCAGCCTTAAAATCACCATATATCACTAGTGCACTGACATGTATGCAAAAATATTTAAAAGCCATTGTTGAATTCTTAGTTCATGCTAGGTGAAACTTGTAAACTTATTCCAATAGAGTTCAACATTGAAAAAATAGGTTTATATAATAAGTTTCCTCAAACTACTAACCTACCACCACCTAAATGGCATTTGGAACTCCTCTTCATAGCTTTATAACTATGATTGTTCCTTCATGGTTATCCCTTTATGAATTAACTCACAACTTTACAACTTATTGTAGTATTTGACTATGAGTCATCTTGCACATACAGAACTAGGTGTTTTGTTAAAAGATCCTTGAAACATTTTAATTTATTACTCCTACTATAAATAGTACTAAATGTCTTCTATTCTATTACACATGATTACTAGATTTATTAAGATTGTTGTCTCACTATGTCTTATTATTTTTTAAATTCACTATCATATGATCCATTAAATTAGTTCTTATATACTTCCACCATAAAGGTTCTTCATGCTTTTTAGCATATGACTATAATCTATGTGACATAGTAGTAAACTAATTTTATGAGGTTTTTTATTATACTTTAATCAATCATTGATCTCAATTGGACACCTCTATTCCATTTGCACATAACTATTACATAGGCTTCTCGCATGTACTTTTTCACTTGTTTGGACAGAGCACTATTGTTGTGCTTAGTTGAAAGAAAAGTCAGAATGATTTTAAAGATTGTCATGATCATACTTTGCCATTTGAAATTCTTTTAGTTAGTCCATCTACATAGAAAATGATTCCACTTTCTTTAACCCTACCACAAAGCCCTAGAAATGAACACGAATATTAAGTTTAATACCATGTTATTGTTTTTATGGAAATTAGCATTTTGATAAAGATTTAAGAGTTTTTTAGAGATATTAATAGTTATACTACTACAAAGGTTTAAAAATTTGTTCATCACACTCACTATTGTTGCCTTGAATATTTTCCTTTGATCTCATTCCTTTGTAATGCTTTTACCTTATGTATTGATTATCATTAATGTTGTTTTGACAATTATAGTAGCCTTTTATCTGAAACCCTTCATGAATATCATCTCCCCTAGTCTATGATGTACATCCCAACCAATCATTACTTGGAATGTAACACTTTCCATAGTCTTTCTTAGGGACATTTGGGTTCAGAATTCCTGAGAATGTTTGAGTGCTCAATGGGATGAGACGAGATTGGGGCTAGTGTTTACCTAGCCACCTAGAGCTAATGGAATAGACAGTTTGATCCCATGATGAAAGGTGAGAGAGATTTGACAATTGTATTGGAATGTCTTAATTGGAAGAGTTCTTTTGAGAGGAGGGGGCTGGGGGGGGAGGGGGGGGGGGGGGTGTTGAATTAGAAGTACTGGCCTTTTTAACTTCTTTTAAATTCTTAATAACATATAACTGAAATGAACATGCATACATATAAACATTAAGCAATCATGAGAAACAAATATGCATCACCACATAACACTTGAGATTTTGGTAACCCAGAAACCCTCCAGGAATAAGAAGGTAAAATTGGGGTGGGGATGATACCCACAAAATCACTGCAGCAATAATGTTTAACCACTTCTGATGGTCTACCCTCTTAAAGGCCTACCTTGTTAAAGGCTTTACACTGTGTCAATAGTGACCTGGTTAAAGGATTTACAAACACTTTACATGAAGTGTTACCTTGTTAAAGGATTTAATCACCTTTTCAAAGGATCTACAAAATAGCTATTAAGCTAACCTATCAATATAGGATTTCCTTTCTAATACAATGGCTAAAGAGTATTAGGTATAATAAACTTGATAGCTTACAATCTTTGATTTCTGAATATAGGCACTTGATCTGCTTTCTTTGATCTTGATCCTCTGAGATCTGATATTCATTTGTATCCCTTGCTTTTTTCTGATCAACTAAATGTCTAACTGCTACTCTCTTCCTCTATGTCTTTTTACTCTTCACTCTGAACTCCACTATAGTTTACCCATGCACTCCTTCATCTATTCGACATACAATGAGATTTCTTCTTCCTTATAAAGATATTCGAATACTTAGGGTTAGGTGTGGATCTATGATCCATATTGAATCTCTATTTCCTGCTCATTCCTTGCACTTTTATTATTGGTTTCATGTTGTTTGCATAGGTGAATTTAAAGATTCGATCTTATCTATTTGATCCTTCTAGATCCTTCATTGTCGGCCATAAAAATGATTTACATCTGAATTAGTGATGTTAAAAACTCATACATGTGCATTCTATGTTACATGGAACTTACTAATTTATGATGCTCAACACATGTAACAAAACTGTCTCATTCATCTCCTATTGCATTTCTATTTTGCTCGGCATCGTCTGTGACTCGGCACTTAAATATCACTCGGCTCCTGTATCATGCTTGACACCTGAAGTCACTTAGGACTTGATCTTCACTCGACACCTAAAGGCTGCTCAGCACCTGAAGATCAGTTGGCACCTATTGGATTTTTTGACATGGTACATGTTGTGGCTCGGCATGCATAATGTGCTCGGCTTCAATGTAGAAAGTGGTTAAGTGTGTTGGTACTCAAATGTCAAAACCATTCTGAGACTAACAATCTCCCCCTTTGACATGAGCGACAAAAACACTTAACTAAGCATTATTTATCTGAACTTATGAGTATATTCACTAGTCTGCTCAGTATATATACAGAAGTTAAAAAAAACTTAATAATAATTTTGTTAAGAAACAATATATATCGCAAAATGGTTGTAACTCCCCCTAAGTTGATTGTGTCATTATTTGTGTGCTAAATATATCTATGTGTTGAATAGGTCTCATGCTGATATAACATTATATCTCCCCCTTTGTCTCATCTCCCCCATTCTCTTTATCTCCCACTTTTGGACACTTATGTCAAAGGGTTCTAAGGGTTAAGACCATATTTTGCCAAAAATATACTATTTACCTCCATAATCATCCTGAGAGAAGCATCCCAATTACTCAAAGAAATTTCAAGAGATTTGTGCTAGATGGCAGTCTCTACAGCAAGATGAAAAAGATCATCTAAAGTAGACAAATTAGGGTCTTTCTTTAGAACATTTTCTGCATAGGCTTGTTCCTTATGAAGGATTTCCAAGTGTGGGGTGATGGAAGATTGAAGTTGTAGCAATTTGGCTTTGATGGTGCTCTCTTCTATTGTCAATTCAGCCAATTCCTTCAGAGTACGAAGCATTTTAGCAAAATTCTTGTCACTTTGAGTTGGATCGTTAGGTAGTTGCATGCTTGAAATATTTAGATTCCTCTCCAAGCTCATTATCTTCTGGCTAGTCTCTTGTGTGAAATATGAGAAGTCACACAACTTTTTGTACAATGAGAATATATTCTCAAGTACCTATTTGACCTTTTCAATTTTCTTGGCTAGTTCCACTTGTGATAGTGCTATTTCATTTGCAATTTTCTTGTTTACTTGCCCTTGAAATTTCTTTTTAGACCATTCCATGAGTTTTACATTGGTCTCTTGGTCTTCACTTTGTACCTATTCCACTATATTGGCTAGTTGCTCCATTATGGGCTTTGTTTCATCAAGTACCTATAAATTGAAAGCATCTAGAAATATATCATTAATTTCTACTAATGCTTGCCTCTATTTTTACTCATACCTAAGTACCTCTTGCTTCTTCTTCCTTTCAAGTGCCTCTTGTACTTCAGTCATTTAGGCAATGGTCATGGTGTCATAGTCATACCTGGGAATGACTATCTCTTCATCAAGAGTAGGGTCTCCATAGTTAAGTACCCTTGCAACCATGGTAGAACTTGAGCCTGGTACAAATATCTACAATGGTACTATAGAGCTCAGTTGCTGTGAAGTTTCAGCGGGAGTCCTTGTTCTAAGCAAGTTGGCCAATGCTTGGATTGCCTACTGCTCCTTCTCCTTAGGGCTCTCCCCTTCCTTGTCATGTTCTTTTCTACCTTGATCAATGATAGTTATTTTAGGCAATGCACCTTGTGTTTGTACTATAGATACAGAGGTATCTTTCTGTCTAGTTTGCTCTTTTGTTGTCTCTCCTACAGGTGTACTTACTGAAGTGTCAACCTTAGCAGTTGTATATTTGACTTCATGCTCTTTAGGTTGAGTATTAGTAGTTGTAGGAAATTGTGAAGGTGGATCTTGTCGATTCACCTTATCCTTGGTAATTTCATCTACTGCCTTTTGCAATTCATCTACACTCACCAAAATAGGGCTAGTGCACAACTGTGATTGCAATGTTGTTTGGTGAAGAATCTTCTTGAGATCCTCTGCAGTGAGTGGATTGATGTTTTGATAAGAGGTGTCAGGAACATCCTTTATTTTTACAGATTTTGCAAGTGTTGTTGCAATATGTGGAGGACTAGGTGGTGGCAATTGGGTGTCTTGGACACTCTATTCTTGTTGTTGCTCCTCAGCTATTGCCTATTCACCTTCTTGGGCATATTTCTCGACATATTCTTCTTTCTCACTTTCATCAATATCTTGTTCTTCATTTCTCCCTTCAAAAGGGTCCTCTTCTCCCTCCTTTCTTGTAGTGAATCCATAGATTACCTTCTATATTTATGTTGACTTTTTGACAACATCTTCAATTTGATTCTGCAAGATACTAAAGGCTCGGTATTTAGGTACAAATTTGCTTGCATATTTCTTGCTTGCCTTACTCATTTGACCTTATTCTCAATTAATGTGCTTAGCTCATTGGGTATTGAGTCATCAAGTTCAAGTGGAGTAGTCTTGAACTTTGCCATCATAGTGTAGATGGACTCCTCAACTGTGTTTTTTTGTTCTATAGACAACTTATTAAACTTTATTGTCTTAAGACTAGAAAAATCTAAATTATCTATAATATCATTACAAATGCTTTCTAATCTAGATGAAGTAGAGTGTCTTACCATTTTAAATTGTTCTTCATCAGATTCTATTTCTTCTTCCTCTGACTCCTGTGGTGCAACAAATTTTCTTCTCTTCTTCTCTACTGGCCCACCTTGCTCTATTGCCTTCTTCTTTTCTCATTCCTTTTCTGCTTTGGTTGTTCCCCTTGTATTTGCCCTTGTATTTGGCTTTACTAGGCTAGGTTTTGTCACAATTTTCTATGCTTTAGGTTGTGCAGTTGGTTGCTTCTTTGCTTTCCTTTTCTTGAGCTCAGCCTTGGGTGCATCCTTCTCTACACTTTCCTCTTCTTCAAAATCTTCACCCATGCCTTGGGTTAATGCAGGTCTTCCTTGCTCTTGCTCTTCTTCTTCTCCTTCTACTTCTTTATCTTCTTCATCCCCTTCTGTTGTGCCTTCACCAAATTTTTCCTTTAGCTTTTTAACCAATTTATCCTTTTTCTTGAGTGTGGAGACATTCTTTAACTCCATATTCACCTTTGACCTTACCACATCATAAGTGCCAAAGTCTGGGGCACTCTTGTCTATCTCTTCTGCCAATATTGTAGTTATTACTTCAGATGCTTCATCTATGTTGATCTCATAACCAAAAGGCCTCAACCATCTCACCCTTGGTATGATGGCTTGTACATCGGTATAGTCAATATCCACAAGAAGACAAACATCATTTACATTTTTCTCCACTAAAGAAACTGTAATCTTGAGTCTTTGCTTCATTGATTTCTTAACATCTTCAAAATAACTTGTCATTAGTGTGTGAAAATTGTCTCTCATTTGTTCTATAGATTCATTAATTTGGGCTATGATAGTTCTATCATTTCTCCATGCAACTTTTCCAAAAGAAGGAAATTCATTCTGAACATAGAAGAATATACAAACCAAAATTGCACCAAATTTGCATTGGGCACCCTTTGTCCTTCTTATAGCTGCTAGGTTTTCATTAATCTGTTGTAGTTGTAGTTTTGCAAGATCATAAGTATGATCTTTTTTCAAAAAAAATTAGCCTACATCTATTGCAATACATGGCATACTGTTGAGTCCACTAGATTGATAGAATTTATGGGCAATAACTCTAACAACAAATTCAACAAGAGGATCTTGAATAGTGTGAATTGTCATTCCTCTTTTATTCCACTAGGAACCTATGTTTTTCTGAATAACCTCTTTGGACTCACTTCTCAAGGTCTTGTACTGATCTAGGGTAGGATATCTAGTTACCCTATGAATGATTATTTTCATGATCTTAATTGGAACATCTTCTAGCCACAAACTACCATCATGAATTCTGCTTAACACAAGTCTAATCCATTCTATCTTAAATACGATGGGAAAACTCAAAGCTCATGTTAAACCCTTCCTGTCAAAAATTTTATATTCATCCTTCAGAACTCCATCAACACACAACTTCTCATAGGCTTCCCTTATTTCCATATCTCCTATGGCTCCTATCTTATAGTTATAGCATCTCCTTACGTCCTAAACCATTACAAATTTTGAGGGTATGCAGGAAAGGGCTCCTGTGGGATCGTTCTTATATGCAACTTCAGGGATGGGACAAAAATCAGGTTGCTTAACCTCGTTAGATACTAGCTAGAACTCAAATGACTCTTTGTCATGGGTTTTCTTAAAACTCAAAGCCATTTGTACAAACTAGGGTTTCCTTTACAAAGAAATATGAAATTGTGTAGCTCGGCACAAACAAAAATATCGCAAGATCGATCAAAAAACATTGTAAGAGGTTGGAATTTTATTGGAATACTAGATTCTCTACTATGAAGTTTCTCTACTCTCTTTCTCTTATTTTCTTCTCGATCACGATGAAGAAAAAATGATTAAAATTGCAATAATATACCCTATTTCCATCGCTTTAAATGCTCAACTGCCCACTCAACTTATGAAGGATTTTTAACATTACTCAGCTTGCACTTTATTTCCACTTCACTTGGCTTCCATTGGAGTTACTCAACTTGGCATCAGTAATCAACTTGATCACTGTTAGGAACTCGACACCCACTAGAGTTTTACTCAACTTCTAAGGAAAACTCGGCAGCTTTGTGAGAATCTTCATATTATGACTTGGCATCTTTGCTTATGCATATTTCTTCTTTTTAGTACTTCTTTGTCTTGGGACTGTTGTATGATATAACTTTGTATATCAGTCCCATGCATCTATTCATGTTTTAGTTTGATGAAGTGTGATCACTTGACCCATTGGGTGATGTGATCCCTTCACTTGATGTGCTACACTCATCTTTCTTCTTCCAGGTCTTATTCATTTGCCCTCTTATCTTTTTGACATCAATCTTTTCTTTTCCTTTGTTGGCTTCAGTTTTTGGTGCTTTTGACCTTGTAGGACAGTTTGTGCTAATATGACCAGTTTTCAAGCAGGTGAAACAAGTGGTTTAACTCAACCATCTTTTATAGTTCCCCTTGAAATGTGTTCTTATGTAGTTCTGCGGTATATGTCCATGTTCCTGACAGTAATGATAGCTATACCTGGTGTTGTAATCCCAATGGTAGTCATTTTTATTTTCTTTTGTTTTGCTGGTTGATTTGATGTCCACATAGGCTTTGATCTACATTCAAATGCTCTATGTCCATAATTCTTACAATTATGGCAATGTCCATCAAATCTTTGTGTCCTTGTGACTTTGGACCTGCAATCTTGTGTCATATGTCCTTGCATGTTGCACTTGTGATAGTAACCCTTGCTTTTGGGTGTGTTTGCCTGATTGATTCTTCTACTACTACAAACATTAGCAATATGCCCCTTTTTATTATATTAATGAAAAGTGGGTTTAGAATCCTTACCTTTGTCACTTCTTTTCTCAACACTCTTTGATGGTTCCACAACTTTAGTGTTGTTGTATCCAAGTCCTGATGTATCATGGGCCGATCTTGGGAATTTCATCAACTGTTCAAAGTACTTGATCGCTTCACTTGACTTGTTGAGATTCTTTGCTATTTCTTTTTCTCTGTTCAATTCATTCTACAGTTATTCATTCTGCATCCTCAAAGTAGAGATCTTTATATCTTTCATATTGAGTTCATGATGAAGGTTCATCATTTGGGCAAGTGTATCCATCTACATGTTTGAGATCTTTGTTAATTCAGTACATTTTTCTTCAAGTGTGTTTGCAAGATTTCTTTTGTCATCTTCCATCATAACTCTATCCTCAACTGCTCTTTTCTTTTTTTTAGTGATTTCACATAACATTATTGCCTGTGATTTATGTTCGATCTTGAGAGATCTTATCTCTTATGCTTGAACTCTATTTTTCTCCATCAATTCTGCTATGCCTGCATCAAACTCTTTAGTGTCTCCATTGGCATACACTTGTGTGGTATCAATCTCCCTGTAGTTAATATCATTTTCAGCTATGGCTATCTCTTTCCTTCTTTTCAAGGATTTTCTTAATTCCTCTCTAGCTTCTTCTACCTTTTGTAGAGTGAGATGCACATCTATCACCTGGTTCTCAATGATCTTTCAAGTTTGAAAACTTCCATCTTTAGATCTTTTTCCTCCAAGCTGTTAGGCTTCTTTTTTAGAGAACTAAGCTCTAATACCAATTGTTGGAATGTCTTAATTGGAAGAGTTCTTCTAAGAGAGGGGGGGGAGGTGTGAATCAAAAGTACTAGCCTTTTTAACTTCTTTTAAATCCTTAATAACATATAATTGAAATGAAAATGCATGCATATAAACATTAAGCAATCATGAGAAACAAATATGCATCACCACATAACACTTGAGATTTTGGTAACCCAAAAACCCTCCAGAAATAAGAAAGTAAAACTAAGGTGGGGATGATACCCACAAAATCACTACAATGATAATGTTTGACCACTTCTAATGGTCTACCCTATTAAAGGCCTGCCCTGTTAAAAGTTTTACACTGTGTCAATAGTGACCTGGTTAAAGGATATACAAACACTTTACATGAAGTGTTACCTTGTTAAAGGATTTAATCACCTTTTCAAAGGATCTACAAAATAGCTGTTAAGCTAACCTATCAACATAGGATTTCCTTTCTAATACAATGGCTAAAGAGTATTAGGTATAATAAACCTAATAGCTTTCAATCTTTGATTGCTAAATATAGGCACTTGATCTGCTTTCTCTAATCTTGATCCTCTAAGATCTAATATTCATTTCTATCCCTTGCTTTGTTCTGATCAATTGAATGTCTAACTGATGCTCTCTTCCTCTAATCCTTTTTACTCTTCACTCTGAACTCCACTATAGTTTACCCATGCACTCCTTCATCCATTCAACATACAATGAGATTTTGTCTTCCTTATAAAGACATTCAAAGACTTAGGGTTAGGTTTGGATCTACAATCCATATTGAATCTCTATTTCCCACTCATTCCTTGCACTTTTGTTATTGGTTGCATGCCGTTTGCATAGGTGAAATTAAAGATTCAATCTTATTTATTTTATCCTTCTAGATCCTTCATTGTTGGCCATAAAAATGGTTTACATTTGAATTAGTGAAGTTACAAACTTATATGTGCATTTTGTGTTACTCGACACTTACTAATTTTTGATGCTCGACACATGTAACAAAATTGGCTCACTCAACTTTTGTTGTGTTTTTGTTTTGCTCAACATCATCTATGACTCAGTACTTAAATATCACTCGGCTCCTGTATCATGCTCAACACTTGAAGTCACTCAGCACTTGATCTTCACTCAGCACCTGAAGGATGCTCAGCACTTGAAAATCACTCGACACCTGTTGCATTTTCTGACTCAGCACATGTTGTGGCTCAGCATGCATAGTGTGCTCAGCTTCAATGTAGAAAGTTGTTAAGTGTTTTGGCACTCAACTGTCAAAACCATTCTGAGACTAACAAATTTGTAACTTTTTACTAGCCAACACTACAAGTTTCAGCATCACTCGAGATGGCATCAAAAAATCAAAATAGAGTAAGATCTCCAAAAAGTGAGAGAGGTTATTGTAGGCCTCCATAACATGGTCCTATAGGAACTAGAATCACATAGATACCTCACACAAGCTCTGAGATATGCCCCATCAAATATCGCTACCCTATGGCATTTAGTGACCATTAGGGATAGTTTAGTTTGGCATGCTCAAGAATGTTTGAGTGCTCTATGGGATAGTATGAGGTTGGGGATAGGGTTTACCTAGCCACTTGGAGCTAACGGAATAGACAATTCGATCCCACGATGAAAGGTGAGAGAGATTTGGTAGTTAGCAACTTTGTACTAGCCAACACTACAAGTTTCAACATCACCCAAGATGGCATTGCAAAATCAAAATGGAGTAAGACCTCCAAAAGTTGAGAGAGTTTATTATATGTCTCTACAACATAGTCCTATAGGAATGAGAATTGCATCCATACCTCACACGAGCTCTGAGATATGCCCCATCAAAGATTGTTGCACTATGACATTTAGTGACCCTTAGGGACATTTCAGTTTGGCATGCCCAAGAACATTCAATTTCTTAATGAGATGGGACAAAGTTAGGGATAGGGTTTACCTAGCCACTTAGAGATAATAGAATAGACAGTTTGATCCCACAATGAAAGGTGAGAGAGATTCGGCAATTAGCAACTTTGTACTGGCCAACATTACAAGTTTTAGCATCACCTAAGATGGCATCACAAAAATTAAAATGGAGTAAAATCTATAAAAAGAGAGAGAGATTATTTTACATCTCTACAACATGGTCCTAAGGGAACTATAATTGCATCCATACCTCACACAAGCTCCAAGATATGCCCTGTCAATTATCGTTGCCCTGTGGCATTTAGTGACCCTTAGGAATATTTTGGTTCAGCATGCCTGAGAAGTTTTAAGCACTCAATGAGATGGGAAAAGCTTGGGGATAGGGTTTACCTAGCCACAAAAAGCTAATAAAATAGATAGTTCAATCCCACGATGAAAGGTGAGAGAGATTTGACAGTTGGCAACTTTGTACTAGACAACACTACAAATTTCAACATCACTGGAGATGGCGTTACAAAATTAGAATGGAGTAAGATCTCTAAAAATTGAGAAAGGTTATTGTAGGTCTCTACAAAACAATCCTCTAAGAACTAGAATTGCATCCATAGCTCACATGAGCTCTGAGATATGCTACCCTATGGCATTTAGTGACCCTTAGAAATGTTTTGGTTCAGCATGCTCGAGAATTTTTGAGTGCTCAAGGGGATGGGATGAGCTTGGGGATAGGATTTACCTAGCCATTTAGAGCTAATAGAATAGATAGTTTGATCCCATGATGAAAGGTGACAGAGATTTGGCAATTTGCAACTTTGTACTGGCCAACACTACAAGTTTTAGCATCACCTAAGATGGCATCGCAAAATGAAAATGGAGTAAGATCTCCAAAAAATGAGAGAGGTTATTGTAGGTCTCTACAACATGGTCTTATAGGAATTGGAATCGCATCCATAACTCATATGAGATTTGAGATATGCCTCATCAAATATCACTGCCCTATGGCATTTAGAGACCCTTAAGGATGTTTTGGTTTGGCATGCTCAAGAATGTTTGAGCACCCAATGGGATGGGATGAGCTTTGGGGTAGAATATACTTAGCCACTTAGAGCTAATGGTATAGATATTTTGATCCCATGACTAAAGGTGAGAGAGATTTGGCAGTTGGCAACTTTGTACTGGCCAACACTACAAGTTTCAGCATCACCTGAGATAGTATCACAAAATAAAAATGGAGTAAGATCTCCAAAAAGTGAGAGAATTTATTGTAGGTCTCTACAACATGGTCCAATAGGAACTAAAATTGCATCCATATCTTGAACAAGCTCCAAGATATGCCTTGTCAAAGTTCATTGCCCTATGGCATTTGGTGACCCTTAAAGACATTTTGGTTTGGCATGCTCGAGAACATTTGAGTGCTCAATAGGATGGGACAAGCTTGGGCCTAGGGTTTACCTAGCCACCTAGAGCTAACAGAACAAGCACTTTGATCCCATGACCCTTTTTCCACTAAGTTACAATTTGAGTAACTTTTACAACTTTCAACAATGCAACTTTGCACAAAAAGTGCAATTTTTACATTTTTCACTTGATTCCACTTCTATGACTTGGAAAAGGTTTAGCAACACTAAAATAATTTATTTCTAAATTCTCAACCTTTCACCAATTCCTAAACTCCTGCAATGTTGTCAGCATTATTGCAATTTTGCTTTGATAAATTTTGCAATTTTTTGCAATTTTTGACATCTTAACTCCTAGATGCCTAAAAATTAACCTAATGACCCTATGGACCTTTATAACCTTCTAAGAAACATAAAAATTCTTTTTGCCTTGAAAAATCACTTATATTGCTCATTTTTGACCCCTTGGTTGAATTTGGCACTCTGCCCTATAATGGCACCTAGAGTCCAATTGACCTTACATCTTGGGTCTTATTATATAATTTTGCAACTTTATTTCTAATTTACAACTAGGATGACACCTGTCTATTTTCCTTGGCGCCCTGCACCAATGATCATCCAATTGGATAAGTTTGGAGTGCTTGGGTGCATGAAAATACATTAAATTTTGGCATAGGGAATGAGGGGAAATTGGTAGAGATCCTAGTTAGAAATTAGGTACAAGATTAAAAAATATTATAATAAGACTCAATATGTAAGATCAATTGGACATTAGGTGTCAATTATAAACCTAAGTGCCAAATAGAACCAAGGGGTCAAAATGTGAAAAATACTTAACTTTTCAAGGAAAAAGGGATTTTCATATTTCCTAGATGATTTTAGAGTTCCTTAGAATCATTTGGTTAAGTTTCAAGTGTTTAAGAGGTCAAATGTGAAATTTTGAAAAAAATTGCAAAAGTTGTCAAGCAAAATTGCAAAAATGCTAACAACTTTGCAATTTTGTTGCTTAAACATGTAAAAGTTGCAACCACCATTTGAAATGTGGCTGTAGCCATTGGTGTGGACATATATATGTATGAGATGACCATACAGACCTAAAGTGGTGTTGGTTGTATGGATTTGAAGTGTTTTGGAGCAATAAAACCTAACTTTTTTGCCATTTTCCCTATTTTTTGTTGTTTCATGGATGTGTATAGATTGTAACATGTGAGAGAGTGATACGGATGGATATTTATTTGAATCATCTTTCATTTGCATTTGGTTTTAAGTTTTATATATTCATTTATGCAAGTTATTGTTGTTTTACTAAGCGCTGCCTAGTTAGTGTTGTAACATGACTAGTTTGCATTCATCGACCTCTAACTTGCAACCCAACAATGGGACCAAGCTGATTTTAGGTGGGAAGAAAGTTAGAGGATTATTTTCACATATGAAGAACTTTAAAGGGAAAAAAATGTGGTTTTTCATTTTTTCTTGCAAGCCCTAGGCTGAATATCACCATGTATTCAACCTTGTTTTAAAGAAGAAGTGGTCTAGAACTCCCAAACTTGTCGTTGTAACCTAGGGAAAGGGTGGATTTTTTTTTTTGCATGATGAGGAAGAGTCCAAGTGTTTTTTTTGATTCTATGACCCCATGTCTTGGCACTTTCTTTGGAAAGCTAGCCTAATTAGGCCTATTAGGACTGTGAACCTAGTTGGTGTTTGGGTATGCTGGAGTAGGATCAGCCCATAAGACTTTGGGATCTTCAATAGTATATAAAAGGGTATTTGGAAATGTATTTTTTTTGCCACTTTTTTCGGAGAGTTTTGGAGTTAACCCTCTAAAACTAGAAATAGACCTACCAGGATTCCTAGGCCTAAATTTGGGAACTAGGTTTATTGGTGGTGTTTGAAACTTGAAAGTGGATGAATCCTAGTGGGATAGGTCTAAGTATGAAAAAAAAAGTCTTTTTTTGAACCCTTGAAAGCATTTTCTCTAATTTGCCCTATTTGGCCTAGTTGAGGGTTAGTGTCCCTAAAGCCTAATTGAGACCCAAGTTTGCTATGAACCCTAGGGAGAGGGAAAGATCTTGGAGAAGTGGAGTCCACTTTGAAAGATAGAGGTCGGCATTAGGAAGAGGTTTGTAACTTTTCTTGGTATCTTGCAGTTGGTTGGGTGCCGCTAGGCACTACAAGAGGTGGCGGTAGATTGTGGCTATAGACTCTTGTGGCTATAGACTCTACATCAAATTTGATGCCATGGGTACAACAACAGGAGATATGCCTAAAGGAGGCCATAGTTTTATGTAAAAAAGTCAAATTAATCATCATAAACATGGTGTAGGATCAACTAATAGGTTCTGAAAGTGATTTCTTAGTCAGATTTGAAGAGGCCCTAGTTTTTAGCCTTCTTTGGTGAGGGTTTCATAAAAAGTACATATAGAGAGATGATGGATTCAATCCAATTGAAGAATCCTCACTTTAGGATTATATTAAGATACTTTACCAAGTTTTATGGTTGGGAGATAATTATTCCATATAGTTCTTTTGTAAATGGAGGGGTTTTTATGCTTAAAAAGTGGCCCATAGTGTAACAACAAAGACTTGGTCCAAAACAACCATACCTCATCTTTTGATATGTTATAAAGAAGTGAAATGAGTATCCTAATTTTCAATTTATTTTCTTGAGGTTATGGAAAAATGTAGAGAAAAATGCAAGAGGATAGCATTTTATGCAAGATGTTAATGTTATAATTCTGTCAGATAAATTATATTATATATATAAGATATAATATATGACAAATATTATAATTAACTTATATTAAGAGTGATATATATATATATATATATATATATATATGTATGTATGTATGTATGTATGTATGTATGTATGTATGACCATTATAATATGTTAAGAATATATTATTGTGTTATAACTAATGCAAGTTAATATATTAAAGAGACATGTCTCTTCAAGATGCATGCCTTTTTATATTACATATATAGTCATTCAAAGAGTAACTTGGAAAACACATAAAATATCCACAAGTGTTGTTACAAGTTACAGAATATATATTAATTGATCTTTTTTTTTCACTAACATGGTATCAGAGCACGTTTCAATCCCAGGAAAAATTATATATAATTTCAGTTGTAAAGATTTTAATAATCTAAGTTTGACATTATCAATGTCAAGCTAGTGGTTTGTGAATGGGAATAAGATGTTTATCGATCAAGAATTTTTTAGGATAACCTCTGCATTAGACTTGGCATGTAGAGAAATGTAGCACTTCAGTCTTGCAGATTACTAGAAATTCTGGTTCTAAATTGGTAGAGAAGATGAGCCTTCATCACTGTAGTTTTGGGGGGCAGTACAGTGGTCTAATTATGTGAACTTGCCATTATAAAATCACAAAAGGGTATGAATTATGTATTTTATCTAAAGATATAGTTATGCCTTAGATGGAATTGGTATCTAAATATTTTTCTAAATGCAGATGATAGTATAGTCCAAGAGTTGAAACAAGGAGGATGGCATCGAACAAACTATTCACTATATATCATTCTCATGAGAATCTAAATGTTGACAATCTGTATGTTGATCTCGAATGATAGTGGCTTGATGGTGTTGTATGGTCACCCGAACTATATAATTATATCATTATGCAGAATTGGTATGATACGTTACAAAGATTTGCTTGTGATCCTTATACATTCACTAGTTTTTATGACCTCCTGTTCACAATGATGTAGAGATGTACAGCTTAATTGTTGGGTATGAAGATCAATGAAGTCACGTATTTAATATTGCAAGAGTTCCAAACTGTCTTGATCACCACATGTATCATTGAATGCTCAGGCATGTATGGGTCACAGTTATTTCAAAGATGTTGAATGTCAGCATGTACCACAATCTCATAAAGTTGATCTGAAATTGTAGTAACACAATGCCACCCCAAGAGTATAGACATTGATATAAATAGAACATCAATGCATTTATATGTGTCATAGATAGCAATGCAAACTTAGCATCCTCGCATTAACTTTATTAATAATACATGCATTGGAATCACATTTTATAATCACATTAATAATGGAGATTGCAAGATTCATAATCATTTGTTGGTTGTGGCTTCACCTTCACTATAAGTAGATCAAATGCTTCATGTCCACTTGCCAAGTGCAAATTGTATGGGGATACAAATGATTCACAAGGGTTGTGGTCTTGAGTAATGCTCAGTCGCTAAATGGATTAAGTGTTTAGCAGTAAATTAAGCAACCCATTTGAGCTATTGAGTACGTAGGCTTAGAAAGGTTGACTAGCACTTGGCATGGCCCTTCTATAACATCATATTTCATACTGAACAATACAAGTTACCAATATTTTATTGCTACTTGGAATGACTTCTGCAACACTAACTTAATTCACAATACCTGAAGGATCTTGCATAGTGAATGCAGACAAAAGCTAACAATCAATGGTGAATACATCTTTTTTAGCTTGAACCTCCATGTTAGATCCCTTTCAGCCTATAATCAAGTTCTTAGATCATAAGTCACGATTGCAGATTGAAAATGAACCCACATTGACTATGCTATGGACTGTAATGGTTCAGGGTATGCTTGAAATGGAAGATTTATTTTATTATTTATATGTGGATGGCTCTACATGGGTAGAAATTGTGATCACGGATTATTATAAACATCAAGATACAAAGAGACAAGGGATGGAAATAATTTAAACATTTATTATTCCAAACTACAGGAATAATTGATGGGCAATAGAGACTTCAAGTGTTTACAGATTAAAGATGGAGGAATATCAGATTATTTGACTAAATTATATAGGACAGTAACTATAATTATTATTATCATTGTATGATAGTAATGACAATATACATTACGGAGAACCATCGATGTCAATATCTCAAAGAATGAAATCATATGATACGCATGACAAATATAGTAATGAATTGGAGAGGTACTATAATAAAATGGAAATTAATAGTCGAAAGGATATTGTTTAATCAATGATAATGGGAAGGTGTAGAAAATAAAATATCCATAGACATGTCATTTGGTCTCATGACTCATTACTAGAAAAGAGAGAGGTGATGTTAGTAATAATAGAGTGATTCCTTATATATGGGTGAACCCACAATAATGGGTTCCACTTTAGTGGGACGAACAAAGTTAGAAATTTTTTCAAATTTTTGAATTCTTAATTGCTAACTGTTCGCGAGAACAACAAAGACCTGTTCACGTGAACACGTTTCTTGCACATGTTCGCGCGAACATGTACACCCCTAAAAAGGCATGTTCGCATGAACATGCGCAGTGTACATGTTTGCGCGAACATGTGTAGCGCCGATTTTCGCCACTTAAATTGCCTCTTTTGACTTTTAGAAGTCATTTTCATGGCGACTGTTGATCGGGCGAACGTTGGGGCAAACATGCATTTTGTGTACCTCCATCAACATCATCCGGTCGTTTTCCTTCTCATTCTCATCATCGGGTATGTGTAAATAGTATTAATTTAATGTTATTAAAGTAGATTTTAATGTTTTCTATTCATTTTTTTAATGTTTTAAAAGTATATTTGAATGTTTTTTACGTTTTTAATGGTTTTGAAAGTATATTTAAATGTTAATTTAATATTTTTATTGTTTATTTATATTAATTTAGAAAACAACAAAATATTATATAGAAAACATTAGAAAAACAATTTTAGAAAACATTAGGAAAAATATTAGAAAACAAATTTAGAAAAAACATTACAAAAACATTAGAGAATTTATAATTTAATATAAAATTTAGAAAACAAATTTTGAAAAAAAAGTAAAAAAATATTAGAAAATTTAGGAAAAATATTAGAAAATTTAGGAAAAACATTACAAAAAATTAGAAAACTTATAATTTAATATATAACTTAGAAAAAAAATTTATAAAAAGTATTTTTAAAAATTAGAAAATTTAGAAAAAACATTAAAACAAATTAGAAAATTTAGAAAAAAAATATTACAAAAACATTAGAAAATTTAGAAAACAAATTTAGAAAAAAAATTACAAAAATATTAGAGAATTTATAATTTAATATAAAATTTAGAAAAAATATTAAAAAAATATTAGAAAATAAATTTAGAAAATTTAGAATTTAATATAAAATTTAGAAAACAAATTTAGAAAAAACATTACAAAAACATTAGAAAATTTATAATTTAATATAAAATTTAGAAAACAAATTTAGAAAAAACGTTAGAAAAATGTTAGAAAAATTATAATAATATAAATTTTAGAAAAAAAAATTTTTAAAAAAATTAGAAAAATATTAGAAAATTTATAATTTAATATAAAATTTAGAAAACAAATTTATAAAAACATTAGAAAAAATATTTTAAAAAACATAAGAATGTAGATTAAAATGTATATTTTATTTCATAAATGTACATGTAAATATGTTCATGTGTTAGATATAGATGTGCATACATATGTTTTCAATATTCATGTTTAAATGTACATATGTTATTATTTTTAATGTCTTAATAATTAGAGGTATATAATTAACTATATAATTCAATGACATGTCTTAAGGGGAGATCCTAAATTATACATATATAAGAATGTGGATTACTTTGCATATCTAGGTATAAATATAACATACATGTACATCCAAACCCTAACCCTAACCTAACCAAACCCTAACCTTGATTGTAACATTTAATTTCTAAACCCAAGATTATAAATGATAATAAATACCCTAAATCATAATCTTGAACCAAATCATAAACTTCATATGCTAAGTTCCCTCATGTATTACAACTAGCAATCGCACCTTAGTGTGCAATGGGTACGCCGTAGATGTATGGAAGATCAATTACGTATGTCCTATTTTTAATCTCTCCCTCTCATCCTCTTTATTTCTCCTCATCTCTTTACCATTCTATCCTATAATCTATATCTATAATTATAGTCGTTCACAGTTAAAACATTTTCTATTTCAGATTTGTTCACATAAGTTTCATAATAATAGAACCTGGGCAATTCCCACAAGACAACCCACTGCACATTGCACTACATTTTTAAACTCTTCCCGAGAATCGAGTCAGCAACTCAAGAATTGAACCTAATAAGTCTTCCATGCAATGGAACCCACCCTATCTCTTAAACACATTGCTCAAATTCTTACAATCTCAAAAAATACCTCTATAAAATTGCATTAAATATAATATAAAAGAGAACAAAGAAAAATGGGACCTGGTTTGCCTTTGTAGAAAAATCTCTGTACGTAATTCTGGGAACAAATTTTTCATTTTCAATTTTGTTGGGAGCTATTTGTCTTAGAGGTAATACTTGGTGAATTTGAAGGCTGTCTTTTTGGGCAAATTCTCCTTCCTCTTCACTATCTTAATATTCTACTAGATTTTCGTATGCAGACAAATATACATAATTATAAATTATTGTGAGAAATAAAATACACAGATGCAAAATAAAATTTGTATAATACAATGAATCATATGCCACACTCGGCATACCATTTTAAATTAATAGCAAATTAACATAAATCTTGGCAAGCTAAGAAATTTTTTCACTGCGAAAGTTTCTACCTGCCAAACAGTGATGAGAGAATGAATTTATGCTTGCTCTGACATTGAGGTCTGTGTAACTTGTTGGCACGCAAAATTGCATTCCTGTTTTGAGTGCCTGTTCGTGATTTTGAATCAGTTTTGCCCCCTATACAAGCTTTTCATGGTTGTGTCCCGACTGTTGTCTTGTTAGTCAATGTGGTGTTTTATGTTTCTAACACCTTTCTTTCAGCCTATGCATACGTTTCATGATGATAAACTAACATTCTTAGCCATTCAGTGAAGTTCCATTTTGAGCGTGTGTCATTTTACATTTTCTGTCCAAGTGTCAAACAGTGGTCGGAAGACCAGTTTTCCTTTGAATATCTTTTACCTGGTTATGTTTCATAGTTTTCCACTTTGAGGATTTTTAATATGCATAACAAAGAACCTATGTTTCAATTTTCAAGTCGTTTTGACATGTTTTGACTAGGTTTCGAACCTCTCAAAGTTGGTCGGTTACCTTTGTTGTAAATCTACAAATTGTGCATTTTTCCAAGTAGCCCTATTTGATAAGTAATAACTTTTGACCAGTTTTCCCAAATGAGAAAATTCCTTTTGCATCATTTTCTAGGGGTCAGACACTTACAATGCTCCAGATTTGAAGTCATGATGAATCCATTTGATCAGTTTTCAAATGCGATTTTGAATGCAATTTATAGAGTTTCACTGGTAATCAGAAATGCAGATTGTTCAGGTACCTTGTTCGTGATGCTATATCTTATTATCCAGGATTGGTGGGATTGAATGGTTTGTTCCCCTGAATTCTACTCCAAAAATACTTTAAGTGTGCCAATTTATAGACCTTGACAAATCCGTTTTCACACTTTTCCAAGGCCTTTCCATTTGCCAAAAAATTATTTTGTTGTTGTTCCCTGTCCTGCAGTTTCAGGTTGCCAACTTCAGATGCTTGCCAAACACGCCCCGTGATTCATCATGAGCCCAAATCACAGAAGCATACTCTTCTCATGGCAAAGTACCAGTGCCCCAATTTTCAGAATCCCAAGTGCTTGTTTATTCAATTTTCAAAGCTCAAATCAAACGCACTTTGTGGTTTTCTAACTTGTTTAATCTGCAAGCAGTTTTAATTGGGCATGTTCGGAGGTTGATATCTTTTGACTCCGATGTCCTCATGTGACGAGATTTTGCAGGCCTGTTGAACATGTCAGAGAGATGATATATCCAAGGTTTCAGAGCCTGATCACATGTTTGAATCAGTTTTTAAAGCCAGGCAACAGGCCTCCTAACACAGTTTTCTCAATGGTGCGAAAATGTTTTTAAATGGTTTTTAATGATCAATCAGCGATCAAAATTGGTGAATAGCCCCGCTGCCTTTATCCCACATTGGCAAGGATGGGGGACTCTTAGTTATTTTAATACCTAGTAGCGCAAAGGCTTAAGTTTTTGAACGACGATTCAATCGATTCTATGGTCGCCGAAGGCCTCTTCGCTAGAATGCACTGTTGATTGTAAAAGTTAGCCTGAGTTCTTTCATATGGAAACACCTACGACGTAATTATAGTTGTTCACAGTTAAAACATTTTCCATTTCAGATTTGTTCACACAAGTTTTATAATAATATAACTTGGGCAATTCCCACAACGCAACCCACTACACATTGCACTGCATTTTTAAGCTCTTCTCGAGAATCGAGTCAACAACTCAAGAATTGAACCTAATAAGTCTTCCATACAATAGAACCCACCCTATCTCTAAAACATATTGCTCAAATTCTTACAATCTCAAAAGATACCTCTATAAAACTACATTAAATATAATATAAAAGAGAACAAAGAAAAATGAGACATGGTTTGCATTTGTAGAAAACTCTTCATACATCTGGGAACAAATTCTTCATTTTCAATTTTTTCGGGAGCTATTTGTCTTAGAGTTAATACTTGGTGAATTTGAAGGTTGTCTTTTTGGGCAAATTCTCCTTCCTCCTCACTATCTTCATATTCTACCAAATTTTCGTATGCATACAAATTTATACATAATTATAAATTATTGTGAGAAATAAAATACACAAATTCAAAATAAAATCTGTATAATAACAATGAATCATATGCCACACTCGGCATACCATTTTAAATTAATAGAAAATTAACATAAATCTTGGCAAGCTAAGAAATTTTTTCACTGTGGAAGTTTCTGGCTGCCAAAGAGTGATGAGAGAATGAATTTATGCTCGCTCTGACATTGAGGTCCATGTAACTTTCTCAAGTACGTATCCTTGATGGCTTTAGTTCTCATTTAATTTCTATAATTGTAATATAAATGTATATATTAGAGGAAAGGTCTCAATGGTTATGTATGTAAGATTTTTAGGTTTGATTTTTCTTTGATTATTTTATAATGATCACAATATGTTTAAATAATTTCACCTTATTAGCTAAGTTCTAACCAAAACAATTATAAAGTACGGAAAATGAAAGTCCTCGATATATAAAAGTTATACTTGACACATCAAGAGTATTGAAAGAATTGCAACCTATGTATTTGTAAGGGTTTCACATCAATATTTAAGAATCTTTATATAGGTGATCATAAGGTCTTAAATCTTACCCTAAAATTGAGCCTAATTACACTAAAACCCTATTTCAAAACCTAATTGAGGTTTAACTTACATTAAAATTAAAACAAGTTGACCCTAATCCTAAATTGTTAAAAACTAAATTTGAGATACATGCACATACATGAAACTTATGACCCTTGTTTTAAATGATATATATGTAACCCAACTTGAAACCTAAACCTCAAAACATTATCATTTAAGAGTAATAATATGGGCCCTTTAATTGAATTCTCTAATAATACGAGCCCCCAAAGTATAATAAAGTCCTAGAACAATAAATTAACTCTAACCATAACCAAACTCTCAACTTTAAAGTTATCTTATACTTATATGAAAATTAATCTAGGTCTAGATGTGTTACAGATTATCTAGGTCCATGATGTGTGATGTATGTTCAATTACATGTGTATAATTTTTAATTTTAAAAATAAAAAATTATGTGTATAGTAGGAAATTTAGCTCTTCATACATTTCTACAGATATGGCTTCACATGATCAGCTTGATGCGGCTCCTAGTGTGACACCTGATGTAGTTCCTACTGCGGCTCCTAGTGCGACACCTCATGTAGTTCCTACTCTGGCTCCTACTGCGGCACAGGTTGATGTGGTTCCTATTGTAGCCCTTGATGTAGTTCCTGATTTGGCTCCTCATGTAGCTTGTAGTGGGGCTCATGCTACAGCTTCTGGTGGGGCTCGTTGTGTACCTCGACATAGGGCTCATCGTGTAGCTCGTGTTTTGGCTCCTGGTGCGGCTCCTGTTCCAGGTCAGGCTGCACCTGTAGCTCCTGCTGGAGGTCCTGCTGCACCACCTCCATGCATCGATATCGATGTTGTATTTTCATTTTCAGAGCAAGAGGTTGCCAGACTGCAGCACTCTATATTGACCTCTGATGATGGTCTTTATAGAGACATATGTGTTACGATATGTAGGAGTTTACAGGATTTGACAGCTAGGTTCAGAGCTCACCATTCATTTACTCCTAACATATTAGCTTTGATATCTAGGGAGCTTAGGGCTGAGGTTTCAAGAATTGCATCTTTCGATAACATCAAGAGGGTAGCCCCCAAAGACGTAATCTAGAGAGAGCTCTTTCCAGAGTATAAGGGGACACAAGGTAGGGTGAGAGGCTACAAAGTCACATGATGCAGAGACCCTATTATTGCTAGCATGACCTATCCATGATTTTTAGCTGCACATGGTCATTATCCTAATAATGACCAGATAACCCTTTATTTTGCATAGCAGTTGTACGTTGAGTTTTGTATAGGGCTCAACGTCAACTACCTTGATATTCCTGGTTATTACAGGCAGGGATGTGGTCAGATCACAGATCATGACCAGTATCACAGTGTAGATCGTCTGCCACCTACAGATCTTAGACAGTTTGTTTGACCGAGGATGCCTCCTGTGACTCCTACACATGCGCCTATTGCAGATAGAGTCGTCATTGCTTTCCAGAGGGAAGCAATTGACACTATTGGGCAGATTACATCTGCGGTAGCTAGTATCATGTCAGATTCTATTGGTCTCTATCTTCATAGTCGACGTCCTTGTCCACTTGGTCGACCATCTTCACAGGCATCTAGTAGCACTTTAGGAGCCTCCTCTGATGATGCATATAGAGCTGCTGGGCTACCATTGCCAAGCGATATTCGTGGTCTTTCAGGACAGCAGACACATATGGATATGGCACCGTATTTTTTGGAGGATATGTTTCATTTTATTAGCTATATTTTTGATACACAGAGGATTCTAGTACACTCGGTAATGGATGTTGTTAGACAGCATTAGAGCCCCGAAATAGTTCCATAGACATAGGCTGCCACACCAGTGACAGATGATACACCTATGTGTAGCTCACAGCATTTGGCACTAGGCTCACGACACTCTACAGATGACTTGAGCATACGAGTTGGAGATGTCCATATCACAGTTGAGGGTCTTGATGATTTTGGTGAGCAGTTGTGAGGCCTATCTGAGATTGATACTAGTTCGAGCCTGGGTATTTCATCATACATGGACCTATTGTTCGGACCTGGAAACAGTGATTCTACACCATTACCCAGCCAATTAGACAGTCCACTTCACTCAAATTTACTAGGAGTTGGACATGGAGTTTCAGGCTCAGGTGCATCAGTAGATCATACGATGGAGTCTGTTGATCATCCTCCACCTCCGGAGACCCAGGTACATATATAATTTATTTTTAATTTTAAATATATATGAAATTAAAAACTATGTTCATTTATTGAAAAATTTAGTTCAGATATATATGTAGATATTTAATTTAATCTTTAACTCATAATAAATCATGTAGGCACAGGTCGCTAAGCACAGGGTTACACATACTGTTGGTTTAGGGCATCATGTACATGAGAGAGATGATTCTATTGAGGCACCTGGTAGTGCTCAAGTACTTGAGTTTTAAATAGTTTGTTTAAATTTATTTAAATATTTTGAAAACTATATATATATATATATATATATATATATATATGCAAGTTCGTATTTAATTTGAATGTACATGTACATGATGCACATATGTATATATATGTTTTAAAGATAGAACTCTAACACGTGTATGTATATATGTATATATATTTGCAGGGCTCGGTTGATGTGCCTCGACGAGAATATGTACAGGAGACTCGATCAAAGGGTCGTGCTATTCGTATGCGTCTTGAGGGGTCACTCTAGTAGTAGATCAGATTTATATTTTTTTTGATGCATTTATATATTGGAGGTCCAGTTTACATGTACACATCATGTGTATTTCAGTTCCTTGATGACATACATGTACTTTCACTATTTATTTGATTATTGAGTATTTTAGTAGTTAGATACCAGATCACATGTACGTATATATAAATTTTTATATTTTGCTACATACGTGTATTTATTCGAGATTTATAGTTTGCATTTCAAATACATAGAGATATATTAGATCTGTAGATGTTTATTCTTGAGACGTGTACATATGTGTACATATGTGTATTTTTTTTGCATGTTATAGCTATAGAACATGATCTTGAGATGTGTGTACATGAATATCAATTATCAATTAGTAGGGAGTTAGAAAGATACATATTTCTTAAATTATGAATTACTAACCTGCTAAAGATAAATATTAGTTTTATGTGGATAAAAATATGTTAATTAGGTAAGCCAATACATTAATTTAGAAAACTTCTACAAAATATAATATTAAAAAAACATATTAATTTAAACTAATTTAAACTTTAAGAGTACATGACCGTAGATGTAATAAAGTAACATTAAAATATATAGTTTTTTAATAAACTAACCTAAATGATAACTATGAACTTATAATCTTACAATTTTAAAAACACATTTAATTTTCACTTATGAAATTCAATCTAGTTTGAAAAAAAGTTGATAAATGAATTTAAATTATTAAATTCATCCATGGTACAATTAATTTAAATTATTAAATTATATAGTGTTTTAATAAACTAATGATAATTAAGAACATATGATCGTACAATTAAAAACACATTTAATTCAAGATGAAATTCAATAGTTTGAAAAGAAGTTGATATTCAAGAATTGTAAGATATTAAATTATTTTTGATATAAATCTATAGATAATGATTGTGTAATTTTGAACTAACTTAAAGCCTATTTATATCAAGTTGTTAAATTATTAAATTTATCCATGTGGTACAATTAATTTAAATTATTAAATTATATAGTTTTTTAATAAACTAATGATAATTAAGAACTTATGATCATACAATTCAAAACACATTTAATTCAAGATGAAATTCAATAGTTTGAAAAGAAGTTGATATTTAAGAATTGTAACATATTAAATTATTTTTGATACATATCTATAGATAATGAAATTGTGTAAGTTCAAACTAACTTCTACCATATTTAAATCACTTGTTGTTAAATTATTAAATTCATCCATAGTACAATTAATATTATAGTTTTTTAATAAACTAATGATAACTAAGACTATGATCATACAATTAAAAACACATTTCATCAAAGTTGATATTCAGATTATTATAAAATAAATCTCAAAGGTCTAATCAACCATGATGTACACTTATAACATGTAATATCTTTTCATGATCTTCACTATCTAGTCTCCAATTGTGACGTACACGCTTAAATTTTGACTGGATGTAGACAAAGCCCAGTAGCAACGACCAAGTGGCTGTATTGTAAAACCTTGTTGTCACATTGATAATCAACAAAGTGTATTCCATGTTGGACTATTTTTTCTTGCTTCAAATATGTTCCCTCTACCACAACAAAACCTGCACCACAAATTTAAGTATTTTAAAATTTGATAGATATAAAGTTACCTAGATATATATATATTTATTTAAATATGTATCTGCATACATGTATATGTATAATTTACCTATAGGGAACAACATTCCATCGCTTTCTTCAGGGTCATATAACTTTGTCCTCTTTGCAGTACATCGCAATAAATAATAATTGACACCTTCATGATTTCTAGGCTCAGCAATCACTGCAAAGACATCTCATGCATAACAAACTTATACATGAATTTATGTGTACAATATATATAACACCGTTGAAATCAATTGATAATTAATTAACAAGTTGAGATTAATTTTTATGATACTCACCCACTTTTACCAATCCAAAGATATGATTTTAATCATTAGAAATCAATGGAATATCATCAAAATTTTCATCATCCTTATCAAATGTATTGGTAACATCAAGTGGTACTGAAATCCATGCACCTGTATATCCACATGTTTGATTGATGCATTCTTCATAGTCTTCATCAATGCAACTGTCATGAAAACATGAGTATTCTCTTGTCTTCAATGTCCAATTGCAATTATCTGTACTCATGACTGAATGTAAGGAATGTGTCTTTTCTATCCTCTTGCAACCATGCACATTTTTTCTATTAACACTTGAAAGTTTGAATTAAATTGAAAATATAGACAAATTGAATTTAAACTTCAACGAATTGAAAAATAAACTTAACAATAAAATTTGGGAACTTAATTACATAAAAGTTAAACAAACATACACATCCATACCTATTATCTCCCAAAAGACTCTATATGGTACCTGTCTACTCGTGGTTGATGATGTCCTAACCTCATCTAATGCAAAATGAGTCTTACACCATTCAACAACATCATGTGCATCATTTATACGAACTCCCTGATAATTCATTTGATACTTTCACAAAGCACGTTCGATGCAAGCTCCAACACCATCATGTTCACCTTTTCCATGGCCACTCTCGAAGAAATTCCATATGTGTTTTATATTCTCATTGCGATAATATCTACACAATGCATAAAATGGTCTAAATGATTTAAACTGTCCGGCACATCCATTAGACCAAACATAATGTTTATCAACATTTATGTTTCTTTCTTTCAAATTAGAAAAGAACATACTGAAGCAATGTTCTACATAGTGAATGTCATGTTCTTTATCATCACTTATATAAAAATGATATTCCTTTATAATTAATCGTGCTTGAACTATACTTTGAACACCATCCAAATCTAACTATGCATGTCTATAACAAACATGTACCATAATAGTGACCTGCTTATTAAAGTAATAATCTGATTGAATTGCTTTCTGATGAACAAAGGAATAGTTCTCTGCAAAATCAACAACTGATACAATTGTTCCAAGTGGAAAATTATCTCTCAGAGTTTGAAACTGTTGTGCTTGCCACTTTGCAAAAAATGCATGACGAATATAAGGTTGAATCAATTTCTTAAATCTGTCCATAAATGTTAGAACAAGCATATCCTCTTCAACATATTCCAACCTTTTTGCTTCTTTCCCCAACTTTGTTTCATTCTTGACATACTTGTAAGTTTTGCAATTCAATATTTTTGTTACATCAATATTTTCAGTTTTCAAAGGTAATAGAGCCAATTCACCACATGTTTCACATAATCCTTTGATGCATTTTATTTGACCAGCTGGATCATCTATTTTGTCACACAAAATGGATGATATAAACTCACTTCTCCTACTAGGAGGAGTAGCATGAAAACCATATGTGTCTTCTACAAACTTTCGAAATACCCGATAGTGGAGATCAAACTCAATATGATGATGACAACAACACGTTTCAAACACTTTGTTTGACCTCACAAAGTATGGCTTCAATTTTTCAAACAATATTTGCCCAACTTTTACATTAGGATGTTGACTACAAAATGAAACATGTAACTCATTATGTGTTGTGTCCAACCAATGTTTTGTATGATGTTCATATGGATCAGGTACAATCCTATGCCTAATAACATCTCTACTATTTGATGAAGGATGAGAGTTATCAATCCAAAATGATATGATTAATTTTTTTAATAACTCTTCAATCCTATCAGAACGAGGTGCTCTACACATGATTGCCCAATTGCCCTCCATAGTACTGTCATCCACAATTAATCTTCTCTTAACATATTCTCTCATTGTTTTCCTACTAAAACCCATTTCAGACAAAATTGAAGATATTTGTCTATTTTGGGCCATATTCTTACTTACAACAGACATCAACATCACTTTTCTTGCCGCAGACTTATCTTTAGTTCGAGAGTGTTTTCCTATGTTTCTCAAACCTTGTTTAACATTTTCAATCAGATCAGTTTGCATGTTAGAAAATCTTTTTTTTTTTAATATTGTGTCTACACCTAACAATTTCAATGCCTCTTGCAACTTCTTTTGTGTAAGCAAAAGTGAAAGCAACTAAGCTTGTTCAAGTGTTTCAGTATTATCAAATTGAGTCATAATTTCTCTTATCTTCTTATTCATTGACCTTTTCTTAGACAAACTTAATGATTGAACACTAGTTGCAAGTTTTCTCAATTTATCCACATCCATTTTATGTAAATGATCTAAATTCTTATGAAAAATATTATTCTTTACAGATTGGGCAATATTTAAGATTTCATCCATACCAATTCCTACACCTGATCCCGACCCTTCTCTGACTTTTGTTACTGGAATTTCTATAGGGACTGATCTTGAGCCTTCTCCAACATCCATTGTTTGAGATTCTGTAGGGAAAGATTTTGACTCTTCTTCGACTTCTGTTATTTGAACCTCTATAGGGAGTGATCTTGACCCTTCTTCAACATTCATTTTTTGAGATTCCATAGGGAGTGTTCCTAATCTCTCTCCCATATGCACTGCTTCTACTTCTGTTGAGCCTTCTTCAACATTTCCTTCACCTTGTTTAATTCAATGATAACATGCTATAGTCTTCTGAATATTTCTTTGTTCTGCTTCATCAGATCTTTTCCTTGCATATTTGTTTTGCCTTCCTCTCTTGTTTCCCATTATAAAATAAAAAAATAATAATTTATCCCTTGCCTCAAGATAAATTTTGTGCAATAACCAGATAAAAAAATCACTGTATGGATTTGTCTGTCGCTGTCAGTACTTTTAAAATATTTGACAGAAATCAATAGAATGTAGTCGTCTGCAACAAGGCATAAATATTCTTCATTATATGACTAAAATCTATGAGTCACATTCTTTACAAGTAGCAAAGCACCAAATCCTTCTTAAGCCATCATTGAATCATAAACAAATAACATGGTATGAATACTAGAATGTTTTTCCTAAAAAATAAAATTTCCTTTCTTATAAAATATATAATTGTTTTGTCTCTTTAATTTTTTCGTTCTTATTGTAGGACTAGAAAAATGGGTTAAATGCATAACATACTATGAGAAATCACAAAACTCAATCAACATACATTAGCACGCACTAGTCTACCATGAAAGCCAAACTAATCAAAAGAAGCAAACACAAGGTTAGAAACCCCCTCTTTCATTTGTAGCTCCCATGTCCTTCTTTCTTCTGCAAATGATGTAGCTCCAAAGTTTCCTAAAATGCAAATTTTGAGTGTTTTGAGTGATTTAGAGTGTTTCCTAAGGTCTTGGGATGCAATGCAAGGTGTGGAAGTGCAAATTATGGTTTTGGAACCTAGAATGAAACACCTAATTTCAAAGTGCACCCTAAAACTACCAAGTGTGCAGTTGGTAAAATAGGGTTGCAGTTGATAAAAGAGGTCAAAACTTGATAATTAAGATGTGGGTATGCAAGATATGAGTGTTTTTGATATTTTTAAGTGTTTAGGGATGTTATGCAATGTGAGGAAATGTTAAATGACCTAGGGTTTTGATATGAAAAGTACAAATTTTCTAGGGATGTTATGCAAGTGCAAATGCAAGGTGTTGTTTTGAAGGTATGCAAGATGAAGATTATGATGTGCAAAATGAAGGTTAGGGTTATGTTTTGGACTTGGTAAGGATGTTGAAGGTAGGTGTACGCAAAGTGGACTATGCAAGGGATGGTTTCCTAGGGTTGATAATGACGTTTAGGCTATGCAAAATGAGGATAGGTGATCAAGAAGACATGTTGGTTGATTGACAATTTGATAGGGTTTGATAGTGAAAATGATGCTAGGGTTTGAAAAATGCAATATGAGGGGGATATACCACTAGGGTAAGTCAAAAATGACATTTAGGAATATGATTATGCTGATTATAGCTCGGTATACATAAGGTTTTTTGAACTTAGATGAAATCTTTACAAGGTATTAACCTAAGAGTTTAAAGTTATGACAATAGACTTTGGATCTTGACCAAAAAAATGACAAAAAAAGATAAGATCAAAATGAAAAAGCCAAATCCACCTTGACATAGGTAGCAGTTGGGAAGCTAGGCTGAAACTAAGGCAATTCTAAGAGCTATGTTTTCCAAATTTTTTGTTCAAAAATGGGTCAAACTTTACTAGTGCCTCTATAGAGAGATCCATAAAGGCCCAAATGCTAAAACCTTAGCCTTAAGCTTTTGAGTCACCTATGGAGGTACACCAAAAATTTAACATAATTCAACTTATGATTTAGGAGATCTAGGTACCCGAAGTTAGCTTAAGCGACTACTAGGTCTCTTTCCCAAATTGGTGTTGTTGTTGGTGAATGCATTGATAGGCTCCACGAAAGGACTAAGATTGTTTTGGCCTAGTCATTTGCATTGTTTTTTTATTTCAATAAAAATATCTTTTCACATTTCTAACAAAATAAAAGTTTGTCGTTTAAATGCATTATTCATCTTCTTCTATTTTAAAATATATTATTTAATATATATTTAACCAAAAAAAAGGTATCTATGTAAATATGTATATGTATCATTATTACTATTTAATATAATTATACCTAATCTATTTAATCTATTATTAATTTTTACTTGAAAATAATAAATAAAATATATTAATCTTAAAATACATCTAAAATAAAACATGTCTTATAATATATTTTTTCTTATTCCAACATAAATATTTTCTTATTATGTTGATATTCACTCAAAAGGAGATTTAAATTTGAAATATTAGTAATATAACAATGTTGTAAAAGCTTCAAAAATAATTGAAATTCTTAAATATAAATTTATTCAATTAAATAGGTTGCATTAATTCTTATGTTTATAATAATTTAATGAAAAAATAATTTACAATTAAAATGTATACTTATTAATTATATTATAATAAATGTAAATATTTACAATAGTTATATATAGATCACTACTCCAAATGATAATTAAAAGATAATATAGATAAAAAAATTTCATCTAACAAACTTAAACTCGTAATATTAAATGATTCATAATAACATATTTTTTAATTTAAATATATAATTATTTGATATGTTATAATTGACATAAAGAAAAAATAATAATTAGAGAGAGAGAGAGAGAGAGAGATGTGGTTTGGTAGGGTGGGGGGTGGAAAGGAGACAGAAAGAGAGAATATGCAAAGGGAAGAGAAAGAGAGAGTAAGGGATTGAGAAGAAGAGGGATATGGAGATGAAAGGAAGAGATAAACAAGGATAGTGAGAATGAAATATATAACTAAGAGAAGGTAGAGAGGGAGATATAGGGATAGAGATGGATAAAGGGGGAGATGGAGAAGAAATATGGATATAGAGGAGAGGTGTATGTGGAGAAGAAAAGGGATAGGTGATGAGAGAAGTGAAAGGGGTAGATAGAGGTGGAGGGATGAATATAAAAATGAGACACAAGTAAATAGTGTTTGTGTGTGTGTGGGAGAGGGAGAGAGCAATGATGGAGAGACACATTCAAGGAGATAATTCGAAATGAATGCTCAAAATGATGTGTAGGACATCTGAAATGATGGTTAAAGTAGTCAAGATGAGGGTTGGGTATGCAAAGATGCAAGATGGAAGATGCAAAGTGATAATTTTTGAGGTGAAATGCAAAGGATGCAAGCTTAAATGCTAATGATTGCAATGTGAATATGAGGGATACTAAAAAGGTGCTATATGAAGTCTATATGATGCAAGTATGAGGCTCAAACTACGAAGAATGCAAGTGGATGCTATGCAAGAGTGAAATCTATGTTTTGCCAAGCACATTTAGGAGCACAAGTTGCCATGTTTTCCAAGGATTGAATGTATTGAACCAAAGTTTGTGATGTTTTGACAATGTTTGATATTTTGACAAGGTTTTGCAAGTTTCCAAGGTGTAAATTTAAATGTTGGCTTTTATCTTGATTATGGTTTACACACACGCAAGACACATTAAGACAAGAATAGTTGTTGTTAAAAGTGAACGGTCACACCACAACCTAGGCTTTAGGACTGTATCCATTGAATTCCTACTTAAACCAAAGTTCAGTCGTGCTTATCTAGAGCGGACAACTTAGGACCTTGGCACCACAGGCTCCCCCTTACAGTGCACTCACTTCTCAGGGCTACCAAGATCTACTTCCCAAGGGGCATGACTTCCCAAGGGACTGTTGTCTCTACTAAGAACTGTGAGAATGTAGGATGTCTTCATGGGCATGGGTGACCCCTTGAGCCAGTGGATAGAAAGGATTTTGGCCACTAAAACATGGTTTTTAGTAAGGGCATTCCGTTCAGCAAGTGAGTGATAAACTTCCTCAGAAGGTCTCCCAGCCCCGAGAACTAGGGTTTGACGCACCACAAGGGTACTGGAGGAGAGCTATCACTCAGCAATACCGCTGACACAGCTTTCACCGTAATCGAGTTTTATATAGCGACTGGAATGTTGACCTGGCTTTTGACCCATTACCACTCTGAGGTCGTCCCCTGGCATACCCAATATTGAGTATCTTGGTTCAAGGCAGGCCTCATATAGAAGTTACATGGATTTCTCTTACACCCAAGATCCACGAATGGCGAGGGGAGAGGATACATCCAATGCAACTTCTAGGGATTTAAACACTGTAAACACGCCAGGCAGAAAATAAAAAGTTTATTTTAAGCACCAAACGAAGTGTTATTTAATCTAATAAATCCACACACATGGTTTTGGCAAACACACAATGGTCTTTGACAACGTCATGCAAAGCAAACATTAGTAGTTTACAGTTATGATAATGTCTTCATCCCACAATTGCCACATGCTGCAAGGAGACCATTAGTAACGCAAAATCATCTAATCTATGTTCTAGAAGGAAATGAAAACCTTAGATTATTTCTTTATAGAAATTGAGAATTCATAAAGAGTTATGGCACATTTATTTTTATTGAATGAATTTGATTTGAAAATAAAATTAAATATTTTCTATTAATTCAAGTTATAAATTAAAAAATTCAATTAAATGTAACTACTGAGATAATTAAAGTGAGATAAGTAAAACTAACATGTAACCACACTTTAAAAGTATCTAGTTTGAATCTATTTAACTTCAATGTATCATTTAAACAACTTCACTAATGAAAGAAAAAAAGAAATAATTTGGATGTTCAATTTTTTTTTAACAAATTCAATATTTTAAAAAATGAAAAAATCAATAAGAATATACATTTCTTAACACCATGAATGTGTTACTAATTTTTAATTTAACTTCAATGCATTCGTAAAAAAACTTCATTAATGAAAGAAATAAATAAATAATTTAGATATACAATTTTTTTTATCAAATTGTGAAAAAAGATAGGAAATATTGATGAAAGTGTGAACGAAGATAGGAAGAACATTAATTTGCAAATATTGAGAGATCTCTCACCTGCCTTCGATTTATTTGTGGACAAAATTCATGGCAAAGACAGGCCTGCAATGCACTATCAAGGTGATGCCAAATACGGAGATTGATGGCACAAAACGACGTTTATGATGGAAATTTGCAGTCAATGATTGAAATGCGAGACATGGTGGTTTTTGTTTCACGGATAGAATGATGTTTCATGCATGTAGACGTAGGTCCCATTTCTGATAATTTTTTGGATTTTTCGATTGTTCGCACGAACACGAAAAATGTAGGCATGTTCACGCAAACATGGTCACTTAATTTTTTGACCGTCATGAAATTTCAATGGGAATGTTTGCCTGAACATACGTTCACGTGAACATGCTTAATATGTTCGCGTGAACACCATGTTCGGGCGAACACCCAAAATAACGAAAATTTCAACCCATTTTTCATTTTTTTTTTCTCTTTTGACTCCCATAATTGTAGGAGAATGATCTCCTACTGTAAAATAAAAAATGTCAAAATGTGCTGCTCAGAGCAAACTTTCCAATGACTATAATTTTAATACATATTTTGGTCATTAAGACTTTCAAATATGAGTTTAACTCATTATAGGTTCATTACTAGTTCATTACCAATTGAACATCAACCGACTTCGACACCTCGGAAAAATTAGTAACTTAGGTCAATTTTTTTAAAAAAAATATGTAGGCACTAGCTATTGAGATACCTTACTACTCAAAAAAATAAATTAGATTTATGATAAATTGACTTCAAATTATCTATGTCAAACGGAAAGTATGTCTGAATTACAATTTGTGTCACTTCAAAACTTCATAAACTATACAACATTCAACAAAAATAAATCAAACCAAATGCAAACACTGGATATTGATGTTACAAATCCAACGCCGAAAGAATTACTTCATTATCATTTCTAGAAAAAAAGTTATGTGTGTCAAACGGATTGTCACTCTTTAAAATATTTAATTGTATTATGTACCACTTTTCGGAGGAGATAAAAAAATTTGACATAAATAAATTTTCTTTTTAGATTAAAAAATAGAGTTACAAAGTAGGAAAAAATTATTCAAAATCACTAGTTTATGTCATCTTGAAATTATTTATAGTTTTGGAGATATAGTCACTTGAATGTGAAGTTTGTTGCAAAAATATTGATTTCAGTATCAAAATTGGTCAAAAAGTGGAACCCATTATTGTGGGATCACCCATATTGTGATATTCATTCTACATTGAAGATAATGTTGTAAGAAAACTTGGCAATAAAGAATATAACCGTTTCTACATAACCCATAATAGATTTGAAATAAACACGGAATTAAAATCCACATGCAAGAGAATAGACAACATACCCATAAAATGTGACACAAGATATACCCTGAGAAACCCTCATTGAGGGAAAAAACCCAGCCTCCAAAAGCATCCATCACCATATATTATTCAGCAAAAAATACCATTGCCACACAACCATGGAAGCTTTCATGGCCATAGCCACAACAGAGCAAACTATGTGAACAAGCATGAATCCAAACATCCCATACCATGCTTTCAACCTTCACAAATGCTCCCTTGGCTAACCTATCAAGCCTTGTCCCGCTTGACTCTTGCCTTTTTTCTTCTCCTTGTCACTCTCTCTTACTCTCTACAACAACTACCCTTGTGGCTGCTTATATAGTAGCAAGTCCCACAAAACCACTAAGTGGTATTACATAAACCATGTGCTACCTAACCCACTGACCCGACATTTAATATTGGGCATTTAATTCTTTTCCCCAATATTAAATAATCACATGAAATATTTTTACAATGTTACAATACAACTCATCAAAAATATTCTATGGGAATCTTTACATGTTGCATGTCCATCTAGGCACAACATTACATAACAAAATAACAATATTATGCAATATGTGCAACACCCATTATCTCAACAATCTCCCACTTGTTATATACATTGCATAGGGTCAATCCGTAGCCACATAAATGAACAAGGGAACAATCCCCACCAGCACATCCACCATCATGGATCAAAATACACCAAGTGCTCCATCCTGGTACCCGCAACAAAATCAAAGTATCCAGCATCTCAAACATGAATGATCTCACCTCCTATTATGCCACTCCCATTGGACATACATAGAAGCCATCCAAAGAGAAAGCCACCCAACCTGTCGCATTAGAAGATCATAAAATCTTGTACCAACTAAAATTTCAAGCACAAAAAACTTGATCCAAAGGTAATCACATGTATGCATAGTTGTCAAAATATCCATACCTGAAATAGCACCCACAACAAGTGTCAAACCCATCCAACTATCCATACCTCTAAGGTATAACTGTAAGTGAATCTCATATCACTGACATATCCAATCTACAACCTGCAATCACAAGCCTCAAGAGCAATACCTACCACATATATACCAAGAAGCTCCCACTACAAAAGATAATGTCAAATCTATAACCAATCCACTCAACACATCTCAAAGAAGTGAATCCATGTAGTATCAAGGACATCCACAATACATAAACTGATATCCTACAAGAACAACTCTCATAACAAGTCTCCAATGCTCTCCCAAGTTTACCACAACCAACAGAGGAAAGAGAAAGAAATAACCATGCCATCTCTCACATGACATGCATGAGCACAAACCAGTGATCACAATCTCTAACCAATCTCAAATCTAATGTAAGCAAAACTGAACATCCAAGAAGATAACCAAGACCAGAGAAACCATGCAAATCATAACCTGTATCATGTCCTTCTACACACACCTCTAGATGTAAACTGTACAAGTATGATCTCCTCCATAAAACCCCAACAAGAAGCCTTAGCAACACCCAAACCATACCATATAACTCATCATGGATGTAAGCCTCTCACAAGAAGATCAAACTCAATAAAACCATTCCTAAACCAAGGAATAACCATTCCTAATCCAAGGAAAATGCCCAATATAAAACCATCTCCCAAACACAACCAGCATAACAACATATGCACATGGAGATAACCAGTTCTTAACCATATCTCAAATGAACCCTCCAGAACTAACTCATGTACCATAGCTCAAGATCCATATCCATAAAAGACAAGCATAAATATAATGCAACTGAGAGAAACAATGGGCTATACCTCTCAAGTAGCAAACTGCCAAGTAGACCAAGAGTGGAGAATGAGAATGCTCATCAAGATACCCAAGTCTCCAACCAAGACTCATCTAAGAACAATCTCCTCTCAAGTCCATATCAGGTGACTGCCCCTCGGACTTCCTGCTGAAACCATCAATCATCCCAACAAATACTTCTCTAATCCAAGAGAAATCAGCATCACCATCGTCTCTAAGTTTCCATGAGCACCTGTAACCAATCAATCCATGCCAACTCCAAATGCAACATAGCAATATCATGAAGTATCCAGCTTATGATCAGTGTACTCAATACCAAGAAACTAAACCAAGATCAATATCAAAGTTCCAACCATGACCTTAGGAACATAAACATGACAACATGATCTTACCATCTCAACCAAAGAGATAACATGCTCCATATGAACACACCAAAACTTGTCACAACTCTAAACGTGTATCAAGAGTATACCATGACATAATAAAGAAACCATCCTCATATCAAGGATAACATGCCAAATAAAAGCATAAACCACACCTTTACCAAGAACCCTATGAGTCCTCAAGATGCAACCGTCTCCACACACCATGAAGAAAACCATCTCCACATACCATGAAGATAACCAAGAACTTCATGAGTCCTCAAGATCTAACCATCTTCACACACCATGAAGATAACAAGTGCACCATGCAAATGTCAAAGACACTTCTGCAGCAATAGGATCTAAGACAAACCTCCAACATCTGCAAACACTCAATAAATATCTCAATGCCAACAACTCCCACTCAATTGTGGTACCAAGTCACCTATGGCATCATAAAATCCATCCTTTATATGAAGATCCAAACCAAACCAGGAACTAATCCTACACTGTCACCCCATCACTGTCACAAGCTCCCACTAAACCGTGTATCCAAGCTATCCATGACATAATGATGAAAAACCCATCCTCTAACCATGAGAATCAACCAAGGCATCAAACTATCAAAGAACTCAAAGTGCACATCATGAGGTCCTTAAAAGAAACCAAATAACCATGATCCTCAACCAAGAAGATATACCACCATAACCAAATCAAAAAATCCAATCTAATGAACATCAAGGATCTACCTGTATAACCAATCATGTCATGCCAAAATCCATGGCACCATGATCACATCCATGAACCGAGCATCTGTATCTCAAAGTGTCCAACCTGTCAGCATAAAATAGTCAACCACAATCCTCCACCATGACTGTACCTAGTAACAACATCTCATCCCTTCTACATGAAGAAAATATTAAATCATGTGACTTAGGGCATAGAAAACCCAAATCCAAGCCACCAATTTGAATATGCATCAATAATGAAAGATCAATGGGCAAAGACAACCCATAGCCAAGCTATAAATGCAACCTGTAAGTATAGACCACTTACAACACTGCACAACTTGTAGACCCAACAAGTCACCATGCATATCCAAACCAAACACTGATAACCATATCATCATGAGACCAATCTGAAATATGAACTAAGTATACAATGACATCAAATCTTAAATCTCCAATGCCATAAACTCATAATGTTACCATAGTCAAAATATATACCATAAATTGTTCAGATAAATATATCAACAAATAAATCATGCCAAACCTGCACCAAATCTAAACCAATGTGTAGAGCTCTCCAAGAGCTTTCTGTTAACTACTTGAAGTCCAAAATCCGACTCCGTATGCCCAAGTTATGCCCTAATCCGTGCTCAAAATAAACAATATCTGACTTTAGGGCTCTTAAAACCTAACAAAATTTCAAAATCATAGAACCAAACCTATACCATGTTGTAGTGCTCTAAATTAGCTTTCCAACGCCTATAAGAACTCTGAAATCTGATATTCTGAGAGAAAGTTATGGCCGTTTTACTAAGACAATCTTCTTACCATTTTCAGTACGATTTTTCATTTTAAATTTTTTCAGTGATGAAAATTTCGACGGGATTAAATTTGACGGCTATCATGGGCTGAAACCAAAAAACTCTTTCATTTCCTCTGAACATGGCCAAACTAGGGCATATTATATATCAAAATTTATGAAAATGTCGACCCGGATTCAATGGTGAGGTCTATTTTTACCCAAGAGGTTATTTCACATGCCCAAATCTTTTAACATCCCATCATAACAGCAAACCCAAAACCTTTAGATTTGCAATAAATCATTCATATATCTTGCCCTTTTCTTTTATCCTCTCATGCATTCTCATAGATTCAATCTAGGGTTACAATAATAAAACCATAGCTTTGATACCACTTGTAAGGAAACTTGGCAATAAAGAATATAACCGTTTCCACATAACCCATAATAGATTTGAAATAAACATGAAATTAAAATCCACATGCAAGAGAATAGAAAACATACCCATAAAATGTGACACAAGATATACCCTAGGAAACCCTCATTGAGGAAAAAAACCCAGCCTCCAAAAGCATCCATCACCATATATTATTCAGCAAAAAATACCATTGCCATACAACCATGGAAGCCTTCATGGCCATAGCCACAACCGAGAAAACTATGTGAACAAGCATGAATCCACACATCCCATGCCATGCTTTCAACCTTCTCAAATGCTCCTTTGGCTAACCTGTCAAGCCTTGTCCCGCTCGACTCTTGCCTTTTTTCTTCTCCTTGTCACTCTCTCTTACTCTCTGCAACAACTACCCTTGTGGCCGCTTATATAGTAGCAAGTCCCACAAAACCACTAAGTGGTATTACATAAACCATGTGCTACCTAACCCACTAACCCCACATTTAATATTAGGCATTTAATTCTTTTCCCCAATATTAAATAATTACATGAAATATTTTTACAATGTTACAATACAACTCATCAAGAATATTCCATGGAAATCTTTACATGTTGCACGTCCATCTAGGCACAACATTACATAACAAAATAACAATATTATGCAATGTGTGCAACACCCATTATCTCAACAAATGTCATCTCTCATGAGTGTCTATGTTGGGAAACAATGCCTTCCTTTCTCTTTGTTAAAGAATAATGAGGAATGATTTAAGAGTACATTATAAATAGGAAGGAAGAAAGAAGAAGATGGCATCACGAAGGATGTTAATGAACATCTTGAGATAAGTATTTTTGGTTATTACCTCGTGAATACTAATTTTATTTTCATATCATAGTAAATATTTTAACTACATTATATAATATAAGTGTCATTTTATTTATTATGTTCTTGTTCTTCTCTTTGATTCCCAAGAATGATTCTTTGCGAAGAAGAAAAAGAACACAAAGAAGGTTGCAATATTTGATGTGGTGCAAATTTTTCAACAATATAAGTGTGAATTTCACATTGTGGTGGGGAGTAATAAATAATGTTTCATTCCTATTTGAACTATTCTTAGAGAAAAGATGTCAGAGAAGAGACACCATCAACAACGTGTAGGGATGTTCTTCCAGGAAAAGAAGATTGGTACATTGGATGTGCTATCAAATATTGTGTAGGACTCGATCCTATGAAAGTAGCTCCAAAGAAGTTTTGATCTAGAATTCATTAGTCATTTGATAATCGTGCTAGATGAAGTGAGTTCTTTTGAAATGAATATCTTTGATGATTGAGTACCCTTCTACATTAAAAGGGCATCCAATAGTGCATTAGAGGCAACCTTGGAGAAAGAGAGGGAGCCAAAAATAAAAATGCTTAAATCAGATTTTTGATAATATTGTTTTAGAAGGAGTAGAGCTTGTTGATGGATTCAACACTAGTCAGAAACTATAATAGCTAAAAGACTATGATTCATGGGATAAAGTCTCATGTATGTAGACTAGAAGGCTTTATGCTATCAGGATACCCATTGAACTAGGGAAGCTTGACATGACTTGCTACCAAGAGGTTAGAAGGATGATAATAGATTCAAAGGAAGCCTGATACTTCATTGAAGAGAACCTTGAGTTAAGAGGTCAGAAAAGTTGATATCAAACTAAGAGGGAGAAACCTTATTCTCTGATGTGTTTTATGGTGAATGTTGTGACAACACCACATGACGGTATTCAGGTTGACTTCATGAAAAATTTTGATGTCATACATGTATGAGCCTATCCCCTATGTACATTATGAAGAAGTGACGACTTCTAAATGATTATCACTTGTATTAGGAGAAGTTGTTGTAAAGTTGAATCCTTACAATAACTTGTAGCATGATTCATGTAAAGGCTTTATCTTATAAATCAACAACTAGGAAGTTGATATCATTAATTTGATTATCTACAAGTTGCTTGTATAGATATATTTTCGGTATTTGGTGTATATCTTGCCTTGATATTCTGATAGGCCATTATCACATTGAGTACATGGTGGATATCATTTAGTTGATGTTCTGATTGGCCATTACTCAGAGAATTTGGTGAATATCATTTGATTGATATTTTGATAGGCCAATGCTCATGTTACCAAATATGATATCAACTAGTAATTGGTGAATATCATATATTGATATTCTGATAGGCCAAAACTTATAAGATATCATATTCTAGATATCTTCTTATCAAAGATTTCCTATATGTATTATTTTTTGAAATATTACCTATGGTGTAATATCTATGTGGTTTATCCTTCTTCATTAAGAGGGAGTGTTAATATTATAATTCTGTCAGATAAATTATATTATATATATAAGATATAATGTATGGCAAATATTATAATTAACTTATATTAAGAGTGATATATATATATATATATATATATATATATATAATATGTTAAGGATATATTAATTGTGTTATAACTAATGTAAGTTAATATATTAAAGAGACATGTCTCTTCAAGAGGCATGCCTCTTTATATCACATATATACTCATTCAAAGAGTAACTTGGAAAACACATAAAATATCCACAAGTGCTATTACAAGTTACAGAATATATATTAATCAATCTTTTTTTTTCACTAACACAAGAGGATAACATTTTATGCATTTTATCTATTTTTACATCATCACTTTGAAAAAGTGGAAATATTACTAACCTAGTTTGAAAATCAAGTCTATTCTAGTTATCCTATTGAATTATTGTATCTTCTTTCATGCTAGTTATACATAGATATAAGATTCTCCAAGGAAAGTGATTTAAGGCTATATGGAAGAAGCATGAAAATTTTCTCAAAGATTTACCAATTAAATTTCTAGACATTTTTCACTTTCACCCCAAAGATCAAAACATACTAGACATGGTTCACAAGATAATGATCTAGATCTAGAAATCACTAAGGAAGAGATCTTACAATTTAAACAAGATAAATATTAACAAAAGCTCATATGAAATTGAACTTGGATTAAGAAAAAGATAAATTCTTCATGCACTTATTCTCTCAAGGAGTAAAATTTCCACACAACCTCAATGTTGACAACTTGATTCAAAAGGAGGAACCTTCACCTTTAGAAATTTTTATGAAACAAATGGAAGAAATGAGGAAGGAGCCTAATGTGATCAACTTGACCAATGGAATCAACTTGACCAATGACCAATGGCATTCAAACTATAAAACAATATGCTTCTCCACTTGAATATTAACTCAAACAAATTTAATGACTCTAGTAGAGGTAAACCATCACGGGTTTCCAAATCTAAGCACACCTGTACACCTCTAGGAGACTCACTTGAATTGGTGTTAAATAATTTGATATCAAATAAGATCATTACACTACCATATAATTATAAACCTTATGAACCCAAGGTTAAGCCTAAATTTTGGAATGACAATCACTATTGCATCTATGATAGGAATAAGGGTCATAAGACTATAAATTATGGTGTAGATCACCTAACTTTTATTCATCAATATGTTTGTAATAAGGTTAGGGGATAGATCTCATGATCTCCCTATGACCCATCCATTTTGTTAAGGACACAAGACCCCTTGGTGTGTTTATAAACCTTGGGCATCGTTTGGTCTTGATGGATGATATGTTAGTCATTTCATTTTTTTTTGGTGTGTCTTAGGGGTTTAGAAGCCTTACAAAGTTTCTAAGTGTTAATCAAGTTTAAATGCAACATTTCTTGCTATAGTGGCACAAGTTGCTTAAAAGTTGTCAGCAACTTTTTGGTTTAGGAGTCCCAATGGCTCAAACCATTTCATGGTTAAGTGGAATGGTTGAAAATAACCTATTTAGGTTTGAGACATTTTAAAATAGACAAAGAGGGAAGATCCAATTGTAAACTTGCTTTCAAATCAATAAAATATACCTATTTTAGTGCAATTTCTTGACATTTTGCAAGTACAGTACGGAAGAATAAGTGGTGGATGATGACCTTTTTGATCTGAAAGTTGATACTAAGTGTTTGAAGGCTTTTGGTAGTGGTTTGAAGTTTTTATAGGCATAATAGAAAAATTCAATCATAAACATCCAAATGCTACTATTTGGTTGGTAATAATTTAGTATTTATGCACTCCTATGGAAATCAAAGGTCATGATTTAGTTTGAACAAATTTATTTCTCCTCAAATCACTTACTTATAGCCAAGCTTGTTGAAATGCCACTTACTGGAATCTAGACCATCTGCATGCTCCTAAATCTTGACTACTAAGACCAAGGCAACTCTCCTGTCAGAATCCATAATCTTGGTTTCCCTCTTCTTTCAAGTTGATTTCAACTTGTGAGAAAAATTATTATTTTAGGAATATATTCAAATTAACTAATATACTACTTAGTTGTACAATGAATTTATTCACCAAATTATTAGCAATTAAAGATCAAAATTTGATTCTTGACAAATGACAGTGAACATCTATCCACTTCATAACAATAGAACAACTTAAATTAAAATAATGTCTTGGAGCATCTTCTTTGTCTAACTACAAGGTTTGGTTCTATCTCTCTCCACAACTCAATATTCGTGTAGTGGGAGAGTAGGATGGACTAATGGTCATCTATTCTTATCATCAAGTATGTGCTTAAAAATTCTCTACTGCTTGAAATGAAATGCTAAGAGTAGAAATAGAATTTGAGTTAACCACTTTAATACTTGTGTGATATTTCCTTATATTCTAATTTTCTTTCCTAGATCTACAAGTTTATACCTCTTTAGGCTTGAATTTGTGAATTTTAAAGTCTTGAATTTTGTCCAAAATCTGATTTTCGTTTATTCTTATTCTAAAAATGCCTTCAAACTCCTCAAAAATTCAAATGCCAAATGTGAAATTCACTTACTACAATCATGTCTACTCTTCTCTTTGACTATTTTATAGTTAGTTGGTTGTAATGAGTTATTTAAAAATCATTGTATACAAGGTTTGATGAGTAAATGCCACCATCATTTCTTCTCAACTCTGCACCATCCTACACCTTGGAAACTTTACACCATCCTACACCTTGGCAATCAAAGTCATCCATCAACCTAATATTTTTGTTTAAATTCTATATTTTTAACAAGAATTTCTAGTTTAGGGCACTCTGACCATCTCCCATAGAATCTTAAACCTTACATAGTATGGTTTGAGTCTTGATATGTTATGAATTAGTTGTTTGATATCATGTTATTAGGTGTTCAAATTAAGGTCATGTTGACCAATTTCATGTTTTAAGTGTTATGAGTCATAGTGAATAGAAAGTGGAAAAATGTCATGCAAAGACATAAATAGAATATATTATACTATTAAAATGTTATAATATGATGATAAACCTTTTAAGGTACCTAGGAAAGTATATTAGAACTTCAAATGCAAAATATGGAAAAGGTGTAAAATTGCTAAAATGTGCAATCAACAAATTATGTAAAATTGAGAAAGTGTAGAAGATGAGCAGTCATTCATATTGTTAAAACTTCTTAGGAAGGTAAAGAGTCATGTTATGCTATAAATAAATGTAATATCATATCAAGAGAGATATAGAGTGAAGGGGAGAATTTGTTGAGAAGAGAAATGAAGTGTTTTGTATATAGTTGTGAAATGAAAATTAGTATTTTGGTGTAATATTGCTGCTATATTGGCATTTAGATTATAGTCCTTCTATCCTCTCTTAGGAATTCATGGTTATGATGATCTTTAAAGTTTCCTATTTATGGTGAAGAGAATAATACTTCTATGGTTGATAGAACATTTATATGTTATCATTAAATATTATTACTAGGAATACATTACTTGTTGTTTGGACAGTAAATTCTGTAATTTTTCAGAATATGGTGTAATAATGATTGAATATTCTCATTCATGGAGATAGTGGAAGGTATTAATGGTTACCATGGTTATTCTAGTTTGTCCTCTTACTAAGTTAACACCTTAAATTGTTCCTTGTAAGGGAGATGCCCATAAATCAGCAAGTTACTTGTTGTTGCATACATTAATAGTGAATTGGCAATTTGAAAATAAAGAAAATGTGGCAGAAGTTGGTGTGTGGTCTACATGCTTGTTAGGAGATTGATTCTATTCATAAGACACTAAAGAATCATTTGAAAGAGAAGGAAAGGTAGGATATTGAAGCTCAGAAGCCAACCATAGTAATCAGCAACAAAATTCTCATCAATACAAGGGTTTGATAGTTTAAAGATCTCCTCAATAATTAGGAGTTGAACATTAGCAATTTGAAAGACTTTAATGAGGTAATTAAGTATATAAGTTCATTTGGTAGAGTTGATTGAGGTTGTTAAGAGTCATATTTTGAGTGAGGATTGTATGCCTAATAGCATAAGCCTAAGTCTTTGAATTATATGCTTGAATAAGCAAGTCAGAATCTCAAATTTTGGAATTGAATAAAAAAAAGTGTAGTAAAAGGTATTAGAATCTACTTTTAGTATTAGTAGATGATTTAAGGTATTTGAGTTTTAACCTACATTTCAAGGTAGGCTATGAGATAGAGTAGTTTGTATTGGTGTTTTGAAGTCTCTAAGGTGTCTAGAAGCTTATGAATAGTGAAGGTATTGTATTGGTAGTGACTTAATTCCTTTGGAAGCTTGTAGCAAGATGGTGTTGATAAAGATCCTAGAGGTGCAAGGTGATTGAGGTTTTGTGTGGTGAGGTGTAAGGGGGTTGTTGTGTGATTTTGTGAAGGTGTAAATAGAGAGAATTGGAATAGGTGAAAGTGGCACAAGGAATAGGCCATTCACCTTGTCTCTAACCCTAGAGAATTGAAAGGGATCCATATGTTATGCTTAGTTAGGCTTGGAAGAAGCCTAGCCTAGTTTGAGAGCTTTTGTGTTAAGAAACAAGTATCATCACCACCATTCTTGCATCAATTTCCCATCTCTAGCTAGAGCCTCAAAGATATAATCACAAATAAACATTTTAGGTAATTGTGCACATAACATAGCTCCATCCACAAAAACAAGAATTTTGAAGAGGTCAAAATTGTGAATATTGAGTTTTACATTAACATAAATTGCACAACCACCGCGTCCTATAGCTAAAGCCTAAACATTGATCAACCACCTATGATTATCCTTAAGGGTGTGGATTCTTCCACACAATCACAACCTTGCAATCTTGAGACTAAGAGAGAACAAACATAACATCCTATGGTCATCCTTAATGGATTTGACACCCAAACTCATACATATACTAAAAACTTGAATCTTGTGACTAGGATTGAACCAAAGATCATACACTTTGGTCTTAACGCTTCCAAATAGACAACATCTGAAAAATTTATAAGATGGGTTTTATAAGTTTATAATTTGGATATAAATTTTTTTTGGAGTTTATCTAAAATAGTTACAGATGAAAAAAAAAGAAGAAGATAAAAGCATGTTAGCCATAATATCATTATTGGTAACAATGTTCCAAATGTAAAGAATTATTTGTTTGAGCTTCTAGCAATGATCAAGTGGCTTATTGAATGTCTTGATGAGTCTTGGAAACTTCTCCCCTTGTATCCTTACGTTCTCCAGTTTGAAATTTTTGGTTGCATGCACACGATCATGAATTTACATCACAAAGCATTCATATTCTAAAAAATTTCATGTTCTTTCATTACATTTTGATCTAACTACAAATTCAAAACTTTCACTTATTCAAATGACTAATCTGAAAATGGGTCCTATTAAAGAATCTAATATAAATTCAAATAATGTATCTAGATTCTAAACAACTCAAAACATAAAATCTGTGATTTAAACTTATCTCATCACTTACAGATAATAACAATACCCACCTTTTCATGTTGACAGTCTTGGGGGAGAGGTTACAACATTGTATTTGGATCCAATTGATCACTCTTTCTCTCTCTCCCTCTCTCCCTATTCAATCTAATGAACCAACTAGATCTACTCTACATTTTAATGTCTCAAGTATTGCCTGATGGTTTAACTCATGAACTTTCCAAAGAATCTTATTATGTGGTTTTCTATTATATTTTATCAAGTGGACATTTGATCCTTAAATAAGCACAATTTAGGGTTCTTCATAGAATATCGTCTAAGTCATGTGTCGATTACAACCACCGCATCGATATGGTACTCTAAACCTTCACCATCTATAACCAAGTGATCAATTTTTGTTTGGCTTAGACACAATGACACAAATAATAATATGTCCCTTCTTAATTGTCTTCAAGTGGAATAACAAAAAAAACATGGCCTACAGTGACAAATGTACAAAATGCAGTCATTAATTCAAAAAATACATAGGTAAAAGTTATAAAGTTACATATTGAAATTACAAAGATATATAATTATATATTACCAAGTTGCACTAGATCAGACAAGTGGTCAAAATCAATAGACGAATCCATGTCTACCATTTTCAGTGCTTGTGGGGGATAATAGGTTTCAATTGGGTCCAAAACTCGTATATCCCATTTGTCGACCCATTTAGTTGACTCACAGTCATCCCAATTTTCCTTTGCACATGATGGACAATAGCATGTCATTTTTTATTTTTTGATACTCAATCAACCTGCATCAAAGCTTCTAAAAGAGTGCAACTCACTGGATCCTATTAGTGTGCAACAATCCTCATATGGTGCAATGTTAGTGTTATCTATCAACTAAAAAAATCTATGAACCGTAGACTCACCTTCCTTACCTGGACCCATTGTAGTGTTACACCACTGGATGATGGATTTTACATATGTCAATATTGCTCCATCTTTGTACTTTAGTTCTTCACAAGCTAAGACTCTTTTGATGCATGCGCCTACACCATCATGCTCTCCCTTTCTATGACCAACCTCTATGAAATTCTACATATATTGAATTCTACACAACCTGTGCATCCTACTCAACCAATAGAACATCCGTGCATTCTTGAATTGAGATGCATAATTGTCTGACCAAATAATGTGCTAACAATATGTTATGCCCCTGTCAGCCAAATCTTCATAAAATAGTTGAAAACAACCATTTGCAAACTCTATAGAATGTGATTGATCATTGCTGATGTAAAAATGGTACCCCCTCAAAATCTTCCTGTCATCATCTGTACTTGTAGGTGAATGCATGAATATTATGTGAAAAAATATGGAAACCTATTGAGAGATATAATACTTTTCTTGCACTTTATTTTGCAGTTGTAGTGTGTTATTCTCTATGAAGTCTACAACCAAAACAATGGTATCTAGTGGAAACGTATCCTTGCACAACTTGAATTGAAAATCTAGCCATCAAGCTCTATGTGTATGTCTTGCATACTTGTAAATAATGTTTTCACGAAAAATATTCATTAACTCATGCATTGGAATCTTTTAAATGACTAAATCACATATTTTACCCTATTTCCCATCTTTTAGAGCATATGTCACTGTCTTAAATTTTTTCGTAATCTACTATTTCATTTCTAATTGCATGTGTACTATCCATATGTTCACAAGTTGATCAAAATTGCAAAGAACCACAAAATAAGCATGTACCATCCAAGCATGATATCTTGTAAAATTGTTGGTCATTCCCTATTTCACATAAAATGTTGGATATGAATTCCCTTGAACATCTTATGTCACAATCCTGCAAAACAAACTTAGAATGTAAAAACACACACATATGCCTAAAAAATTCAAAATGGTTAGAAAATTCAGTATGTATCCTATAATAACAAGTTGTGCGTGTGTAATTTATTTTCACATAAAAAGGTTTACCTATCTCAAATTTTTTTTGACTTATTCAAATTTGAGGATACATAGCAATAAATTTTGCAAAAATTGTATCTAAGTTGAGTCCAAAAAATGTTTCACATGTGTGTTGTGATTTTGGCTACCAATCCTCCTTCTTACAACATCTCTTTGATTATGGGAAACACATGTGTTATTTTTCCAAAAATCTTTGATCAATGATTTCAAAGCTTCACTAATTTCTTTATCCTTTCATGGTAGTATACTGCTAAATGTGCATAACTCATTTTTTGTTGAATCTTCCAATCCCTCACACCTTAGCATGGCTCTACTTAGAGTACCTCTACCAATTTTTAATGTTTTGCTTGTCTTCCTCATGAGTTGAGCTTTTTTTATTTGGGTACTTGATATTGTTGATGTAAGTACTCATTTTTTGATATTACTATCTTTGGTGCATGATTTAGAACCCACTTTTTCATAAGCACTCATTAGATTCTTTACAATATTTTTTTTATTTGAATCGTCCATCGTTCTTAGCCCAATAATCTTCATGATAGGCCTAAATTTCAAATTCCTCATCATTTCAACAAATAATTAGCATTGACCTTTAATAATTAATTCTTCAAAGAAGAATCTCCACATACGATTATTTTTTCTTTGACAAGTATGTTTGCTAATCTTGTCAGGCATTGATTTCAAAATGTTAGAATCAATATCAATCAAATATTTTGATTTTCTAAAATGAATTCTAGAAGGTGTTATAATCTCTTTCATTCCCTCAACATTTTGAACATCAACATAAGGTTGAGTGTTTTGCATACCTTAAACCGAAGATGATGTGTTTTGGCAATAAGATGCAAAAGATGGAATATCACCTACTTAATATGATGATGTTGTGCCTTCAACATAATATGATGGAGTGTGTACATTGTTAGATCTACAAATTATTGTGTCTTCAACATGAGAGGATGATATGAATCCAAAATTGGAAGATGGTGTAGTTTCACAATTCAATTGTCTTCTTGAGGATAACAGTCTCATTTGTTCTATTTTTCTTTCCAATTATTCCTCTTTGTTTCTTTGTATCGGTGGTTCTTGATCCTCTTCGAAAGTCAATTCTTCATTATTTCTTTGCAATTTTCTTTTTTTACATGGTAGTTTCATTTTATCTCTTTTAATTACCAAATCTCTCTCCCTATCTTCATTTGTTTGAGTTTTTGGTTTCTTCTTTTACATGATGATGATTTCTACATGTCAAATTATTCAAGCATTTGAATTACTTACAATTTATAAATTACAAATCATTAAAATACATATAAAAGTTACATTTATTTCAATGAATACACAATATATATGAAACAACTTGCCAAATTTCTAACCTTTTCCAAATAACAATACATTCAAACATACAAATGTCAATGAATTCACTATATATTAAACAACATGTCAAATTATAATCAAATTTGTTTCTATATATCAACACACAATATTTAAAAAGGACTACACTAACCTTTCCTATAGAAAGATATTTCAAAAAGCCAATCCAATGATTGAATTTGGTGTTTGCTAGCTGCAAAAAGTTTTCAAATAGTGTTTGCTAACTTCCAACAGCTTGAAACCTGTGGTTTCTATTATAACAATAGAATGCACAATAGACAAAAAGTAGAATATTGATCAAAAGGGACCCAAACTTGCTTTTTGACCATTTTTTGGTGATTTCACATAGTGTGTATGCACTATACCGCATATGCACTATAAAGTGCATACACACTATGTCAAACACATCTCTCCCTATCCCACCATCCTTGATCCCCTACTCTTTCTCTCCCTGCTCTCTCTCCTCTCCCATCCCCTACTCTCTCTCTCACTCTCCCTCTCTGAGAACCTAATCTCTCTCACTCTCTCTCTCCCATCCCCTACTCTCTCACTCTCTACCCTCTCCCATCCCCTACTCTCTCATTCTCTATCCTCTCTGATCCCCTACTCTCTCTCTCTCACTCTCTCTCCTCTTCCATCTCCTACTCTCCTTTGCTCCCCCTCTCCCACCGCCTCCTACTCTCTCTCTCACCCTCTCTCCTCTCCCATCCCTTACTCTCTTTTTCTCACACACTCTCATCCCCTCTCTCCCTTGGGATACTCTCTCTCCCCTCCCCCATCCCCTACTCTCTCTCTCTCTCTCTCTCTCTCTCTCCCTCTCTCTCTCCCTACTCTCTCTTCCCTCTCCCATCCCCTACTCTCTCTCTTACTCTCCCTCTCCCATCACATACTCTCTCTCCCATCCCCTACTCTCTCTCACCCTCTCTCCTCTCTCATCCCCTACTCTCTCTCTCTCTCTCCCCCCCATCCCCTACTCTCTCTCTCACTCTCTCTCTCCCATTGCCTACTCTCTCTCCCATCCCCTACTCTCTCACCCTCTCTCCTCTCCCATCCCCTACTCTCTCTCTCACTCCCATCCCCCCTCTCTCTCTCTCCCACTACCTACTCTCTCTCTCTCATCCCCTACTCTCTCTCTCTCGCTCTCCTACTCCCTCTCCCACCGCCTACTCTCTCTCTCACTCTCTCACATTCCCTACTCTCTCTCACTCTCTCTTAGGTCTCCCATCCCCTACTCTCTCTCTCACTCTCTCTCTCTCTCCTTTCCCATCCCCTACTCTCTAAATCTCTTAGACATCCCCCCTCTCTCTCCCCCTCTCCCACTACCTACTAACTCTCTCTCACTCTCTCTCTCTCTCTCTCTCTCTCATCCCCTACTCTCACTCACTCTCTCCCACCCCCCTACACTCTCACACACTCTCTCCCATCCCCTACTCTCACTCTCTCTCCCATCCCATTCTCTCTCTATGCCACCCCCTACTTTCTCACTCTCTCACACTCTCTCCCATCCCTTACTCTCTCTCTTACACACACTCCCATCCCCCCCCTCTCTCTCTCCCTCTCCCACCACCTACTCCCTCTCTCCCATCTACTACTCTCTCTCTCTCTCAAGCTACTCTCTCTTGTCCCTCCCATCCCTTACTCTCTCTCTTTCATAGACACACACTCCCATCCCCCCTCTCTCTCCTCTCACATCCCCTACTTTCTAGATATCTCACACACACTCACATCCCCCCTCTCTCTCTCCCTCTCCCACTCCCTCTCCCACTACCTACTATCTCTCTCCCTCTCTACTCTCTCTCCTATCCCCTACTCTCTCTTTCTATCTCTCCCATCCCCTAATCTCACTCTCTCTCTCCCCCATCCCATACTCTCTCTCTACCACCCCCTAATTTATCTCACACTCTCTCCCATCCCCTACTCTCTCTGTCTTACAAAAATTCCTATTCCCCCTCTATCTCTCCCTCTCCCACTCCCTCTCCCATTGCCTACTCTCTCTCCATCATCCCCTCTCTCTCTCTCTCCCTCTTCTCCCATCCCCTACTCTCTCTCTTTCATAGACACACACTCCCATGGCCCCCCTCTCTCTCCTCTCCCATCCCCTACTCTCTAGATCTCTCACACACACTCCCATCCCCCTCTCTCTCCCTCTCCCAGTCCCTTTCCTACCACCTACTATCTCTCTCACTCTCTCTCTCCCATCCTGCACTCTCTCTGCCATCCCCTACTCTCTCTCACACTCTCACACTCTCTTCCATCCCCTACTCTCTCTCTCTTTCTCTCTTACAGACATTCTCGTTCCCCCTCTCTCTCCCTCTCCCACTCCCTCTCTCATTGCCTATTCTCTCTCCCCCATCCCCTACTCTCTCTCTCCCCTCTCCCATCCACTACTCTCTCTCTTTCACACACCCACATACTCCCATCCCCCCTCTCTCTCCCCTCTCTCATCCCATACTCTCTAGATCTCTCACATAAACTCCCATCCCCCCTTCTCTCTCCCTCTCCCACTACTTACTCTCTCTCTCTCTCTCTCTCTCTCTCTCTCTCTCTCTCTCTCTCTCTCTCTCTCTCTCTCTCTCTCTCTCCCCCCCCATCCCCTACTCTCTTTGCCACCACTACTCTCTCTCACACTCTCACACTCTCTCCCATCCCCTGCTTTATCTCTTACACACACTCCCATCCCCAGCTCTCTCTCCCTCTCCCTCTCCCACTCTCTCTCCCACTGTCTACTCTCTCTCTCCCATCCCCTACTCTCTCTCTTTCACACACACACACACACACACACACACCCATCCCCCCTCTCTCTCTCCTCTCCCATCCCCTACTCTATCTCTCACTCACTCTCCCTCTCTCACTCCCTCTCCTATCGCCTACTCTCTCTCTCTCTCTCTCTCTCTCTCTCTCTCTCTCTCTCACTCTCACTCTCACTCTCACTCTCCCTCTCTCTCACTCTCACTCTCTCCCTCTCTACTCTCTCTGCCACCCCCTAATCTCTCTCACATTTTCACACTCTCTCCCATCCCCTACTCTCTCTCTCTCTTACACACATTTTCATCCCCCCTCTCTCTCTCTCCCACTCCCTCTCCCATGGCCTACTCTCTCTCTCCCATCCCCTACTCTCTCTCTCTCCTTCCTCTCCCATTCCCTACTCTCTCTTTCACACACATGCACTCCCATCCTCCTCTCTCTCTCGCTCTCCCTCTCCCACTCTATCTCTCACTGCCTACTCTTTCTCTCTCCACCATCCACTACTCTTAATCTCTATCTCCCATCCTATACTCTCTCTCTCCCCTGTCTCCTACTTTCAATCACTCTCTTCCATCATATACTCTCTCTCTACCACCCCTACTCTCTCTCATACTTCCTCTCTCTCTCTCTCTCTCTCCCATCCCTACTCCCTCTCTTACACACATTTCCATTCCCCCCTCTCTCCCCCTCTCCCACTCGCTCTCCCACAACCTACTCTCTCTCTCCTATCTCCTACTCTCTCTCCCCTCTCCCAACCCTTACTCTCTCTCTTTCACACACCCACACACTCCCATCCCCTACTCTCTAGATCTCTCACACACACTCCCATCCCACCCTCTCTCCCTCTCCCACTACCTACTATCTCTCTCTTACTCTCTCCCTCTCTACTCTCTCCCCCATCCCCTACTCTCTCTCCCCTCTCCCATCCCCTAATCTCTCTCTCTCTCTCTCTCTCTCTCTCTCTCACACACACACACACACACACACACACACACCCATCCCCCCCCCCCCCCCCCCTCTCTCTCTCTCTCTCTCTTTATTTGTCTCTCTTCTTCCCTCTCTATGCACTATTTAGGTCTTAATAGTGCATGCACACTATAGTGTGCATGCACTATTGAGAACCAAATTTAAAAATATTCAAATAGTGTGTATGCACTATAGGGTGTATGTGCTATTCAAACCTTGACATTCTACTAAGCCTAAGGCTTGGTTTTGCCTTGGGGATCCAACCCAAAGGTTTGGAGTCTATAAACTGATCTATGACATGTTTTGTTGCAAACATACAAAAAATGATTGATTTTTCTTGTGTGCTCTCCTTCAAGATTTGTCATGGTTGAGCATCGATAGGATCAGGTTACATGATAGTGTAGGTCTCTGTGTTAACTATATAACAATATAATTTATTTTTTATTTGAACTATTTTAAGCCTTTCATCTATAATTTCTTTTGAATGTATGTCCATTTAATGTCAAAAACCAACATGTACTAATTGGGTTGTAGATTTTAGCTCATTCATCAAATTTTGCAACAACTTAGCTTTTTAAAAACTAGACTTTATTCTACACACTTTGAAAAAAAGAAGTTTTGATTTTAGATTAGTTTTCAATCATTTCTAGGGGGAGAACATAGATATTTCACATTTTTGGGATGTTTCTAGTTAAATAATTCATAAAAAATAAAATACACATTATAAAATTACCCAAAAAATCTGGGATAAAGTACATAGTGTTAAGTAACTTTTCACTAGAGCAATTAAAGAATTTCAAAAAAAAAGTTAAAATTTCAGGGGGTCACACTTTGTACTATGTTAGGTTTTTTTGTAATAAATAGTACCACTTTTTGTGGCCCCCTTTTTTGAGGACCTAAAACTAAACCATTTTGGAAAAAAATTAGTAGTTTAGAAACTAGATTCAAAGGACTACTAGTTTTGTTTTTGTCATATCTTAAAATTTTGAGAATAACTATCTTCAAATTCTTGTTGAAGTTCAAAAATTACTGATTTTAGAAAAAAGTTGTCCACTTATACCCTCCTTTTGGCACCACAACTTGGTGCACTTATCCATATCCCATTTGGAAATTTCTATCTCCTCATTTGAATCTATGTCATCCTCTATTTCCTTTCCTTTACTCAAAAATTTAGTACTTAGTTGAGCCTTAGGTTCAACTGTCATTGTACTTAATGCCTTTATATCTAGGATAGAAACAATAGTTGAAATAGTAGGACTTATAGTGAAAATTGATAAAGTACCAATTGATGGAATACGAACAAGTATGCTTGAAGAATCCAAAAATGAAAAAGTCATAACTAAAGTAGACAAAATTATAGAAGATATTGCATCCATGGCTGATGACATTAACTCGACAACTAAAGAAGAGGCATGTTGTAGCTCGGTAGATGAAGTGGTAGTCACTTCTATCAATGATGTACTAAGCTATGAGGGAATGAAGAGTGATTACACATTTGATGTATCTATTTTTGTCACAATCAAACTTGCTGAAGTTGTCTTCAAGCTTGATGTGGCTGTTAGTTTAGCTGGAGAGTGAGGCAATGACTACCACAACTACCTTAACTGGGTCAGTCTTCTCATCATCTTTCTTTGCTACCTTGGTAGCTTCTTCCTCTTTATCTTCTTCATCATCCTTCATGAGTTCTTGATAATCAACTATGACAATTTGTGTTGCTTCTTCATCATCTTCTGCATCCTTGTCACTATCATCATCATCTTTTATTGCTACAGGTTGCTCACTTGGCTTGTGAAGATGACATACATTTCTCCAAGTATTTGTGGCATTCTTCACAACATATTCTATGCCCTTCATCAGAAATAAACAAGTATTGAATTTTAGTGTCATCTTATTTTCATTATCCTTCAATGAATTGTTCACCTTAGCCTCTGTCAAGGTAGGTACCAACTATCTTAAGGTTTGAGCATAAATATCTTTGATAGTTTATTTGGTATTCTCCCATCTTACCTTGATTTTCTCTAATAAAACACTAGGAATCTGTGATGTTAGCTAATCAGGGGAGTATTTCTATTAGCCCATTTTTTCCATGACTAGGTCTTCAACCTATTTCTACTCTACCTCTATTCTGGTCTCATATTTGAGAGCCTTGAAGTTGGTTACACCAGCTCCTTCTCTTAATACCTTAAGTTTGTCCTAAAATGTAGGTGGAGGTTGGCTAAATATAATATCACTACCTTCCTTATCTGCTACCTTCCTTGTTCTCCTTGTAAAAAATGCAGTGGATGGCTTAGGTGATGGCTTAGGTACCTTGGTGATGATCACCTTGCCTTTCTTCTTCATAAGCTCTTCTTTCTCTTTAGACTCCTCTTCATCCTCTGCTTCTTCTATATCTTCACCTTTGCCCTTGGTTAACAGAAGAGGTGTGCTAGATTTCAGTTTGGCTATCCTCCTCTTTCCTTTGTTAACCACCTAAGGGAGCTTTATTTATAGCTCTATCCATTCTTTGGCCTCATCATATGTTCCAAAGTATGGTGCCTTGGGATCAACAGGCTCATTGACTAGGGCTTTAATAATGTCCTTTGTTTCATCAATATTTACCTCATAAGGAAGAGGTTTTACCCATATAGCTCTAGGTTTTATTGCCTAAATGTAGACTCTGTCACTATCTACCATAAAAAAAAAAATCATCTTTGTAATCTTCAAGTAGCCTCCTAGGTATCCTAAACCGATTATTCATTTTCTTCTTCAAAACATCAAAGTAGTTGTCCATAATAATAACATAGTTCTCTCCCATTTCATAAATGTACTCATTAATTTGATACAATTCTGGCACATTTTTTCTCCATACTACCATGCCTTTTGAGGGGAAGAACTTTTGAACATAGAAAAAAACACAAGTCAACATAGAGCCAAATTTCCAAGGGTTGTTCTTGGAAGTTCGGATACTTTCCATGTTCTTGTTGAATTTCTTCAACAATATATCTACCAAGTCATAAGAAAAATTTTTCTTCACAACTTTTTAGGCTAAGTCAATAGCTTCACATGATACATTGTTGAGATGGCTCAAACTGTATATCTTGTGAGCCATCACATGTATCCTGAATTTTAAATCTCCATTAGTTAAAATACTAATTTTCATGCCTCTGCCATCCCATTCGGCCAAGGTTTTCTTTTCTAGTTCCACCCGACCTAGGGTTTTTCTAGTTTTAGCCTTGGAAAGCATGGGAAGGCCAATAATATGATGAATCATTTTCTTTGTTATCACAATTGGTTGCTCAAGCCATAACTGACCATTATGCACCTGGCTTAGGATGTAGCTAATCCACTTGATTTAAAAACCTTGGGGCATGTGGGGAATGTGGGTTAAACCTTTGTCTTCCAAATGTTTATGCTCGAGTTTGAGAATTCCATTAACATACAATTCACCTAGGGCATCATCCATTTCTAGAGTTCCAATTTCCTAAATAGAACATTTGAAATGAGTACGAATATCATTGATTATGAGTACCTTTGGAGGAATCTACAATTGAGCTCCACTTGGGTTGAGGGTTTCTACAATCATAGGCACAAGTTTAAAGTCTAGTACTTTCCACTCTACTCCTTGGACCAACATCTCAGACCCTTTCCTTGCTTTTTTTTTGCTACTTGATGCCATGGTTATTCGATAGGCTATGAGAACCTTGATAACCTTGCTAAAAAAATTTCTTGAAGTTGCTTGATCACTCTATAATTCACTTTTTAGCAAATTGCACTTAGATTTCATGATGAAAATGAATTCAATTTCATACTTTTTATTAAAACTTTTCCATTAATGCTTAGTACAAAGGTAGCTGAGTTGACATCATGCTTGACAGGCTGTCATCCACTATCTATTTGGATTGTTCAGTGAATGCTTTGTGGCTTGATAACCAAAGATATCCTTGTTGATCCCGACTTTTCTCAGTAGAGTCCATTACTAACATTGCTTGCTAGAGAAGATAACTCCATGATAATTGATATTGATCTTCCTTAGTGATCCTTTTTGTATCTTGAATACTGATTTGGATCTTTGCTTACTTTCAATTGGAACTATTTGGATGTGATCTTGATAACACAGTTCTAGTTCTTCCTTGAAAACCTAGTTGGAAATGGTGGAGTCATCCACTTCTTGATTAACATGACCATCATTTCTTGGACTATCATCCTTGGTAGATTTAGGAATCCATTGCTATCTCATCTACTTTATGATGTTATCTACTTTTTCTTTCTTTTCATCTTCAATTCTACCTATATTCATGCAATTCTTAGCTAAATGACCAAGTTTGGTACAAGTGAAACATCTTATGGTGCTATCTTTTCTTCTCATGTGATGTTTAACACAATTCATGCCAATGTGTCCAAATTCACCATAGTAATGACATCTACACCAAGTGTTGTAGTCCCAACCAAATATTGCTTTCACAATTTGCACTACTAGATTGAATGACTTAGTTCTACATTTTGATTCTTTGTGACCTTGTTTCTTGAATTTGTGACACTTGCCCTAAAATTTTGGTTTTTCTTTGCATTCATTAGCCCTGTGACCATGCTGACTATAATTGTAGCATTTTCCATTGAATTTTGCATTTTCATTACTCCAACATCTGTTTGATGTATGACCTAACTTACTACAATGATTGCAAGTAGGTTTTTGATTCTTTTGGGCACCTTGTTTGGAGCATTCACCTTCTTCTTTATATCCAATTTCTACTTTACCTTTTTGCCTATAGAGATTCTGCTCATTCAGTTGATTGAATTGATCTATGTCTACTTGGGATCTTATTATCCTTTCAGTGAGTTGCTTTTTAGAATTCAGATCATTCCTCTATCTTTCATTGATTTTTCTTTCAGAATTTAGATCATTTCTTATCTTCCCATTTTAGATCATAAGCTCATGTTTTCTTCATTTGCATTGGAGAGTTGATCAATAAGGTCTACTTGCTGAAGGGATTTATTTTGAATTTCATTATTCTTTCCATCCATTTCTTTTTTTGTCTTGTTTCTCTATTCCAAAATTTCACATAATCTTATTGACTAAATTTCTTATTCTCTTTTCAATTTCCTTACTTCTTCTTGTAGGGAAGCTTTTTTTTTTCCTAGGAGTTTTTTTATTGCATCATTTGCTTCATCTAGACTACTTTAAGGGAAAAAGTCTTCAATTCTTTCTTCAATGTACTTATGATCATTCATTTGATTTGCAAGTTCCTTCCTTCTTTTTAGAGATTGAGAAATATGCTCCTTTTCTTTCTTAAGTTAAGCAATGACCATTTCTAGACCCAGCTTTTCATTTTCAATGGCTTTATCAAGTCTGAATATCTCCATTATCCTTTGATCTTTGCTCAAGCTGTCAAACTTTCTCCTGAGAACCACGATGCTTTGATACCAATTGTTGGAAATATTCAAGACTATGCTAGGTTGTTGAGAGGGGAGGGGTGTATTAGTAACCTTCAAAACTTCTCTGTTCCAAAATTTCACATAATCTTATTGATTGAATTTTTTGTTCTCTTTTCAATTTCCTTACTTCTTCTTGTAGGGAAGCATTCTTTTCTAGGAGTTCTTTGATTGTATCATTTGCTTCATTTGGACTGCTTGAAGGGAAAAAGTCTTCAATTCTTTCTTCAATGTATTGATGATCATTCATCTAATTTTCAAGTTCCTTCCTTCTTTTTAGAGTTAGGGAAAGATGCTCCTTTCCTTTCTTGAGTTGAGCAATGACCATTTCTAGACCCATCTTTTCATTGTCAATGGCTTTATAAAGTATAAATATCTCCATTATCCTTTGATCTTTGCTCAAGCTGTCAAACTTTCGACTATGCTAGGTTACTGAGAGGGGAGGGTTGAATTAGTAACCTTTAAAACTTCTCTATTCCAAAATTTCACATAATCTTATTGACTGAATTTCTTGTTCTCTTTTCAATTTCCTTACTTCTTCTTGCAGTGAAGCATTCTTTTCTAGGAGTTCTTTGATTTCGTCATTTGCTTCATCTAAACTGCTTGAAGGGAAAAAGTCTTTAATTCTTTTTACAATGTATTGATGATCATTCATCTAATTTGCAAGTTCCTTCCTTATTTTTAGAGATTAGGAAAGATGCTCCTTTGCTTTCTTGAGTTGAGCAATGACCATTTCTAGACCTAGCTTTTCATTGTCAATAGCTTTATCAAGTCTAAATATCTCCATTATCTTTTGATCTTTTCTCAAGCTGTCAAAATTTCTCTTGAGAACCACAATTCTCTAATACCAATTGTTGGTGAATAACAATCTACCAATTATTATTTATTTCATGATATCTGATCAAATTGCATGCATGAGAAACTAAAAAAATAAAACATTCATAAGACTTGAACACAATGATTTGGTGACTGATAAACCTTCCAAATAGAAAGTAAAACTAGGGTGGGGATGATACCCACAAAACTTCAATACTATAGCATAAAGTTGGTCGGTTAAGGCTTACATTGATCACTTATGATGATCTACCCTATTAGGAGAAATTAAGACTGTTAGGTTCACCTTGTTAGAGGTTTTACAAACACATAATGAAGTATCCACTTGATAAAGAGATTTTAGAAAAGACTGTTAAGTCTACCTTGTTAAAGGATTTAGACTAGTTCACTTGCTAGGAAAAAATAGTAGATCTCTAACTTACAACTGAATTTCTGATAGAGATTCCTTGAAGTACTAATCACCTTTCTATGATGGATATATCTCTACTACTCCTTTATTGATATGGCCATACAATACACTCTTTATCTATTGCTTGTTCATATTCACATTTTTCCTCATATATTTCACACCCTTGGATATGATACAATACATTACATATATACAGGAAAAAGCCTACAACACAATGGTAACTTGCAAGCCTCTCATGTGGGAGGTCTTAGGTTCGAATCTACCTTCGCTTAACATATAATAATCATTAATTCTAACAAATAATAATAATTAATCTAGGCTTCGGCCATTTATCGATCCAAAAAAATAAAATACATTACATATATACCAATCCAATTTATATAATTACAAAGTTAGCCATCATACAAGTTAACACCAATATTAAAAAGTCAACCCATATTAAGACACTCGGGTTTTGAAGACTGACTTGGTGAAGTTCTAATACTTGATGTCGACTATCATTACTTGGTATCATTATGCACTCGGTAGAAGTCGAAGCTCAGTCCATACTGATCACTTCAAAGTAGTCTTGAACTTGGTCTACACAGGTGACTTAGTAGATATTGTGTAACTCGACATAAATTAGATTTCTTGTTTACCATGACTGCACTCGATAAACACTAACTTCATATTATATGAACTGCTAGCATGGTAGAAACTGCAATGCTTGGTAACCACTGAAGTGCTTGGGTTGAACTGCTAGATGTCATGCTAATTGAATTTACTTGGTAACCACTGAACTTAGTCCAAAAGACTCAATAACAACTGTAGAGTTTGGTGGCTACTGAATTATATGGCAAGCACTATAGATTATTCAATGAGCTCAGTAGCCATACAAAATTTGAATAAGTATTGTCACTAATAATAAACTTGACTAATATGTCAACACTTCTTCTTCTATTAGGTTAATGGGCTATACTGATATAGATTGGGTGGGAAGTAAAATAGACAAAAGGAGCAGTTTGGGGTGTTGTTTTAGTTTGGGATTAGGAGTTGTATCTTGGTTTAGTAGGAAGCATAAATCCATGGCTCTAAGTTCAATAGAAGAAAAATATATAGCAGCTAGCATGGCGACATGTGAAGCTATATGGCTTCGAAAGTTGTTAGTAGCCTTGTTTGGTTAGAAGGTTGAGACTACTATGATACACTATGATAATCAAAGTTGCATCAAGTTGTTCGAGAATCTAGTGTTTCATGATAGGTCTAAACATATAGACATCAGATATCACTTCATTGGAGATTATGTACAATGGGGGGTTGTTCAGCTATAGTACATACCTATGGAGAAGCAGGTAGTAGACATTCTGACAAAGGAATTGGGGAAGGTGAAATTCATCTTCTTTAGAGATAAGTTGGGTGTCGTGCAAAAAAACTTCCTCACTAAGAGGGGGTGTTAGTTTTAGGTAGCTTGGATCGTTGTTCATCCACATGTGATTAATTGACAAATAATTGTTAGAGTTACAAAAAAAAATATTTGTTAATTAATTAACTCCTTCTAGAAGCCACTAGTAGCCTATTGGTTAGGTTGTTTTAATTGAGAAGCAACTAGAAACTTCTTGGTTGAGTTATCTTGATCAAGAAGCAACTAGAAACCTCTTGGTTGAGTAGTATAAAAGGGGGTCAAGTGAGGCATTTGGAGAACATAACAATACAAAGAACAACAAGAAGTTGTAGAAGTATTTGCAGTGTTAGTAAATGAGTGTTAGCAAGGGTGTAGTGATAGCATTGGGGATAGTAGTGGAGAATATCAATAGGAGAAATTAGGATTTTGTCTAAATTCTACAAGTGAGAGCCAAGGAGTTTTGTATCTCTTGATTTTTTGAAGTTAATATATTCTCCATCCACAAAACTAGTTTTTCCTTTGGGGTTTTTCCAGGGACAATTTGTCCAAAAATATTGTCTTCTCTATGTTTTGAATTTCTTTCTATATTTTATTGGTGAAGTTGCAGTTGTGTTATTTGTTGATATTAGCTGTGAATTTGTTTCCAAAAGTTTAATAATTGTTTATGATGGGAGATTAATAATCAATGATTGCAATAGTGTTAATTTTCACACTGACCAATCTTGGTCTAATTTTTTTTGGACCTTATGAAATCACCAAATGATAGAAACATATATTTCTATGTTTTATTTCATGATTTACATCCATCAATGTAAAAAACTTTGATACTTCATAACGGTGAATAACACAATTAAAAGAATAATAAATCATGGCATATAAATCTTGATCCCCATCTTCGGTAGGAGAAGAGTCAACATTTCTTCCTCACTAACACCTATAAAGTGGTCCTCACATTGGATGAGGCTTACCCTTTCAATTATCCAAGATTTTGAAACTAGTAGTGTGGTGGTCTCAAGTACAATAGAATCAATATCAGATCCACAACACTTTTAGTAGTCAAAATCACAACAACAACAATGAGAGTGAAAAATGATATTTCTTTCTAAGCCACCAGGCTAACCCATACGCTAATAAAAAAACTTTGATGGGAACAAAAGAAAGAGCTTTCCCATACCCATGTTGACCTAATCAGGCTTGTTATTGATGGTGCACTAACATTTTTTAATATTGTACACATCTGCCTTAAGCATGTAAGCTATAAGGTGCATACTCACCTTTAGCTACAAACATGACCATTTTATTTGATTTTTTGTATTAGCAGCTTGGTCCATTTTTTTTCTCATCTTCCTTAAAATCCTCCTCTCATTAACAATCAAAGGAACCTACCAAATTATGGCATGTTCCTCCTTTCTCTTTTTCAAAATACTACCAAAACAAGCCTATTATGCTATCTACAAGTTAGGCAATGTGTAGGTAACAACTTTTGAAAGATCTACTTTTTCATTACTGTCAAAGAAACATGGAAGCACCACAACTATTGTTGCCTCTATTTTCTTTCATACCCTTCTCATATGCATGAATGGAACCTTCTCATACACATGATCCATAGTGGAAACAAATGACTCCTCCAACAATTGCCACACATCATAGAGACAAACATGTTTTTTTCTCATACTTTTATATTCAGTTCTACAAAGTTGTGCATGGCTTTCATTCCATTTTAATTGACATATACTATCCATATTTTTTAATATAGATTGTGGACAAAAATATGTATTTTGTATAGATTTTCATACATATATATGCTACTTTTATTTAGGATTTTAGATTTGAAAAAATTAACTTTACAAAAATTTAAAATAAATTTGCTTTTGAATTAAAAGTAGCCAAAACTAGGGGGCTGGCCACAAATTGGTCAACTACCATAAAATTACCATCAAAGAAAATTATCCCATACCACTAAGTAAAAAAAAAACAAGGTTAAAAACCATAGTTAAAAAAGTTTCAGCAAGCTTAAACATATAGCCTGATTTTGAATTAAAGAAACTATAGTAAAATATAAACAAAGGCTTAACAACCTTGCAACCTATCAAGTCTAACAACCAATAGATAAACAACATAAAAATTAAATGGAGGGAACCCTTAATATTTCTTGGCCTCCTTCCTCCCTAGGAAGATGTTAGCCTAGTCTTTTGCCAGGAAGTCAAATAACATCTTAGAATCCTCCTTAGGTAGGTCTCCCTCTATGTCCTTAAACAAACTCAGTGTGGTGGCAGCCACATGTGTCACTTTAACCATTAACTTTGTCAATAGGTGCATTCTCTCCTCCTGTGCATGGGTTCCCTCCCACACCTCATTACCAGCCTTTTGCAACTCACCTGAGTAGCCATCACTACCACTCTTTGTAGCTTCCTACATAATCGAGGGGTTAGAAGCATATTTAGAAAAAGCTTTAACAGTGGAGGAGATCATTATGGGGGAGGGCACGTTGTCCACCATATCGAGGAACTAATACCTCATTAGGTCCACACATCCCAGATCAACTATTGCAGAAACATTTTACACATCTTGATTCTCCTTTTTTCCTTCTCTTGAATATGACCTAGAAGAGTCCAAAACCTCCTCTTCCTCCTCCTCCATTCCTCCCACCCCAAAATTAACTACCCTTTCTTTCATCCTCTGTTTGGGGCAGCCTAAATCCTCTGACTCTATCTCTTCCTCTTGCGAGGCCCCCTCCTTCAATTTCCTCTTAGCATTAGATTTTGCTAACCTCCCCAACCTCTTTCTACCCCCTCTCCTCTCTTCCTCTAACTCCTCCAACACCTTCTCCTTCCCTTTATCATGTCTCCCTCTATTCCCTAAGGGTGTGGGTTTCACCTGGGGATCCACTAGGTGAAGGTTGTTAGGTACAAACTCTAGAACTCATGATCCTAAGGGAACCATTTGGGGTTGCAGGTTCAGATGGGTAGGAATGTCAATTTCCAAAATCCTAGGGGGGGAATTGATATCGCCTAAAAATTAAACCTTGGTGTAAAATGGTAAAATTTATCCCCTTTCTCATTTTTTCTTTCACATCAGTAACAATATCCTCTAATTTATGCAATAGGAAGAATGGAATAGAAATAAAATATGTGGCAAAAATGATTAAGAAGAGGAAAGTGATAGTAGTAGCAGACTCCATACCTTTCTTCTAGGGTTAGATACTTCATCAGAACCAAAAAAACTTGGTTCCATGGCCCAGGAAGCTTCTCCCACATGAAACCACCTCTATGTTGAATAGGCTCCTCTCCATACACAAAGAAGCATTGTAGGCTCACATCATCTATCACCCTCATCACCTTTTGCCACTTCCTACCCTTCATGGCCAAACCTGTGGCAAGAGAAATCACCTCCTCGGAGATATGGAATGAGATACCATTTATTGTTACTCTACGGTCCTCCCAAGAGTTGACAAATTGCATAGAGCAATTTTCATCATGTTCATTAAGCACCTCCATAAATGAGACAAATCCACCTTCCTTTAACAAAAACCACACCAAAGGCTTCCTTGCATTTTCCTCAACCATAGCTAGCTCAATGTGCATCAAATCACCACCCATCTCTGCAATTTTTCCCTCTCCTGTCTTCTTCTTTAGAACCCAAACATAGTTGCTAAAAATAACTTCACACAAGTACGTAGAAAAACCAAAAGGTGGAGATAATAACCACAATTAGTAGTAATAATGGAAGTGACCAAATTAGCAAGAGAGATCACGTGTCAACTATCATGATCTTTCTACCAATCATTTACAACATTAATGCAATCAGATTTCCACAATCCATGATTTATAATGTTGATTTTCTGGAATAGATTGTGTAGAGATTTTTCATCAACGTTTCGAATCACACTACGTGATCCATCATCAGGAAGAGAGAGCAAGAGATGTCAAATTATGTGACATCTCTTGCTCTCTCTTCCTGATGATGGATCACGTAGTGTGATTCGAAACGTTGATGAAAAATCTCTACACAATCTATTCCAGAAAATCAACATTATTTACAACATTTCCAATTCACATTAAACATTTAAAAATTAATTCTTTTTTCGAATTAGTATACGATAACACACATAGGTAAATAATTAAAAATCTCAAACTTAAAATTCTTAGGCCATGTGAATTTATTATTCCCCATACCCAATCCATCACTCCTTTCCATTTGTACATTGAGGACCTTTCCTCTCCACTAGCTCAACAACATAATACAAAAAATCCAACTAGGACTCATCATATTTCACTTCGTGACTCACTAACTCCCTTAGCAACTTTGGCAATGTGTTCAAATTTCTCAACCATCTAAGCCCCTTCACCTTTAAGCCTATCATTTCCATGCCATTAGCCACACTATTTCCCTCTTGAAATATGTGATTCAAACCAAACCTATTAAGAATGGTTAATAGGTACTTGATGTCTTCTATCACACATTTGATGGCCCATCCCTCCCTCATTTTACCTTTGATAGTATCTATGATGATTTTACAATTGCCTTCAATTTCTACATCCCTCCATCCCACACTTATGACTAATTTTAAGCCCCAATACAGAGTTATCACCTCCATCATACTATTTGAAACTTTCCCTACCTGACCAAAATATGCCAACAACATCCTACCCTTAATGTCCCTAACCATCCCTCCACCTGTTGAACCCTCCTTTCTAGCTACAGCATCAAAATTGAATTTAACCCAATTAGTAGGTGGGGGTTCCCATCGGGTTCTTTTCCTAGCTGTAAGATTAAAATTATTGATTTCCATTATCCTTTTTGCCAACTTCCAGCTCTTGGCCACTTTAACCTCCAGGGTAAAAGGAGGGAACATCAATTTTGTCCACTTGCTACAACTAATGTTTTTGACCATCAATTTGTAGATCCTTTCCACCACAACTTTCTCTTCTCTCTCCTCATTCTTGAATGCCCTATTATTTCTCTCTTTCCATATACCCCAACAAACATGGTGGGAATGATCTTCCATAAATTGATAAGGAGGGGGTGGGTAAAGGGGCCCTACTAATTCACCATAAATTGCCCCATGTCCATATTAAACACCCAGTTCACCTCCAGCATTTGAAGAATTCTCCTTCAAACATTAGCAGCATAATTGTAATGTAGGAATAAGTGGGTGATGCTCTCTTCCTCCTTCTTACACATATGGCATCTATTGGGTAATTGAAACCCCCGCTTCATTAGGTTGTCTATAGAAAGAATTTTCCCATGGATGGTGGTCCACCAAAAAATATTGATCTTTGAGATTAAGTGGTTAAACCAAACATTCCCCTAGTCATTAGGTTCAAATGTTTTGTTGAACATTAGTTTATAGGAAAATTTAACTGATAACTCCCTCGTCAAGGTAACCTTCCAAATGAACTCATCAGTCTAGTCCCTTCCTAAGATTCTATGCTCTTCCAACATAGAAATTAGCTCTTCTATCATCTCCCCTCCAACCATATCATTCTGATGCAGCTTTACTAATTTCCACTTTCTCCCTGGGCTAATAAAATAAGCTACCATTCCTCCCCCCTGATCTTGTAGGTGATTCTAGAGAGAACCAAACTTTTTTTTTTATTAATGGTTTATCCATAAGCCATGGATCCTCCCAGAAATTAATTTGGTTACCATTTCCCACTAGCCACTTGACACCCTCCTTCAAAAGGGTTATATTTTTCACAATATTTCCCCAAATATTAGAGCCCATAGGGAGATCATTTCTCTAGGTGCAATGTGATAACTTCAAATTTCCAAGGTACTTAGCTTTTATAATGTTACACCAGTTAGATTCCTCCTTCATGAGATTCCACCCCATCCTAGTGCGAAGCACATTATTGAAATCAGTTATCTTCCTTTCTCCCAATCCTCCTTTGCTCTTGGGTTTAGAAACCATTTCCTAGCTAACCAAACTTAGTCCAATCTTCTTACTTCCTGCAAAGCAAAGAAAGTTACATTGAATTTTCTCCAACTTATTAGCCATACATTGAGAAATTTTGAGAAATGACAAGAAGTACATTGGTAATCCCTGGAGGGAGGAAATCAGTAGTTGCAGCTTGCTCGCACTACTTGACATTTTACCTTTCCACCCAATCAGCTTTCTGTACATCCTTTCAAAAATGCCATTCCAAAATTTGTTACTAACATCTTTCATAGTTAAGGGGAGACCCAAATAAGTATTAGGTAACTCAGAAACATCGCAAGCTAAGATATTAATAGTCCTTCATTGTAAGTTAGGGGGTGTTAAAGAGGAACACTTTTCTTTTATCAAAATTAATCCTTTTTCCTGCATTCACCACATATATCTCCAACACCAACTTCCAAACTCTAGCTTAACCCATCGAGGACTCCCCACTTAGGAAGGTATCATCCAAAAACTATTGTATCACTTTGGGGGGAAGAGTTGAAGCAGGTTTAATGCCTTTAATTATTCTCCCCTCCAACTTTCTCAAGAACACTCTCCCCAAGACTTCAACTACCATGATAAATAGGTAGGGACAGATAGGATCACCTTGCCTAAGTCCCCTCTCCCCACCAAAATTACCCCAAGATGACCCATTAACCATCACAAAATAGTTGACAATTTCCACCATTGATTCCACCATTCTAATAATTTTTTGACTAAAGCCATTCTTTTCCATAACTTTATACAAGAAAATCCAATTAATCCTATCATAAGCTTTAGAGATTTCAAGTTTCAAAGCCATACCGAGATTGTCACTCTTCTCCATTGAGTGCAAAACTTCATGTATCGCTATGGTAACATCCAAGATTTTGCATCCTAGGACAAACCCACTTTGGGTTTTCCCAATGAACTTATGTAGCAACAACTTTGACCTATTCACCATAATTTTTCAGAAAATCTTATAAGTAGTGTTACATAGACTGATCGGCTTGAAGTTGGAAAGGACCTCTAGGTCTTTCACCTTGGGGATCAAGGCAATAAAAGTTTTATTAAGTTGTTTAAGTAGTTTCCTAGTTCTGAAAAGGTCATAGGCTGCTCGAAGGAGATCCAACTTGATCACATCCCAAAAGTGCTAAAAAAATGCCGGAGGGAAACTATTAGGTCCTAGAGATTTATAAGCTTTCATAGAGCACAACTCTGAGGACTTCCTCCTCAGTCACCATTTGAGCTAACTCTTCATTCTCTTCAACCGAGATAACCATGGGCATGGAATTAATAAACCACTACCTATCCTCCTCCCTAAAGTTTATTTGCTCTTCCAAATAAGAGTTTATGAAATATGCCATCACCCAGTTCCCTATCTCTTCAAGTTTATTTAGCTTCACATTATTATCATCTTTGATGTTATCTATAGTGTTTCTTTGTTTATGAATTGAGGCGGATCTATGAAAAAATGCAGTATTCCTATCACCCACTTTGAGCCACAATACCCTAGATCTCTGTTTCTAGTGGGTCTCCTCTCTAATCATTGTTTGCTTCTAGAAATTTCTGTATTTATCCTCCTCCTACATAATATTATTCATAGCCATGCCTTCCCACATAGCTTTCTAGAGCTCAACTAACTTCCCTTCTACCTTCACCTTAGTCTTGAAGATATCACCAAAATATCTTTTTTTTTCTAGGGCAACACATTTCTTCTAATATTTTCCAGATTAATAGAGAGTCTATTTGCTATTTAAGTACCAAGTTGTTAAAAAGGTTAAATAAAATGTAATGACCCTGCTCAAATCTGACCTTATAATGCTGATTGAAGGCTCAAAGAATTTCATCAAACACTTCACACACAAGGGTCAATTGACTGATATAACATTTCAGTTTGCTTTAATGACTCTTTTCTTCAATTTGCATTAATGAGAATTTTTACAAATGACTCTAAATTGACTGAACAATGACCTAACATGAATATGCAACTTATTTTAACAATATTCAATGCATATATGCGACTGAAACTACTTGCAATATGTAGCTATAGCAACTAGTAATTATGAAAAACACTTTAGATGCAACCTAAGATGACATTTATACAACTATAGCCAAGTGGTATTTTAACAAACATTTGGTATGCATAATTATGATATTATTTATGCCCAAAAAAAGAACCTATAGCCAATTGACATTTTGACAAACAATTGGCATGCAAACTAATGAGTTGATCATGAATCACAATAACATATTCAATTACAATAGTAGTTGACCAACAACTTATATCTCCTTCTTTACAATAAAATGTCTACTACAATGATGCTATGAATTGGTCAAGACTCTTGGCTTACAATTGTTTGACAATAGTGCCAAATTTTATTTTCGGAGTATTCACTTATAGAAGCAATTAAAATGCCTATGATGACAATGCAAACTACTTAGTGAATGCAAGAAGAACCTGATAATGATGATGCCCAATGTTGTTGATGAAGAAACAATAAAAATCCAATGTGATAGGCACCTTCCAAGCTCAAATCAAAACACTCAAGCTATTACCCCTATTCTTGCCTAGTAAAGTTTAGATAATTAATTGTAGTAGCAAATGCCATCCAATTTTCTCCTAAAATGACTGTCTCAACAATAGGAATTGAATGCAACAATACCCAGAATGATTGGCCTCCTCAATTGAAAGGTATGAGCAAAAACATGAGACTCACATAGGCTGATCAACCTCCATGACAACAGATTATGAAGGTTTGTAATAATCTTGCTCAATAACATAATTAATCTCAGCAATACATTAGCTATTGAAGTAACTTCTACAATACATTAGTTGTTACAAGTACAATAATACATCAACTATTGTACTCAAATCATCTCCACTGTGAATCACACAATTGGACTTTTGAAGTAAAGCCCACAATCATCAATACTTCAGATAGTATCTCCTAGCTTGGGTAAATTGTCCCTATTCAATATGTTAAATCTTGCAAACAACAACTTAACAGGAGTGATCCCTGTCAGCTTGTCCAATTGCTCTTCCCTCGTTGTCCTAAATTTGGGAAATAATAGTTTGGAAGGAAGCTTACCACATGAGTTTAGTAAGCTAAGTGATTTATATTGATTAGTTGTTCACAATAATAAGTTGCATGGATCATTCCCTCTTTCATTAGAAAATTATTTAAAGCTATAGGTTCTTGATATGGGAAACAATTTATTTGGTGGTGAAATACCAAATTTGATTGGAGATCTTTCAGAGCTAAGAGTGCTGGTGATGAAGGAGAACAATTTTGTAGGCAATATTCCTTCAGAAATAGGCTAGCTAATGAACCTTCAAATCTTGCTGCTTTAATCTAATCACATCTCAGGCACAATTCCACAAACAATTACATTATTGGAAGCAATGGCAAAGGAAACTCAGAATGGTTTAGTATTGTCCTCTGGTTATAATGAGTCATTCTATCAAGATGGGTTGGATATGACTTTAAAAGGTACAGATCAACACTATTCATATATTCTTTCCACACTCACATCTATAGATCTCTCAAACAATGAATTCGAGGGAGAAGTTCCTTCTAATTTAGGGAATTTGAAGGGGCTAAGGCTTTTAAACCTTTCAATGAATAACTTGAATGGAAGCATTTCAAAAGGTTTTGGAGAAATGCATCAATTGGATGCATTGGACCTTTCAAGAAATCATTTTTTAGGATAGATCCCTGTAGAGCTTGACTCTCTGAGTTTTTTAGGCTCACTAGATCTATCAAATAATAATCTTTCAAGAAGAATACCACAAGGAACACATATGACCATCTTTAGAGAATCCTCTTATTCAGAGAATCCTGGTTTATGGGGGTGTCCCCTACCCAAAAATTGTTCTTTGCCTACATTTGTTCCTTCTTCTCCTCCAATTTACATTGATAAGATAGAGAGAAGCACTACTTATCTATGGCATGGGATAACATTTGGATTGTCCTATGGAATAACTTTTGGTGGAGTAATATCATTGATCCTCATAAAAATCAGCTGGCAAAGGAAATACTTCATTAAAGTTGATGCAATATTAAAGTTTTTATTTCCTTGGATAAAGAATTTGACACTATGAAGGGATACATGTACAAGCCATTTAAATGTGAGTTTTTTTGTCCTTCAAAGTATATATCACAATTCTAAATATTCAAATAATAAAATTCAAAAAGTGCTGGTATATTTTAAGATAAAATTCTATAGGCTATTCTATCAATTGTAGATTGTTGGTAATTCTTGTAAATTGAATGATATAATTTTCTACTTTTTATTGATACATAACTTTGTGTATAGGGACCTATGTTTGCTTATGATGATTTCTTGGTTCATTTAGAGACTTCTTGGACTTGGTGGCCCATAAAAAGCATCACACATGCTTTTGGGGAGGACCTACTTGTAATAGAAAACTCTTTTACTTTTATGAAGAAAAGAAAGATCCAAAAAATAAAAAGTTATTCATTTTCTTTAGAAACATATGATGTAACATCAAATAATAAGATAAATGTTGAAGTCTAAACTTGTAATGACTGGAACATCTAAGTTGTCACTAGTTTTAAAATAAAATAAGACATTTTTTAGTTTGATTTATAGCAATCTAATAAAATGCATATACACAAATCCAACTATTCTAGACTTGTGATATTGCTATTAGAATTTAACTATGTGTTTTTAAGTCAAACTCATTGACCCATATTTCATGAGTTGTGATTCAATATGAATCCATCTCTCATGAGAATAAATGAAACATTTTACTAGTAAAAAAATAAAATAAGAAATTATATCAGTATAATAAAATTCATATACACAAATCCAAATATTCTAGACTTGTGATATTGCTGTGAGCATTTAACTATGTTCTTGAGTCAAACAAATTAACCCATATTTCATGAGTAGTGATTCAACATGAATCCATCTCTCATGAGGATAAATGGAACACTTAGCACTCATTGGATCTAGGTGAAGCTCACAATGGTGAAGTACCAGGACTTCTCGAGAGGCCACACATCCTAGTACTACTTGATCTTGAGCCCATTTAATTATAGAGTTTCCTCCATGGTTAAACCCAATGTGTTTGCAACCTCATTTGCAAAAGCTTCACCAAGTGTTGTTCCTTATGAACCACTCATTAGAAAGCCCCTTAAGCTCATCAATTAATAAGTAGGAGATAATTTCCACAATAAATTAAGAAGTCTAGGCTTAATTATCACATTAGGAAGTTAAGAACTATAAATATTAAAAATGTAATTAAATTTTTATGCATATAATCTCAATCCCCGCTTGAAGTTAAAATGTATGCTTCATTTTCCTCTATAAAAGTATCATATAATCTTTTTAATTTCCTTTTGGATGATGGATTTTCCTTCATTCCAATTTAGAAACTGAAAATTTTAAACTTTTTTCCGATGTGAAGTGTCATATGACTAAATTCAAATCTCAAGCCTTGATACTAGCATCATGAATATAGAGAATCCATGCCAATTAAATGTCAAGTTAATAAGCCCCTATTTCAGAAAGATATCTTTGCAGCAAACATATGATGATACAACAATTGCAATAATTGTACATTCGACATTCAAATTGTTTTGATCTTATTGTGGCCAACTATTCTATAATTTTTTTATAATATCATTTAGATACAGATAATAAGAATGGATCTGTTGACTCACAAATTTTATAATTTTAAATGGGCTTCAAGTGAAATAGGTTTCTTGATGGCATGCAATTAAATGGGCTGGGGCGAAACAGGTTTCTTGATGGCGTGCAATAAGAATTTCATTGTTCTCTTTTGCCTTTTTGGTCATGTTTCAATTTTAGCAGCCTCGAGACAGACAATCTCCTAATTGTCATTAGTCTGTCTAGGTAGCAAAGTTCCATTTGAATTTTGGTTACCATAGAAATTAGTTTATTAGTATTTGAAGTATACTTTATAAAAGCATCAGAAATGACACTTGTAATTTGTAAATAATAAATTTCAACTTTCTTGGCACGTTACCCCCTTCATTCTCAGCATGATAATAATATCATTCAACTTTCTAATGAGTGTAATCAAGGTTATCCTTTGTTCCTGCTCCTATATTCAGTTCTTTATGAATCTTCTTTGTTTTTAGTCGTATATATCTCCATTATCAGCAAGAAGGGCAAACTTTTTACGAATGGCTTAAGCAACACAGGAGCATAAATAAGGTGAAATTATTGCGAAAGAGAGCATTGTAACGGATGGCTTAAAGAACAATTTAATGCTTAATTCGTAAGTTCAAACTATTAAATAGTTAAAATTGACATATTATTTTTTCAAGTTTAATTTTTTCTTAGTATGCACATTTGTCATCCTTTTCAACATTTTGGTGAGGAAAATCTCAGATCTAACATGATGTTCCTTTTTTTTCAACTCTGTTTCTAAGATCTAAACACATTCTTACTATCAACTTCACAACTTGTTATGATCGTATTAGGTAGTCTACCATATCTGTTAACTTACTGCATTCTTACTTTCACTATCTCCATTTAGTGCAACTTTACAAACTATCTTCACCGCCCTCAATTAATTGCTATGAGGTAGTCTGATATCTCTGTGGACAATCATGCCAGGCATGCTTTACTTCGTCATAGCTAATTTGCATTATTCACATAACTGAGCACCACTGTCATAGCTAATTTGCTCCAAAGAGAATTGAAGAATTTAAAACTCTCATTAATTCTAAGTGAGAAAAGGATATCCGCTTAATTGCAGAGTGGCTTGGTAGATTCTTGGTACCTCCTATTTAGCTGGAGGATAATTTTCTTTTCATTCCGGCCATTCTAGGTAGTATGCATTACTTCTTCGTATGGATATTGCGGTGACAGTTTCTTCATCTTTCTCAAGGAGTGGCGAGTTTCTGCTGTGCTCACTTACATTGTTGATGCCATAAGATTCTACGTATCAGACAAGGAAAACTAAAGAAAGAAGAAATTTTGGGTTGGAATATAAGATTGTAATACTTTTTCAAGTTTTTTTTTGTGGGATAGCTAATGAGTTTGTTGTGGGATCAGAGTTTCAATTTAAAATTTGTACCATAGGCTATGTTAAAACTAATGATATGTCTTTATGGTGTTCATACAGATCTATTACTCCCAGTAACCTCGCTTCAATTTATGATAGATATATTAGTGACCGTTAGTTCTTTGCTCACTTAACTTTTAATTTCAAAGAAATAATAATTTAAAACTAATAATAAATTTAATATATATTTAAGATGGTATGTCTGTATATTTAGGAGTTCAAATTTGTATATTTTGATTGCAGTTGTGTTATTATACTTATATTTGTAGTACATACTAATAGGACATTTATATGTAAGTAATTAGTTTTTCAAAAAAATTAAGTTATTATAGTACATTATTATTTGAGCATCTTTATGTAGGTATCAAACAACAATTTCAAATAAGCACTCTTTGACCCTTGCATGTATAGTAGATCTCAAAGTGTTTGGTGTCCCTTCTTAGAAACTAAAAGAATAGCTACATATAATTAAATAGCATACAACAATACAAAAATATTGTCCTAAAATGGTCTAAATCCAATCTACCATTTAGAATCTAAGGGTACATGAAATTAGCTATAAGACTATTGGCAATTACATCATGTTACATATAATAGAAAGTAAGGAATTTCAACTACAATCATTTCAAATATAATTTTGTATAGAAAGAATAAATTTAGACATAGTTTTAGGATCTCAATAAGGTAATCTTTGATTTGAACAATTCAACTTTTCACCGTCAAACATTTTTGTGAGAAGAGGAAGAAATCCTCTCCAGAAATAAATGTTAGTGGCACCAAATGTCTCGCAAGCTCTAGCTTAAGGACGGGGATGTAAGTACCTTTGAAAACATTAGAAGGATAGCTCACACAAATTTTTTAATTAAATCTATGCTCTTATAAATTTCTCACCAAGAAAAGGAAATCTCAAGAAATATCTTTATTTTCACCGCATTTATCTAAATCAGGCCACTAAACACTAAACTATTGTAGATCAATCATCCCTGACAAATTTGGACTTCACAATTGATAATGTCCTTAATGAAATTGTTTTAGAGGGAAATATCAAAATTTCATGAAATTGTTTAGTTTAGAAGTTAACTTACCACAAGTGATAAAATAATTTTCTTATAGAAATGCTAGTCTTTCATGAATGGGAAATCTTGTTGTATGAAGCTAGGAGAAATAGAATATTTTTTAGGAAATGAATATCACCTTCATTGCTCTAATTTCTTAAAAAATTCCCAATTACTTTCAATTTTTTTCTTGACTATTCTCACTTTGCATCACTATTAATTTTTTCAAATGTCTCATCACAAATCATTTTCAAAAGTATTTCTTAGTGAACAATGAGTCTTCATTTTCCTTCTAAGAGGAAATTGTGGAAGGAACCATCATAGTGTTGAGTGGTAAAGTATTGAAGGTGACAACGTATAGTGGAAATAGGTCTTGCCGGTGGATGTAAGCTCATTGTACAAGTAGTTTTTCGTAGATGAAATGGAGTATGATATTTGTTGCATAGGGTGAGAGGTAATCTTGAGGTCATGATATTCGTGCCAAGTGAAGTATTGATGATGATGGCAAGTAGCAAAGACAAAAAATTTGGTACGGAGAGAATGGTGTATGATGCTTGGTAATTGGACAAATGGAAGATAGTTGGTAGATTGTTATGAAATGTAGATTACTTACCATGATTTAAAAAAATGATCATCTAATACAGAAGTCCAAATTAATCTTGAATAATGTGAGATAACATATTGCGGATGTTGTGCATCATAAACAAAAGGTATACTTAAATTCATTTTGTAGTACCCATCCTAATCTTGTTGAGTATGTAGTAAGAAATAAGTTGTATATTCTTTAAAAAAAATCAATTTTGTGCATGTAAGGACTAATAAGGAGAAATTAAAATGTATTTTTACAAATAGTTAAACTATTAAAAAAAAGTCTCTAGCACCATTAATTTAATGTATTTATATTTTAAGAGATGGAATGAAGCTTTTTTGGTAACATATCTAGAAAGTATTCTACTAATAGAAAGGACCTAATATCATGAATGATATTTAATAGGGCATCTATAACAAAATAAAAATAAATAAATAAATATAAAGGAAACTAAATACTAAACAAATCAATCAACTATAATAATGTTTTAATTGATCATCTTGTTAAAAGACATGAAAGGTTGAAACATACAAGCCCATTATGAAAAGTGATTAAGAAGAAGCTCAATTCATACCCTTGAAAAATATTTAAGAACTCAATTTGAAAATAACTTGCAAAAGTAAAGTTGGTGAAGAGTTTGAATCTAGCATTCAAGAACATTTGGTATAATGGAAAAGTCTTTATTATAAGCAAATAAATTGAACTCAATTCATATCTTGTCCAATACAAAAATATATAAATACATTTTAAATTATATTGTTTATATTTGATATAAAATACAAAAATTAATAAATACATTTTAGATTCTATTGTTTATATTTTTTTTGCATATGTAGCTTGGTGTCCAATCCTAATAAAAAATGAAATAGTCCCTAATGACTTAGAGACACCATTAATAAACAAAAGGAAAAACTAGTTACTACAAGCCTTGCTTTTGTAGAACCTTGTTAGAAGGAGAATCAAAGGCTAGGAGCTTTGGTCACTTCAATACATGTAAAGATTTGTGTTGATATAATAGTTAAACATGTGCTATATAGGGCATTTAGGCTCTACCTACCTTGATCTAGAAACATGATTGTCAATTTCCAACATTAGTAAATGGTGAGGGAGGAAAAACATATTACTGTAACTGTCAACTTTTCAAGAATCAAAGAAGCTATCCCAAAAAATGTAAAATTATCTTGATGTTGTTTAGCAAGAACATGCAATATTGTCTAGTCCAAATTTGCACATTGTTTTAAGTGGATAATTACAAATTTCTAAATTAAACACATACTCTAACCATGTTGTTCTCTGCATTGCTAAACCAACCTACTAATGTATGACTTTGCTAATGTGATGAAGTGTGGAAGGTGACACCATACAATGGAAGTGGGTCTTGTTGGTGGAGGTAAGTTCACTGTATTACTAGTTTTTCATACACGAAATGGAGTATGATTTTAGCCGCTTAGGGTGAGAGATATTCCTAAGGTCACGATACTCATGCCACGTAAAGTATTGACGATGACGACAAGTAGAAAAGACAAAAACTTTGGTACAAAGAGCATGGTGTATGAAACTTGGTAGTTGGATGAATGAAGGATAGTTGGTAGACTGTTCTAAAATGTAAATGATTTACAATGATTTATAATTTTTTTCTTCTACTACAAAATTCCAAATAAATAATGAGTAATGTGACATATTTATAAATCAATTTTGTGCATGTAAGGACTAATAAGGACAAATTAAATTATTTTTTTGCAAACATTTAAAATATATATTGAGTATAAAATTTTAAAATGTTATCCAACAATTAATTTTTTTTGTAATAATGGGTTAAACTAATAGAAAAATGTCTCTAGCACTATTAATACAATGTACTTATATTTAAGAGATGGAAGGAATTTTTTTTGGTAGCATATCTAGAAAATATTCTACTAATAGAATGGACAGAATATTATGATTGGTATTTAGTAGGGCATATATAACAAAGAAAAAGGAAAAATAAACATTGTCATGCTGTGTTTCTATAGAACCTTGTTAGAAGGAAAATGAAGGCTAGCTCAGTCACTTTAGTAAATGTAAACATTTGTGCTGACATAACAATTAAACATGTGCTATATAGGGAATTTAGGCTTTTCCTGCTTTGATCTAGAAACATGATTGTCATTTTCGAACATAAGTAAATGGTGAGGGAGGAAAGACATGTAACTAGAAGTAGGACTTTGCTATTTTGTATTCATGGGTTAAACTAATAGAAAAATGTCTCTAGCACCATTAATATAATGTATTTATATTTATATTAATATGATATTTAATAGGGCACCTATAACAAATCACAATTATAATAAAGTTTTATTTGATCATCTTGTTAAAAGAGATGAAAAGTTGAAATATACAAACCCATCATGCAAATTTATTAAGAAGAAACTTAATTCCCACCCTTGAAAATTATTTGAGAACTCAATTTGAAAATAACTTGTAAAAGTAAAGTTGTTGAAGAGTTTGAATCTAGTATTCAAGAATAACGACAAAGTCTATATTATAAGAAATTAAATTGTATTGAATTCAAATATTCTCCAATACAAAAATAAATAAATACATTTTAAATTTTATTGTTTATATTTGATACATAGTACAAAATTAAATTAATGTATTTTAAATTATATTGTTTATATTTGTTGCATATGTAGCTTCGAGTTCAATCCCAATAAAAAATACAGTAGTTGCTAATGACTTGGAAACACTGTCAATAAATAAAAGGAAAGACCAATGTCAGCAAGCCTTGTTTTTGTAGAACCTTGTCAATACATAAAAGGAAAACCCAATCTTACCAAGTGTTTCCATGTTGGAAAGTTCTCCTTGTTCAACTTGGATATCTCTCTCTTATACAACCTGATCTTTAGATATAAGTCCCTTCAAACTTTCCTTACAAGAGCTACAACTCTAGTAGTAATTGTTAGAATGATTAGGATAACTTGGGGTGGGGGGGTTAGTCAGTTTTCCTTAGGTCTAGATGTACCAATTCAACTTTTAACAGCTTCAAACAACTTAATCAATCTCATAAAATAGCTCAGTCTCAAAAGCATATCATAAATAGTTTAACATTATTTTATCTATCTATTCTATGTATGTATGCCGACAAACTATAAAATAAATCACTATAAAAAATAACATGCATAAAATAACATTCACACAAGTAAATGACACTTTGACACCAAGGTTTAATGTGGAAACCCAATCTTGGAAAAGCTAGCAAGTAATAGGTTACCACTTTTTCACTCATCTAAAGTGATCTCGGTTAAGAGTCAACCTTGTTAAAGGTTACAAAACACATTTTTATGTCTAACCCTATTAAAGGATTTAATCACCCTATTAGGAGTGACCTTGTTAAAGGACTGTGGATCATTCCAATATAATGTCAGCTTGGGTCAACCTTGATTAAAGGATTTTGACTGAACTACACTAGTTAGAATATAACAATAGGTTTGATCTATAAAATAAAACTCACTTTGCAAATTCAAATCTTCATTTTCTCATCTATTGGTTCTTCAGAGAAGGTGACATTGCTAATAGAAATGGATTTTTTTTGCTTTGCAAAATATGGCCAACATTTATCATTGTGTTTACATGCTGGATCACCACTTCCTCTTTATTTTGAGACCAATTTTTAAAATAACGAAGTGTTTTACTTTTCTCTTTAGTACAATGTCTTGTGTGTTATGAGGTTTTTGTCTTTGAGATTCGTTATTTAGAAATTATGACCACTATTTCCACTTTTCATTATTATGGGATTTTGAAAAACAAATGAGCATTCTGGTTTTATTTATTTTTTATAGGTTTTTCCATTAGTTTCTGTAGAAATTTGGAGGGATTTTTTCATTTCTATTAGAATGGCGACCAATTTAAAATAAAATCTATTGAATATCTATAGGCGTGAAACACCATTTAGGGTTTTCATTATTGCTCATTTTGCCCACAAATCTACCCTCGTGAGTCTCTTTAATACTCTTGAGGGTTTGAAATAATGTTTCTTATTGATGATTTTTCTTTAATATTCCACTTTTCATGGTTATATTTGTATCTCTAATGAGCGAAGAATAAAACTAATGTTTGCGAGTTTAGATCATCAACTTCTTGTGAAATAAATCTATGTAGGTACGGCTTGTGTATGTCAAGAATTGATCTAGAAATTATATGGATTTTCTCACTCTAATGAAACTTTTCATTCCATTTATTTTTGTCATCATCGTATGTATAAAATTAGAAATTTCCAAGGAATATTCAATGACCTTGCCGTAGAGCATTCCTTATTAATAAGATTAAAAAATATATGAAATTGTGTATATATTTAAAACTATAATATTTAAAATTATTATTTTCATTGTTCCTATTTAAAAATTAAAACAAATCAAGTTTAATTTAGATACACAAATAAATAAATCAAGTCTAATTTAGAAACATAATAAAATGTAAAATGTAAGAAGAATATCAAGTTATATAAAATTTAATCTAAAAATATATTAAAATGCATACATCATATTTTATTTTATTTAGAAGTCTACTAAAATTTTATGTTAATTGAATAGAAAGTTAAAGCTTTGTACAAAACAAATGATGATTGGATTATCAATTTCGTCTTACATATATAATAATATAATAATAATTTAATTTTAAATAGTTTTTCAGATAATTTAATTTAAAAATTATTTCTTAAAAAATGTGAATTTTTATTTCTAATCTTGAAAATTGAAAAGTTATAGAAATTTAAGTTTTGAGATGTCGTGTTATGAAGTTAGAGAGTATCCTTTTAGTAACTAGTTAAAACTTAGGTAATTTAAGTTTTATTTCTTTTAGGAAATTGCATTAATAGTGATTGATTTTTTTTTTTTTTAAATATTAGAAAAATGTATTTTAACAATTTAATAAAAAGGTCTTTTAAATAAGTTAAGGTTTTTTTTAAGAATATATAATGGAAATTTTTGTTTGAAAAGTAAAATAATTTAGAAAACTAATATTAATTTTTGAACTTAATTCTTTATACAAAATAAAATTTAAACATAAACTAGCAATATAAAAATTTCAAATAGAATATATATCTGTTAGTTATAAGACTCATTTAAACAAGAGTTCTAGGAGAGCTTGAGTTACTGCCTTGTGCTATTGGTGAATCATAAGTAGAATGAAAATAGAGCATTATGTTTTCATTTCCCTTAGTTTGAGTGAGGCTACTTCCCCATTGTCTTATGTTTGAGGTGATTGTAAGGAAAAAGAGCATTCATCCTTACCTAAAATTTGAATCACTTTCAAACTAGATTTTCTAATAACTTTGATTACTAAGCTTATTTTATTACAGATCAAATGCATTAAATTTGAGAAAATTAGATTCTACATTAATATATTTTCATGTGATTTTCATGGTATTGCATTTATACACAAATGTGAAAGTCTAGGGTCTTGTCTATATCTTTAGACCTTAGTATTCAACATTAAACCAAATAATAATATCAAAAATGGCTAGGATCTTCTTATACTATCAATATGAGATTAATTGTCAACATAGAGATTAATTGTGTAATATGATCTAATATTGAACCAAGAAAAATAGTAAGATCCTAATCTATCCAATCCTATAAAATATCATTGATTCTATTTGATATTATTAAACATAACAAAATCAATATTAATGCACATCACTCTTTTTGAATTTTCAAACCTTAGTATATTTGTTTTCTAAATCTTATTTAACTATATTGTTTTATGAGTGCAAAAATATTGGTTAAAAGTTTAATAGAACAATATGTTATAAATGTGTTAAAAGATCAATCAACAAAGTCATCTAAATCAATTATTCTAATATAAATAATAATATATTAGTTAAAATATTTTTTTAATAAAGTGATATTAATGTCTATAAGTGATTATGTGGATGCCAATTTATAAACTTTAAAATTTAAAATTTAATATAAAAATATTGATTAAAAGTTTAATAGAACAATATAAGATAACCTCAAATTTAAAAATATTTTGAAATTATAATTTTTCTTTCATAATATAATTTTTATTCAATTATAATTTTGTTTTAAAACTTTCATTTTAACTTAAGAATTGCATATTAATAGAAAATAGTTTACTAACAATTTTTTATTGAGAATCTATGCCAAACATTTTAAATGTTAAAAAATATTTAAATAAGAGAACAATATACTCCTATGAAGAAAATGAATGCAGGAAAAAGGAAATTTTGGGGTAAATAATTATGCCGAAGGCATTCCCTATATGAAAGGGATCAGCATAACATTCCGATCAATAGTTAAGAAGGTCTGAAAAGGTTGGACGACCATTGAAAGCATCTTGGCCGCTCATTTTCATTAACATTTTTTATACACCAATAAAAAATAATATGATTCTCTAAAGTATGTATGTCTAGAGGTAATGTGAACTAACAATACCACTTTCCTATCGAAGAGAGTGCGAGGCAAAAAGCTCGCGATTGGCAATGAAAGGACACATTGTCAATAAATACTGAGAAAAGATATGGTAATATTTTAAAAGGGATTTTTTGTTTTGTTTGAAAAGTAATGCTTTTTCTGAAACAAACATGGGATTGGTAGTTGTTTGAATTTTTCATGTCAATGCCATTTCCCTATGAGGGCTCAAGATTGATAGATACTTAATAGAGTTAGTTTTCCCCAATAATTTATTTGAAAAGCACTAACAAATTTTGTGTTTTTTCATACATATGACTGCAATTGTTAACAAGAAATTAATTTAATCTGAACTTTCTTATTACATTTTAACACACAGTTCATTAATATCATTACATATGTTTTTCTTTTTTAGGATTATGATAAAAAAATGTCATGCCCAAAAATCTAGGGCAAAAAACACACACACAATTTTTTTTTTTTTTTAAAGAATTAATTAAGATGATAAGGTCAACAAAGGTTCAGATGATTGACTATAATGGAACTAATTGTCAAAGGAGTTTAAGATTCAGAAAGTCAAAGGTACCATGAAGCTAAATGCAAGATCACCATAGATAATTAACAGGGTTATGACTCAGTTTGATCATTTCATAAAAGAGATTATTTGAGTGAACTGAAAGTCTCTTAGAAAATCCAATAATAAAATTAAATGACTAATCCACTTGATAAAGTCATAACCTATCAATCTGTTTTAATGATACAATTTAATTATGAGTAATATACCACTAACCCTAAAGATGATTCAATTAGCTAGTCCTTTCATTAACTTGATAACTTGATCGATATTACCAAAATATTTATTTAACGTTAAGAAGATTTGAAACTCTAGAAGGTCAATTAAATTTAACTATTTAACGCATACTAACCACGTTTAAAACTTGAATCCAAAATCTGATCTACTTATTAACTTATCATTTACAATAGAAATAGATGTCTAGAATAAATTCAATAATCTATAATTTAATTTAAACTTCATTTGAAAATATCATAAATTTAAATCCACCTTAATAAAACCCATATTAAAACCAATCTAACAATGCTTACTATAGTATAAAACTAATTAATACAACATTAAAATTATTATAATTAAAGTATACTAGTTCCAAGTTAAACTTTTTAAATTAAAACTAATTTTAATATTCTAATGTCTAAATCACTATTTAATATTAACATCATTACTTAACATAAAAATAATACATTACCTCCTAATACCATCAAAATTACTAATCTAGTTTATAGATTAATGTCATTCTTAATTTAAAATATAAACAATCTATAACTTAACTAAACATCTTTACCTACCTAGATTTCATACTAAGATACTACACTTATGCAACATATAATACCAAACTAAATTTTCAAAAGAACTTGTTTAAATCTTCTTACAAATCTAATTACAATTTAATGCTTAAACATATAAAACATCTAATACACTAACATAGAATACTAGGTACTTTCTAATAAAATATAAAATACTACTGATCAAATTAATAATAAAAAACTAATCCTAATTTAAATTAACATACATTTAAAAACTAACTAACAATTACTAACTATCCTATAACTACCTACTAACTAACATTAACAACTTCTTACTAATTAACAAAAAATATATACTAAACATTCTTAATTAAAATTAAACTAGTATTTAAATCCTATCATAAAACTACAAAATAAATATAATATTAAATAAACTACACAACACAAAAAAAAAAAACAAAAAAACAAATAACAATATAAACATTAAAATTACCCCCCCCATCCTATTACCAACCCCCCTATCCCTAGACCCACCTACCCCTTCCCATAGGCTTGTCACGTGCGGCCCAAGGCTTGTACAGGCAAGCCTGTCCCCACCTACTTGCATGGGGGAAAATGATCATGTAGGGGGCCTACGACTTGGCTAAGACATTACTTAGTCTATTTTATTCTTTAAAAAAATTTCTCTTGCCTTCCAATTCAATGCAAGGTCATAGCATGAAGTGGGGAGAATAGTATAAAAATATTTAGTTTATATTAATATTTTAATCATTTTGTTGCCCTCCCCTTATCATGATTCGACCCCTATACTTGCTAGCAGGTGGTTGGGGACTTAGATTTTTTTATTTTTTTTTAAATTCATTATATGAATCGACCTATACCTTGCCCATATCTCTAAGCAACATGGAGTTTAATGCCCAAAAGTTTTATAGTTGAGATGTGGAATTTAAAAAGCATTAACATATATATTTAGATATTTTATATTCAAATTTATTTAAGTTATATTGTTTAATGAATTAGCAATGATTTTTAATTGCAATTCAAAGAAGAATATCTCAGGGAATATTCTCTGTGACATGGGGGAATTAAAAACTTCCCCATACATTTTCCAGAGAGGTTTTTCACTCCTGGAGATGTACATTTTTATTTTGAAGCCAATTTTGTCTAAGTGTTGGTATGCTTCTCATTGCTATATACATATTTATACAAGGAGTGATTTTTAACCCAATGACAACATTGGTTTCCATTAACAAGCATACTAGTCCAAGGAAGTGCATAAGGTTATATTTTCTTTTGTCTTTCATCCTACAATTCATGTTTTATCAATCATCATAAACAAGGTGTGTGTCCCATTTATCCAGAATTCAAGTGATGCATATTACTTAAACAAATCTGATTAAGTCAATTATGAAATTTAACAATGAGAGAGTTAACCTTGTGATCATAATGTAGGATTTTTATCTCTTCTTAATACTTAAACATCGAATTGGAAACTTCAACATATCAAATTGCTTTTCATTAACATAATTGAAAGCTTGAAAATTCATAATTCAAAGTCATTATCTATGAATCTATTTTCTCACAACATATGCAAAATTTGAAATCACACGAGAGCAATACAATAAGGTTTTCACAATCTTTTTCTTTCTCTATTTTTCAACCTAGTTCAAGGCTCCCACAGGAAAGAACCAGTAAGAAAACCCGATGTCTTTGCCAATACATCAAATTCAAGTGCATTTTACATAAAATTACAATTCAAATTGAAATCTCTTCAAAATCCTTCACAAGTGCTTTCTTCCAATACCTTCAAAAACTTCAAGGAAATACAAGGAGAAGACAAGAGCTGACCTGAGGTGAAACATCACAACATCAAGAACAAATCAAGCATACACCCTAACCCAATTTTATACAATAGATCCAAACATAGGACCTGACTAGGGGGAGGTGGATTTTCTCAATGGGAGATGTCAATCACCATGCCATAACATAGCCCTTTTGGGGCTAAAACTTCAAGAACTTCCGCTCTTCTACAAGGCCCTTTCGAGGCTAATACCACAAGGATTTTTATTCCTTTCCATATTCAAAAATTCACAATATCAAACAAGGCATGTGATGACAAGTAGGGGCCCATACACCCTACCCTCTTTCCCTCCTCTCACCATGAGAGGAGACTCTACACCATTGAGGTCCAACTAAGGCCCTTCCCCCGTACATGGCCACTTCTTCCCTATACAAGGGTGAGTAATGCCAAAACAATCCTCATGAAATCCCCTCAAAACAAAACATCAAAACAAGCATAAGAAAAATATCAAGAACAAGTTAAGATCCCTCCAAATCAATCCCAACACACAAGCAAGCAAAAACAAAGAACAACACAACAACTTATACATGATTCAAGCATGAACAACATGGAGAAACAAAATCAAGAGAGTGAAGAACTCCTACCTTCACAAGAGTTATGGTAAAATAGAAAGTTGAGAAGAGCTTTTCCCTTCTCTTCCTTCAATCTTCAAACTTTCTCTAAATCTAGAGATTGGGTGACAACCCCAAAACTACTCCAAAATCCTCTAAGTATCATCCCTTAACTCAACTAGACTTCAAGTAACCTCAAGATGGAGTTTGAGTCCAACTCAAGTAGATGACAATCAATTTTCGCAATCAACCAAAAGTAGGGTTTTTGAGTGACTCTAAAAGTCAACCAAGGAGGTTAAAGGGGTGGAAAGTACTCCCAACCCATACCCTTACCCTTAGGGTACTTAAATTTGATGTTTTTAAGCCTTAAAGACTTAGTAAGAACCAAACAAAAGCTAAGAAAATTTTGAGACTAACTAACAACCTTCAAAGAAGACAATGCAAAGATAGCACAACTTAACAAGGGGTTCTAGTTCCGTCTTTCCATTAGGTTTCCCAGCTACATAACCTGCACACTCATTGCACACATCAGTAGGTTCAAGAAATCACATGTATTATGTAATTTACGTATCAGAAAAATCATATAAATTAAAACATCCATTTTTCTAATAATCAATTATTTATCTAATTCTACTCATATTTTTTACTATTAAAATTGCATAGTCAAAACATTCGTTTTGCACTCATTTACTTCATCATTGCACATGTTCATAAAGCATTAAATGATGAAATCAAATATCTGAAAGTAAAAGATCACACATCATAAATAGCATAATAATGTTTAGTGCATCAAATAATGCTCTGACGTATCGAGTCATGAGTATCAAAATAATAATTTATCATCGGTGCTAGGATGGGTCGGGATGAGGCCTCAAATAAATCTATCTAAAGAAATGTGATTAATATCCGCTACCAAATTTTAAAAAATTAATTTACTACATCCAAAATTATTTATATTTCTTTTATCTTCATTTTTTGCCACTAACTAAACAATTTTTTCTTTTAATTGTTAAATTTTTTGATAGTTTATATCTTCATATGTTATAATTTTAAAAAATATTTTATGTGGTGTTTATTAAATATTATTTTTAAAAAGCATTGGCTTTATATAAAAAATAAAATAAAATTGATGTGTAGATGGTTGTCAAATTTAATCTTGAAAGATGAAATATTTAAATAAAGTAAGTTGTTCGATGGACTTATTATACATATATTATTTAATATATGTCTATTAGTTTCAAAAAAGTCAACAAATGATAATAATTGTAAGTAAGTTTATTAATACGTTTCACATGTAATAACGGGAAATAAATTTTTAGCTTTGAAAAAATTCTAGCAAATGTTAGAAGATTTTAGTACTATTTTAGAGTTGGTAACTTGGTAGTGTCATGAATTTAGTAGAAAATTTCACCTTAAAAGTTTAAGCTCTAAAATTTGAGGATTTTGGTAGTCTCATGAAGAGTGTTTGAATAAAAATTATTTAAATTTTTTTTTTTTTTTTCTATAATAATAGTTACCAAACAAGTGGCATGTGATCAAGAGAGGTAGATGATTTTGTAGTCTATTTTGGAGATGAAATGTTGACGTGCATGTGTTTTCTCTTACTAATTTTTCCCTCTTTATATAATCCTAAAACATCTCACTTCACCGCACTAACTAATTTTTTGAGCAAGCCCCTTTTCGTGAGGGCGCACTCTTACTCCATCTCTCTTATTTTATATTGCTAACAACCTCTAACTATATTTCTACCTTTAGCTCTTTATCTTTCCATCTATTTTTATTCATCTCTTTCTCTACCTCTATTTCCCTATCTCTCTAACCATTCAATTTCAATTTCCAAACTAGAGGGAGGGAGAGATATATATAAGGAAGGGAATAGATGGGTAGGTTGAGAAACAAAGAGATAAATGATGTGTGTGTGTGTGTGTGCGCGCGCGCACGCGCGTGCAAATGAAGGGAGATGGAGAGATAGAAATAGAAAGAGGAGAGGGAAGTAGTACTACAAAAAGTGAGAGTGATAGGGAGAGAGAGAGAGAGAGGAGGGAGATTATGTGATTTAGGATACATAGAGGAGGTGAGAGAGATGGAAGAAAAGAGGAAGAGGGAGATATTAAGCATGAACCTATTTCTAATGGAATAAGGAGCCTAATTATCTTCTCTATGTAGATGTTTGTTTTAAGACATGTTCCGATCCTTTATATAGTTGATTTCAAGCTATCACATACTACACAAATGCATACATAAATAGATCAAATTCATTTTTATTTACAATCAAAATGTCTTCGACATACCCATTGGACACCAAGGTGTGATTGCTAATTTATATAAAACAAAAATTAGAAAAATAAGGTATTTTATGTCGGCAGTTGGCAACAAATGGCTTGCGGTGATAACTAGTCTCTGTTTGTTTCACTGAGACTTTTTTGCAGTAAGAATGGTGCAGACAAAATATTGGAAGCACTCATTGGATCTAGGTTCCATTTATTCTCAATAAGTGTTCCATTTATTCTCATGAGAGATGGATTCATGTTGAATCACTACTCATGAAACATGGGTCATCGAGTTTGACTCAAAAATCACACAGTTAAATCCTGATATTCACATCACAATTTGACTAGCTGTGGAAATCATCTCCTACTTATCAATTGATGAGCTTAAGGGGCTTTCTAATGAATGGTTCATAAGGCACAACACTTGGTGAAGGTTTTGCAAAAGGGGTTGCAAGCTTTGGGTTTAACTGTGGAGGAAACTCCGTAGTTAAGCGCTCTAAGGCTGGAGTAGTACTGGGATGGGTGACTTCCCGAGAAGTCCCGGTGCTTCACCCCTGTGAGCATCACCTAGATCCGATGAGTGCTAAGTGTTCCATTTATTCTCATGAGAGATGGATTCATGTTGAATCACTACTCATGAAACATGGGTCATCGAGTTTGACTCAAAAATCACATATTCACATCACAAGTGGCAATTGTACTTTATATAAGATAGGGACTAATAAGAAACAAAAACTTAAGTCTTAAAGACATAAAAATAAAGCTTATCAACATTTAGCTATTGATGTAATTAGGACCACTCATACTGTAGCAAATAAAATGCGCAACCATTATAAACAATGATCCACAAAAGACCAGAACATTGAAGGCAAAGTATTTCGTAAGTCTCACGCGAGATTTGAAACAATTCGTACATCCCGATCAAAATTGCAATTCATATGTTAATAGAAAATTGATAGAAAATTACTTACAACTGGAAAGGAAGATAAATGAAGAGCTGGAAAGTTCTGTCATGCCGTGAACGTCCCGCCTACAAAAGTCTCATATCTTATCAGTGTTCAAAAGTCTGGAGAGTTGTGGAAAATTGACAGAATAAAAATCAATAGAGAAAAGTCTGGCCGGTATTGTGTGGAAAATTAAGAGAATTTTTTTAATCTAACTTGTATCATTGCATTACGGCAAAATTTGAGGCAAACTGGGCAGATTACGAATCATGTAGAAAAAACTTAGTCAGATTACAGATTATGTAGAAAAGTATTTTGGGGACCAATATTTCGTAAGTCCCACGCATGATTTGAAACCATTCGTACATACCGATCAAAATCTCAATCGGGCACTTTGAAGAAAATTGATAGAAAATAAGTTACAACTGGAGAGGAAGCAAACATTTTGAATGCCATCTGAATAATATTTAAATTTAATGCAAGGTAACGCATATGCTGGAAAGTTTGGTAACTGCCGTGAACATCCCACCACAGAAGTCTGATATTTTGGGGAAAATTGTCAAGAAAAAACATTTGTGACATTTAATTTATGTGGCTAGCCGTGTTTATAGGAAAGGTCAATCTTATCCGTTATCAATGTTCAAACGTCAGTCAACACCAACAATACAAATGTCTGGCTGGTATTGTGTGGAAAATTAACAGAAGAAAAAATCTCCGACCTTTATCTTTTCATTACGACAAAATTTTAAGAAACTTCTCAGATATTTTACATGTTCACAATTATCACAGAAGGGGCGCCGATATTGTCACAGATTTTGCAGTAATTGATAGAATGAAAAAAGCTTAATTGAAAGAAGTAATTTTTTTAATATGATTGTTACTTATCTGCTGGAGTCAAAACATGTTGTTGATTTAATTTATGTGGCTAACAGTGTTATAGGAAAGGCCGATCTTATCTTTGATCTTATCAATGTTTAGAAGTTTGGTACGTTATAGAAAATTGAATTAAGAAAAACCAAACGCTAGAAACTACACATCAGTCAACATCAACAACACAGAAATGTCTGGCTGGTTTTGGGTGGAAAATTAGCAGAAGAAAAAATCTAACTCACTAACTTGTCCATTTGCATTAGGACAAAATTTGAGGCAAACTTTGTCAGATAATTTATAATGAATCCACTAGAAAGGTCGATCTTGTCACAGATTTTCTGTAGAAAATGAAAATTATTTGAAAGAAAAAAGTAACTTTATTAACATGACTATTGATTATCTGCTAGAGTCCAAATATGTTGTTGATCGAATGACAATAGACGTGGCTATTTTTTAAAATTATTAAATCGTCACTTGTTTACTGCTTTTATATTAGCAATTGCACCTTAGTGTGCAATAGATACGTTGAATAGATGTTAAATGTTAACTAAGTATTTTTCCTTCTGTTGTTCTCCTCCTCCCATTCTCACTATAGATTAATATCTTTGATCCCCCCTCTCTCTCCACACTCACACATACAAATCCCTCTCTTCGCCATATCCGTTTTCTTCTTAATATTTGTCCCTTGTTCAATAGTTTGAATTTTTTTTGTACAAAATTGATGATGGAATATTTTTTACCATGTTCCATCAAACTACAATTATGCTTATCATACATTAAATCTCACTACGATGCATAGTTACAAAATGTAAGAATGTGAAGTGAAATGGCATGTATTTATTTATTTTATTTGCATTTGATTGTAATGATCTTTTTCAAATTTAAAGAATGTGTGGTAAATGGTAGATTATAGGTGAATGATTGAGTCATTGGATTGGTCATTATTTCTTATGGATAAAATTATATTATATTTAATTGTTGACAAATCAGATAATTAAATATAGATCTCTCTCTTTCCAATATCTCGTCACTATATCTATACTCTCACCATCTCTTTCTCTATGTGAAATATCTTACTTATAAAAGACAAGAATGTCATAATGATAATAATGCATACTGGCATTCTAAGAATGATTTTGCAAATGAAAGAGATAATGGATACTTCTTTTATAGGTAATATATTAGACATGCATCTTATGATCTTAGATTTCAATTCAAAGTGACCTTATTCACAATGACAAATATATATATATATATATATATCTTGCATACACACTTCAATTTATTTTCACATAGCATTATAATTATTTAATACAATCATATTGGTTATATAATACAACCATATAATATGTGCATATCTTGGAATGACACATTTATTTTTATTTTTTTCTTAAAGCCCGCATACTAATCAATTTTTACTAGAAAGTGTAAGATGATCCCAATTTGTTTTATCGACAAACTTGTCATAAAAATTTATCCTCCCCAAAAAAAATTAGTTGAAATTTCTTTAATAAAATAAAAAAGAACTAAAATAATGATTAATATTTAATTGATTAGAATCTGACGACCTATTTATCATATCTTAACAAATTATTTTCCTTACATATGTCATCACATTTGACTAATTGTTAAATTCAGTAATGAATATATATGATGTTCAGTCCAAAATAATTCAATGAACACTAGGAACTATTATCTTTATAAAGATAGTGATGAGATATTTTCTCCTTCCATAATCATGGATCTCAGATCTTGGTGACATACAAACTACTGAATATCTAGATATTAGCATACAAATAGTTTCTTATATGGCATTCTATTTTGGATTTTTTCACAATACACTGAAACCATCTGATTTGATTAACGCTGTCATTAGGATTTAGTTTCTAGTCTATTAGATCTTGCCCATAGAATTTGCCTTTGTTTAGCTAAATTAAAATAGCAAAAATAATCAACCACGGTTCTTTTTTTGTAAGAGTAACTACATCAAATCTCCATCAAATAGGGTTTTTTAATTTGAAAAAAAAGTCCTTGAAGCTCTAATAGGTCACACTAGTCCAAGATTCATAAGACCAAAAATTCAGATCAACTATTTCAAAAAAGGTAATTATATTCCCCTAATATGTACCCTTATTCCTCAACTACTCATGTTTTTCAATTTATATAACTCAATTTCAGAAAGAGGATATTGGTGATGGTTGGAGAGACTGGCTTCTAGTATTTGTGATAGATGATGTTCTGATGTTGGTTGATAGTAGAGTATAATCTTTTATTTTTGGGTTCAAAGCCCTCTCCATGCCATCTTGATCAAAATAATATCCATCTACATCATTAATATGTTGACCTAAGTAAACTTAAGCAAAGAGTAGAAAGTAAAAGACTATGTGCTCCAATAAATAATTGAAGAAATAAGACGATTTATATAATTGTTAAACTTGAATAAAAATATGAATTTTTATATGAATTGTAAGAAATACTTTTATTCTAAATTTTCATGTCAATTTTCATTAAAAACCCAACAACATAAAGTTAACTTCAAATCACCATATCTTCCTTCATTCTAAAAGAAATTTAATTTAGTCCCATTTCACAATTTTTCTTAAGTTTTTCCAATAAATACAAACTCTCTTTTAGGAATTGTATGAGATAAACAAGCCCATATAAGACATTGAATCAATCAATTAAAATAAATAAAAATAAATTACATAATGTAAAACTTGAGTTAGACAATGATTCGATACTCCAATTTTTTTTATGTTTAGTTAAAAATAAAATGTAAATATTTTTCTCAATTGAATTCGGTATAATAATGAACTAAATTAAGTATAATGATGTTTATGTGCAGCCTCCTTTGCAATTGAGAAATCTTATCGTACATCACTTTGACAAATTGCAATGGCTTCCAACCTCAATAAGATGTCTTCAAAATCTTAAACTGCTTTCCCTTTGTTTTATTGGTAGTAGTTTGCTAGAAGAGTTCTATGGCCTGCATTTGCTTAAGTATTTATATTTATACTGTCCAACTTTATCTTCAATGCTAGGTGGGTTTGATAATTTAAAAGATTTGAAGTATTTAATATTGCTTTGCTGACAGTTGAGCACTTTGCTAGATTCTTCAAAATATCAATGGCATATCCGCCAGGACAATTAGTCAATTTAGTTGTGAAAATTGTATTTCTTCTATTTGAAACTAAGAATCACATGAACATATTGTAAGAACATGATATTATTCAATTATGTCTTGTGACATTAAGTTTGTGTTACTATTCAGATGGTCTCTGATAGATGGATGTCTGCTTGGTCGAACAGACAACGAGATAGAGAATTACTGGAATACCCACTAGTTCAGAAAGATTGAAAAAGGAGAATCAAGAGCACCCCATGAAGAAAAGTTTATTGGAAAAGCCAAATGTGCATCTCATGATCCCAAAAATGATCATCATGTTTTGAAAATTGCTCTTGTGAGAACAATTGTATCAAGAATAGAGAATCTCCACAAAAGAGGTCTAAAAAGGAGCATTTCAGATCATAGCATCAAATGCCATAGTAGTAGTAATAAAAACATTTCCAAGTCATGGTGTGAGTTATGAACAGATGAATTAATGGCAAATGAGTTGGTCAAAATTCAAAGTCTCGGCCGATTGAATCTAATGAGAAAATATCTCACTTTCTTACTCCCAGTTTAATAGATGACCAATTCCCACATTTTGTTGAAAATGAACTTAAAACACACAATACCTCATCAAATTTAAATGAGATTTCTTATGATAGTTGTGATCTCTTCTCATCTTTGAATGTATTCTCAGATGATTTCAAAATACGAGACTCAGAATCAAGGCAGATAAATGGTAAAGAGCAAATATATGGTCTACAAAATGGTTCTTTTATTTGAGACTGCAGTTGACATATTACCATAGTAGGCAAGGAAAACTAAGCAAATGAAACAAACATTTGCAACCGTGGTTCAATGGATATCGTCCTTAGCACAATGATGTGCAACCAATGAGGAGAATTCAAATGATTTTAATGGTGGCACATGTTTGGTGTTCAGATTTGAACCTTTGATATTAAAAATTAGCTCCTCCATTAACCCCAAAAAAATTAATGAAACTAACTATACAGGTAGCACATGCAAAAAATGCCAAAGAAGACACATGGGTTGGATAGTTCTATTCTGGCAGATTCATGAGCCATTTGCCATGTTTCATAATTCTACTTGTTTTACAAAATTGAACCCCACAAACCAAAAAGTTACTAATAATTTCACTCTAATCCAATGCACAAATTTTCGATTCAATAATGCTTTGAATTCACCAGAAAACTTGCAGAAAATTTGATCAGTCGTTTAGAAATTGTTCAGGGCAATGACTTTGAGGAACACTGGGTTTGTGGGAGACGGAGATAAGGTTTTGTGACTTACCAACTATGTGTAAAGTGATTCGGTAGAAATGCATTGCCCAATGTGACTTAAAATTTTTACAAACCAAATATAACAAAGGTTGATTTTAGACACTTTGAATCTTGTGAAGTAAACGCCCTCTTCTCTTGATTGGAGTAAAACAAGCTTTTTTGGGGGATAACCCCCATTCTCTCTTTTTAATCCCTAAGATTCATTGTTGTTGAAAAATAAATTGTCCTAAATTCTCACATGGTAGTCCACACTCTCTCTCTAGCTCTGAACTGTTAGATTGAATAAATAGATTGGACTTTTATAAATAAAGAAATATATAAATAAAGAAATATCTTGACATAAAAATAGAGGACAATATTTTTATAGAAAGAATTATTTTTTCAATTATCTATATACTAATATGATATTTTAAATTTTTATATTTAAAAAAAAAGTAATATTACTATTTTCAAATTTCATTTTGCTAACAAATCATTTTTTTATCATATATTAAAAACATTCAACAAAAAAATAGGTTAGAATTTAAGAATGGAGTAAAGAGGCGTGCATCCAACGTAAGGCTTAGCAATAGAAACCAAATTTGACTCGGGAAAATCAGCGATAGATCAGGGCATTAACAATACTTGTGCCATAATTTCCAAACCCCTAGCAATGTTTTTTCCCATTTTCAGAATTTTAATATTTGGGAAGTACTAGCTTGAAGGTTTTTGGATGCGATTAAACCCGAGTTTGGATGGATTGATTCATTGGGTTAAAGACATTTACCTTATCAAGATTATCTGTGACGACGCTAGTTGTAGTCTGAATCGTAGTAATGGCAACTCACCTCTGTGCCAAGCACAACGTCCTCATTATTGTTTGCTTGCTTATACAAATATAAGTTGCAAGTTGTCCGAAGTACCTAAAAAGACATGGAAAAATATAACTGTTCGAGATGCTGTGATGGTCGTCCGTGTTCTTGCAATTTTATTGACCATTGGATTGTAAAACTAGCTCTTCCACTTCAGGCCTACGGCATAATGAACCGTTGATTGTGAAAATTAGCAGTCAATCAGAAGCAAGTAGAAACGATCAATTGACATGTCAAGCGCTAAAAAATGGACACATCAGACTGACTCAATGGTAGTCATTGCCCCTTTATGATTGTCAGTTGTTGGATTGAAAAAGATCTTCTCATCTTCATATAGGGAACACCTTCGACGTAAAAATATTGGTCTTTGTCTTTGACTTGTTGACCAGGACGATAATGGCTAAATGCTAAGGCCAGTTTGGTTCATGGAAGATGGCTAGGAATTGTTTTTTAATAATGCTTGTTTTCAAATCTTGATGTTTTCATCAAATCGTATTTCAAGTACAATTTTACCAACAATTGCATTCTTCCAATCGATAGCAAATGATATTCAAAATGGTATGTTAATGTGTGTTTTATGACTCACCGAATAGTAGAACAAAATACAAAATACAAAAATAGATTAATTTTTTGTGAATTTTATAATCCTAACTAAAATGTCAAGAACCAATCAAAATGAAGATTCTTTTTCTTAAAAAAATTAAAATTAATAAAAAAATATGTTTTTCTACAAAATTCGAAATTAATATAAAGAAGACAACTAAAAAATAATTTCATGTACATAGTCCCCTATGCAAACGAATGCCAAATGTCATAATGAAAAAATTACAAAGAATTTTTGAATCCAAAAATAACATAATCCCCGTTAAAATGAAAAGAACCAATCAAAATAAAGGAATTTTTTCTTAAAAATTCAAAATAAAAATAAAGAGGTCACAAAACATTATAAACCATGAAAAAGATTTTACAAAACACAGTTCACAATAGGTAGGCCTTCGACGTAATGTTGTACTTCTTAGAAAATGAAAATCGATAGAAAGAAAAATTCATTTCATCTCTGGTTAAGGGAAATTAAAGAGAAATCTATGAGATATTTATGGTTGCCAGAAGAAAGTCTTTTTTCACAAAAAGGTAGTAGAAAATTGACCGAAGAAAAGACAGAGGGTGGAATGCACAGGAAGTTCATTGATCATAGACAAGTCTGGAAAATAGACTGGAGAAGAACTTTGTCACGTTCATTAATTACTTGATAGATGTCCTTCCTTATCCAATGATGGGGAAGGCAAATAACTACATACAAAAAATATATTAAAAAAAAGAAAGAAATAGTAGATATAAAATCAATCATAATAGCATTAAAAAAAGCTTCAAATGTACAAACGTACCAAGCACAGATGCACAGATTACGGCAAAAAATTATGGAGTTGAATATATTTGAAGGAAAAAAAAAAAAAGAACTTGCTAGTGGAGAGTAAGCAAACATTTAAAATGACATCTCAATAATATATAAATTGGATGAAAGGTAAGAAGCATAGAGTGCAAGGAAATGTATATGTGTATGAGTTAAAGTTCAGTCACTGCCATGAACATCCCACCTACAAATGATGTGGCTAGCTTTGAAAAGAAAAATATTGAGTCATCACCTTTATTGTCCATCATCCTTTGACTTGTTGACTAGCACACTCTTAAGAAGAGCACGCAGAGAGAAACAATGCATGATTTGCTTGTCATATTTCTAAATGGCCATCTCAGCTTTGTGCAATCCCATCATATTTCTAAAGGAGAAACTAAAATTTCTTTTGCAAATATTTAAAATATATGTTAAAGTATAAATTATAAAAATTTTGTCCAATAATTTAAATTAGTTTTTAATCATGGATTAAACTAATAGAAAAATGTCTCTAGCACCATTAATATTTAATGTATTTATATTTAAGAGGTATACTACTAATAGAACAAACATAATATCATGAATGATATTTAGTAGGGCATCTATAAAAAAAAAAAAAAAAAAAAAACAAAAAAAACTTATCTTGCCTTGTTTCTCTAGAACCTTGTCAGACTAAAAATCAAAGGTTGAGAAATATGTTCACTTTACTAAATGTAAACATTTGCGCTAACATAACATTTATGCATGTGCTATATAAGGCATTTAGGCTTCCGACCTTGATATGGAAACATGATTGTCATTTTCCAACATAAGTAAATGACAAGGGAGGAAAAACATATAACTGAAAGTAGGACAATGCTATTTTTTAATCAAGGGTTAAACTAATAGAAAAATATCTCTAGCACCATTAATTTAATGTATTTATATTTAAGAGGTGGAAAGAAGCTTTTTTGGTAACATATCTAGAAAGTATTCTACTAATAGAAAGGACATAATATGATGAATGATATTTAGCAGGGCATCTATAACAAAAAAAAGGAAAAATAAAGAGCAAACCAAATACTCAACAAATTAATCAATTATAATAATTCTTTAATTGAACATCTTGTTAAAAGAGATGGAATGTTGAAACATACAAACCCATCACGCAAAGTGATTAAGAAGAAACTCAATTCATACCCTTGAAAATATATTTGAGAATTCAATTTTAAAATAACTTGTAAAAGGAATGTTGGTGAAGAGTTTGAATCTAGCATTCAAGAACATTTGGTGTAATGAGAAAGTCTATATTATAAGCAATTAAATTATACCAAATTCAAATTTTTTTCTAGTAAAATAATAAATAAATACATTTTAAATTCTATTGTTTATATTTGATACATAATACAAAAATAAATAAATGCATATTAAATTATATTGTTTATATTTGTTGTATAAGTAGCTCAGAGTCCAATCCTAATAAAAGATAAAATACATCCTAACAACTTAGAAACATTGTCAATAAATAAAACAAAAAACCAATGTTAGCAAGCCTCGTTTCTATAGAACCTTGTCAGAAAAATAAAAATCAAAGGCTGTGAGATTCGATCACTTCAGTAAATGTAAGTTACATTTGTGTTGATATAATAGTTAAACATGTGCTATATAGGGCATTTAGGCTCTACATATCTTGATCTAGAAACATGATTGTCACTTTCCAACATAAGTAAATAGTGATGGAGGAAAAGCATATAGCTAAATTGTCCACTTTTCAAGTATTGCAAAAGTTGTCCCAACAAATGTAAAATGATCTTGATGTTGTCTAGGAAGAACATGCAATATTGTCCATTCAGAATTTGCACATTGTTTTAAGTGAATAATTACAAAATTCTAAATTATAAGCATACTCTAACCATGTTGTTCTCTACACCTCTGAACCAACTTGCTAATGTAGGGGCTTTGCCTCAAAACCATACTGTATGCTAAATTAAAACCATACTCTACTATGTTGTTCTCTACTATGTTGAACCAACTTGCTAATGTAGGGGATTTTCCTAAAAAAAATATTCATGAGCTCATGATACTCACACCAAGTGAAGTATTGATGGTGATGGCAAAGGGAAAAGACAAAAAAATTTGCTACGGAGAATATGGTGTACCATTTTTGGTAGTTGGTAGACCATATCGAAATGAAAATTATTTACCGTGATTTACAAATTCGATCATATGATACAAAAAGTCCAAATAAACCATGAGTGATGTCAGATAACATATTGTTGATGGTGTGTGCATCAGAAACAAAAGGTATAGTTAATGTCATTGTGTAGTACCAACCCTAGACTTGTTAAGTAGTAAGCAATAAGTTGTATATTCTTTAAAAAAATCAGTTTTGTACATTTAAGGACTAAAAAAGAGAAATTAAAATGTACTATTGCAAACATTTAAAATATATTTTAAGTATAAATTTTAAAAAAATTGTCCAACAATTTAAATTATTTTTTAATCATGGGTTAAACTAATAGAAAAATGTCTCTAACACCATTAATATAATGTATTTATATTTAAGAGGTGGAATGAATACTTTTTGGTAACATATCTAGAAAGTATTCTACTAATAGAAAGGACATAATGTCATGAATGATATTTAGTAGGGCATCTATATGAGAAAAAAAAAAAAAACAAAAAGAAAAAAAGAAAATGCTCAACAAATCAATCAATTATAATAATGTTTTAATTGATCATCTTGTTAAAAGAGATGAAAAGTTGAAACATATAAACCTCAAGCAAAGTGACTAAGAAGAAATTCAAATCATACCATTATATTTGAGAACTCAATTTGAAAATAACTTGTAAAAATCCAATAATTGGAAAAGAAGGAAATACCAGTCTCACCAAGCGTTTCCATGTTAAACATCTGCTATATAGGGAATTTAGGCTCTACCTGCCTTGATCTGGAAACATGATTGTCATTTTCCAACATAAGAAAATGGTGAGGGAGAAAAAACATATAACTGGAATTGTCCTATTTTCAAGAATCATAGCAGCTCTCCCAGAAAATATAAAATGATCTTGATGTTGTCCAGGAAAAACATGCAATATTTTCCAGATAGAATTTGCACATTGTTTTAAGTGGATAATTACAAATTTCTAAATTAAACACATACTCTAACCATGTTGTTCTTTACATTTCTAAAACAACTTGCTAATGTGACAAAGTATGGAAAGTGACACCATATAGTTGAAGTGGGTCTCGTTGGTGGAAGTAAGCTCATCATATGACTTGTTTATTGTACATGAAATGGAGTATGATTTTAGCCACATAGGTTGAGAATATTCATGAGATCATGATAGTGACGCCAAGTGAAGTATCAATGGTGATGGCAAGTGGCAAAGACAAAAACCTTGGTACAAAGAGCACGATGTACGATTCTTGGTAGTTGGATGAATGAAGGTCAATTGGCAGACCATTCTAAAATGTAAATAATTTACCATGATTTTAAAAAAATTTCTTCTTCTACAAAATTCCAAATAAATAGTTAGTAATTTGAGACAACATATTGCAGATGATGTGTTTATCATAGAGAAATGGTATAGTTAAAGTCATTGTGTAGTACCCATCCTAAACTTGTTAAGTAAGTAGTAACCAATAAGTTATATATTCCCTTTTTAAAAATCAATTTTGTTCATGCAAGGACTAATAAGGACAAATTAAAATATATTTTTGCAAACATTTAAAATATATATTAAGTATAAAATTTTAAAATTTTATCCAACAATTTAATTTATTTTTTTTAATAATGGGTTTAACTAATATAAAAATGTCTTTAGCAACATTAATATAATGTATTTAATTTTAAGAGTTGGAAGGAATTTTTTTGGTAACATATCTAGAAAGTATTCTACTAATACAACAACCATAATATCATGAATGATATTTAGTAGGGTATATATAACAAAAAAAAAAAGGAAAAATAAACATTGTCTTGTCATGTTTCTATAGAACATTGTCAGAAGGAAAATCAAAGGCTGGGAGATTCAATCACTTCATTTTATGTAAACAGTTGTACTGACATAACAGTTAAACATGTGCTATATAGGGAATTTAAGCTTTTCCTTCCTTGATCTAGAAACATGATTCTCATTATCAAACATAAGTAAATGGTGAGGGAGTAAAAACATATAACTCGAAGTAAGGCATTGCTATTTTGTATTCATGGGTTAAAATAATAGAAAAATGTCTCTAGCACCATTAATATAATGTATTTATATATTTAATATCATGAATAATATTTAATAGGAAAAAGAAAAACATAAAAATAGAAAAAACAAATGGAAAACAAAATAGTCAACAAATCACAATTATATAATAATGTTTTTATTGATCATATAATGTTATAATGAAAGAGATCAAAAGTTGAAATATACAAACCCATCATGTAAAGTGATTAAGAAGAAACTCAATTGGCACCCTTGAAAAAATATTTGAGAACTCAATTTGAAAATAACTTGTAAAAGTAAAGTTGTTGAAGAGTGTTTGAATCTAGCATTCAAGAATATTTGGTGTAATGACAAACTCTATTTATAAGAAATTAAATTGTATTGAATTCAAATATTCTTCAAAATAAAAATAAATAAAAATATTTTAAATTCTATTATTTATATTAGATACATAATACAAAAATAAATTAATGTATTTTAAATTCTATTGTTTATATTTGTTGCATATATAGCTTGGAGCCTAATCCTAATAAACAATAAAATACTTCTTAACGACTTGGAAACATTGTCAATAAATAAAAGGAAATACCAGTCTCACCAAATATTTCCATGTTGGGAAGTTCTACTTGTTTAAATTTGATACCTCTCTCTTGTACAACTTGATCTTTAGCTATAAGTCCCTTCAAACTTTCCTTACAAGAGATACAACTCTAATACCAATTATTAGAATGATTAGAATAACTGGGGGGTTGAGGGAGGGTGGGTTAATCAGTTATTCTCAGGTCTAGATATATGAATTTAACTTTTAATAACTTCAAACAACTTCATCAGTCTCATAAAATAGCTCAGTCTCTATAGCATATCATCATCAATTTAACATTATTTATCTATCTATTCTATGTATGTGTCTTGACTAACAATAAAATAAACAACTATAAAAAATAGCACACATAAAATAACATTCACACAAGTAAATGACACTTAGACACTAGGATTCAAAGTGGAAACCTAATCTGGGAAAAACTACCAAGTAACATCCTCGGTTAAGATTAAACCTTGTTAAAGGTTACGAAAAATACTTTTATGTCTGACCCTATTAAATGATTTAATCACCCTTTTAGGAGTGGCCTTCTTAGAGGACTTTGGATCATTCCATTATAATGTCACCTTGATTAAAGGATTTACAAAATGATTGTTAAGTCAACCTTGATTAAAATATTTTGACTGCTACACTGGCTAGAATATAACAATAGGTTTGATATGTAAAATTCAACTCACTTTGCAAATTAAAATCTTCATTCACTCATATGTTGGTTCTTAAAAAAATGTGTCATCACTAAAAAGAATGTTTTTTGTTTGCTTTGCAAAATATGGCCAACATTTATCACTATGCTTACATGTCGGACCACCAATTCCTCTTTATTCTAAGACCAAGTTTTAATTTTTAATTTTTAAAAGTGTTTTACTTTTCCCTTGAGTACAATGTCTTGTGTGCTGTGAGGTTTTCATCTATGAGATTCCCTATTCAGAAATTATGGCTACTATTTCTACTTATCATTGTTATGGGATTTTGAAAAATAAATGAGCATTCTCTTCTTCTTTTTTTCTGTAGCTTTTTGCATTATTTTCTATAGAAATTTTGAAGGATTTTTTCATTTCTATTTCAATAGCCTCCAAATTGAAAAAAACTATGTTGAATCTCTATAGGTGTGAAACACCATTGAAGGTATTCATTGTTGCTCATTTTTCATGCAGATCTATGCTCGTGAGTCCTGTTAATATTCTTTAGGGGTTTTAAATAGTGTTTCTTGTTGATGATTTTTATTTAATATTTAACATTTTATGGTTACATTTGAATCTATAATGAGTGAAGAATAAAACTAATGCTTGTGGGTTTTGATCATCAACTTGTAAAATAAATTTGTGTAGGTACGACTTTCACTTATGTCATGAATTGATCTAGAAATTATATGGATTTTCTCACTCTAATGAAAATTTTCATTCCAAATTTTTTTGTCATCATCATATGTATAAAATGAGAAATTTCTAAGGAATATTGAATGACCTTGTCATAGAGCATTTCTTGTTTTAATAAGATTAAAAAATAGACTAAATTATGTATATATTTAAACTATGATATTGAAAATTATTATTTTCATTGTTCCTATTGAAAATTAAACCAAATCAAGTTTAGTTTAGAAACATACTAAAATGTAAAATGTAAAATGTAAAAAAAATCAAGTTATATCAAATTTAATCTAAATATATACTAAAATGCAGACATCATATTTTATTTTATTTAGAAGTCTACTAAGACTTTATGTTAATTGAATAGAAAGTTAAAAATTTGTACCAAAAAAATGATGATTTGATAATCAATTTCATCTTACATATATAATAATTTAATAATTTAATTATAAATAGTTTTTTAGATATTTTAATTAAAAATTCATTTATTAAAAATTGTGAATTTTTATTTCTAATCTATAATAGAAATTTAAATATTTAAAAGTGAAAAATTATAGACTTTTATTTTTATTTAATATTATATATACATAGATCTAAAAAGGAGAGATACAACAGTATCAACCTAGAGTACAAAAAGGAGGCCTAGCCTCACCATGATCTCAGAGAATAATGCAGAGAGTCATAGTTCAGAGAAAAGATGAAACTAATGTAAAAATCATAATTGGTGTCAACCCAAGTAGTCCATCCTAGAGGGCCCTCCATCCAAACAATGTTCTTTCACTCCTGGATTTGTGTAAGCATGAAGATCTCATCCTTTTTGGAGTTGATATTCTTTCTAATTTCTTGGTTTAGCCTCTTGCAAGTTAATTCAAACATCTCGAGGTCATCAAATTTTCTCCTCCACTTGTAGCCACGCTTCAACTCATAGATGAAGAAGGTGGCATGCTTGTCTTTCAAGAATCTTCTGAGCTTTTCCTTCTCGATCCTCATTATTATATGAGCCAAAAGATTTTTTTTTTTAAATGTGAGTTTTTGAAAAAAATCAGTAAGGATTCTAAGGTTGCTTTGATACCTTTCCTCATTCTTGCACTTCCAGATCTACCAAAGAATGTTAGAAGACAACATATTCCAAAATAAATTTCAATCCTCTTTAAGCCTTTCAATATGACCAGTAATAATTTCTAGAATATTCACATTCAAAGGATAACTAATACCAAACATGTTCCATATTTATTAAGCAAACATACAATAAAAAAAGATATGTTTACTAGTTTTAGGAAGGCTACAAAGGCTGCAAACATCATTCATATGACCATCTTTTCTAATAGGGAGTCTGTCAAGTGAAGCCAACCACTTAAAACATCTAATTTTAGGTTGAACACCACCTTTCTAGAGGATATCAAAAAACTTCTTCCAAGACATAATATCAAGGGAGGAATACCAGACAACATTGACATGATCAATAATATTTTCATTATGCCCAGTGATTTTATAGATATTCTTGGCTTTGCGATTAGCCATAATAACCCCATCTGGCCATTTACATTTTAAGTATCTATGAGAGTCTACATGATAATCAATGGGTAGATTCTCGGTAGCCTTGACAATCATGTTACAATTTTTCTTATGGGAAACCATAATGTTAAATGTACTCCTAAGCTCATCCCAATTGATGAGCTTATCATGTTCAAAAAGATCAACTAACTGGGAGATCCCCATTTTAGATCACAACCTAGCAGAATATCCTTGGGAGAGGGCTAGGGGTTTACTAGCTTGGTGTAGGTTCTGCCAAATGGATCTTTCACTATATAAATGCTTGCCATCATGGAATCTTTGTTGGTGATTAATTTCTTGACATGGTCCTAGGCTCTCCATATGGATGTCAAAACAACAGAGCCTTGAAAACTGACCAAGAAATTTCTAGCAATTAAATCACAAAAGGGGAAATTTCTCCAATCTTTTTCTTTATTTGGAAAACCTTTTTCAATATTATGCCTAATGAACACTTTCCATGTAGTGTTCCCATCCATATAGTGAAAGATTCTGTAATGGACACCTACTGGTTATAACTTCGTGAAACACTTTGTAATCAAGCTCTAATACCACTGTAATGGACACCTACTGGTTATAACTTCGTGAAACACTTTGTAATCAAGCTCTGATACCACTGTAATGGACACCCAGGAATGCCCAAAAGCTGAATCAACTGCTGAAATTATATTAATTCTAAAAATGCTGCAATCAAGTACAAAGAGATGTATTCCAAAGGCCAAACCCTAAGGGAATGACGTCTAGAATGTTACAATAGAGAATGAACATCCTCTATTGCCAAAAAAGGAGTGTGATTCACACATCCAAGCTCTTATCAAATGCAAGTTATAATCATCCGATACAATAATCCCATGCTAAACAATGAGACTCTCACCCCTATTTATCCTATTCCTTCACCCTTCTAGAAAGAACTAAAACATTAATTAATTGCAAGTTCTAGAAGCTTCCCCCTTCCAATAATTAATGCACTCTCTAGAAACTCCTCTCTTGCAATAATTAATTGTGCTTCTAGAGGCTTCCACCTTTCCAATAATTAATACACACTCTAGAAGCATCTCCTTTGTAATACAATAATTAATTAAATTAATTAAATATAAAGCCACTTTTTAATTTTAATTTATTTAATGACTTTATAAGAAATTAATTTAATTTCTTCTTATCTTCCACTTAGACTTTGGAGAACGTGAAGGCCAAAAGATGGGATCATTACAGATTCATTTGGAAGATAGAGAAATACCTTGAGTTTTAAGGTCTTTAAGCCCTAACCCCCCAAGGAGTTTATTAGTATGACACTAGTCCCATTTGATTGCATGCATTTAGAGAAAATTCCTAATGACCTTTTGGATTTGCAAAATTTGGTATTTACTAAACATCCATGTAGAGAAATAATATATGCTATATGGGGACAACATCTTTTGACAGACTTGAATTCTGCCAGCCAGAGATAAAGATCTGTTATGCCATTTATTCAATTTCTTATTAATTTTATCTTTGATTGAGGACCACATGTCTTTGAGGGAAGGCTCAATAGAAAGGGGGATGCCTAAGTATTTAACAATTTTATGAGGTCTACCGCATTGGAAGTTGTACTGATTGAACCAAACTGAAGGTTGTGCTTGCCATCCAAGGCAAATGGATTTGGACTAGGATATACGAGTACTAGAGATAGAACATAACATATTGAGATTGGTTTGTAATGCTTCAAAATTATTGGCACTAATTAAAAAAAATATGGCAATATCATTAGCAAACAAATAGTTGATAAGCTTGCCATTGTTGGGGCAATAAAAGCCTCTAGCATCATGAGGTAGTGAGTTTTCTCTAGAGATATAGTAGAGGGCTTCTGAAGCTATGAAAAAAAGAGCAGGAGCCAAAGGACAACCTTGTTTGATGGATCAACCAAGGGATAAGGGATTGGAAAGGAAACCATTGACCTCCACTTGAGTAGAGGCTTCATTAAGCTTAATAGGAACTGAGTTACAAAAGTAGCTGGAAAACCAAAGGCCTCAAGCATCATGAGAATAAATTTTTGTTCAACCCTATCATAGGTTTTTTCAAAGTGAAGGAACAATATCACAAAGTTTTGGTGAGAGCAGTTCGCCCAATCCATGGCTTCCCAACTGGTGATTAAGTTTTCCATAATATATTTACCTTTGATAAATCTAGTTTGAGTAGTAGAGATAATTTTAGCCAGGATATTCATAAGCCTATGAACTAGGATCTTGGCCAAAATCTTATAGGGGACATTGAGGAGGGTGATAGGCCTCCAATTTTTTATAAGAGTTTTATCCCCATCCTTGGGAAGAAGTTTAATGATTCCACTATTTATATCAGGACAAAGAGAACCATTAGCAAGAGCTTCCAAGTAGATTTCTTGTAAATCCTTATAGATCCAACTGATGTTGGCTTTATAAATTTCCACAGGGAGACCATCATGGCCAGGGGCCTTGTCATTATTGAGAGACTTGATAGCTTTTTCCACCTCATCTAGAGATATATCCTTAGATAAGATAAAAATATCACCATTGTCCAACATATTGGGGATAAGAAGTTTACACTTATTCCTCAGGTCAACGGCCTCTTTAGAGTCCTCAAAAGTGAAGAGACTCCTATAGTAGTTGATGAAGCCTTGTTTAATGATAACAGGGTCTGAAGTATCATGATTGTCAGTTAAGATCCTATCAATGGACTACTTGGAGTGATCATGCTTTAAAAGATTGAAGAAGAACTTGGAACCATGGTCCCCATTCTAGATCCAATGGGTGTGAGATCTAATCTTAGCACCATAGATCTTGATTTTTTGATGTTTCCGCAAGGCATCCTTAGTAGAAATCAGATGGGAGATAAGGTTAATATCGGAGGAATCATTCTAAAAATTACTCTCAACCTCTTGGAGATCAAAGGAAATATGTTTCTCAACGAACCTATAATCCTTGGCTTTCTTTTGACCACTAGTTTTGAGAAGGCATTGCCAAGCTGGGAGATTCACCTTCCATCTATCAATCTTGGAACAATTAGGGGAATTAAATTTATTGATATTGAAAATAATTTAAATGGTAGAAAGGAAATTTTCATCATGAAGGAGGCTGGTATTCAATATGAATTTGGAGCTGAGCGTTCTAGGGTGAATAGGGGTGAAATTGAGATTGACATAGGTAGAAATAGGATGATGATTAGATAGGGTAGTGGTTATAACAAGGACAATGTTATTCAGGTTATCAGGGAGGAAAGAGAAGACATTCTTATTACCATAAAATTGGTCAAGCCTAGAATAAATCCAGGAGGTGCTCTGTTGGAAGTTACACTAGGTGTGCCATATCCTAGGGTTAGTGGTCTTATTACCAACTAAAGGGTTAAAAAGATTCTTAGTGTTAATCAGCTTGTTTGAGTGAACCCTTTCATTCTCTTTCTAGACAAACAAATTACCTCTGGATTTGTCTTGTTGGGACTCCATCATATTAAAGTCTCCTCCAAAAAGCTAGGGGATGTCAAGGAGGGTAGCCAACCAGTCCCAAAGGTTAGCTCTCTCCTTAGAGTCGTTAGGGGCATAATCAAAGAAAATGCCAAAAATGAACTATTATTATGATTATTAATGATCGAGACAACTCTCTGGCAGGTTGAGGTATAGTTCCCCCAATTGGAACTGGTGAGAAGAGCAATTACACCTTTGCCTCTATTATGCTTAGTGTAGAATTTGACGGCATTATTCTAGATAAAGTCAAGATTGTTTTCAAGCATGAATTTGATGGCTTTAACTTCTTGCAACATGAGAAAATCCATAAAGCTGAAAGTATTGAGAAAACTCTTAATAAAATATTTCCTATCTAGGGACTCAAGACCCCTCACATTCCAAGAGATACAATTCATGAGGAAACATTAGAGGGGGTGGGGCATATTGCACCAGCTTCATCAACTGAGGGCATATATTTATTAGAACTATTCCCATTTTCTTACCAGATGCTTTATTATTGGGTCCTAGAGTCCTTCCCCTATGTGTCGAAGCAAGGGTGTTAGTTTTAGAATCGTCTTCATTATCAAATTGGGAGTCCATTTCTATCCAAGGCATACCCAAGAAATTGTTAATAGTAGGGATAATCTCTAGGGAATAATCATCACTTAGTTCTTTAAAGACCTTTGGTAGGATCTTCCGAGGTGATCTTGATGAAATATGCAAGCTAGAATTGTAAGAGAAAATGAAAGGTGGACAAGGAGGATTATCACTAATAATCTCAACCATAGGAGATATAACATGAGTAATTTAGGGATGGGGATTTTAAGAACAAGTTGGGTTCAATAGTCTTGATAGTTCATTGGTAGTGACCTTTCTCCTCATTTTCTTATTGATAGTCTGGAAACCATCATTCGTATTCACAACATCAAAAGCTATATTATAAGAGGGGAAAGAGGCTTGAATGGTAGGGAAATAAAGAGAGGCAAAGACTAGAGTAGGAGGAGTTTTGGAGGTCATTTCCTCCTAGTTGTTATTGCTAATGGAAGGAACCATATTAGGATTGGCCAGATTAGCGAGCGGTGGAGTTTTAGCAATTTTTTGCTCTTCTTAATTATAGAGAAATCTTTTTTAAGATGGCCCTCTTTCCGACATAGAAAGATAGTATTTAGACCTCCCAAAATTTAAATAGGGCTCCCAAAAGTTTCCTCCATGATGTTGATGGAGATATCAACAGGGATTTCCTTCCATGGTTGTAGAAAAATCAGAACTCTGGCATCCATATACAACACTAGCCTAATGATGTCATCCATTTAGATGATTTTGCCTAATGGTTCAAGCAACTAAGGTAAAAACCTCCATAAAAAAGGAGGGACATTTTTAACCAGTATCCATCTAGGGGCTGCTCATGCACAACCTCAGGAGACCAAGCTAGTGCTTAGAAGGAAGTGGATCCAATGGTCCAATACTATTATTTCAAGACTTTGGCTTGAGATTCACTATTAATAAAGAAAATAATGAATAAACCCTTTTGAATTTGTTGGCAAAACTAAATGTGAAAACCCATTTTAAGATTCCAAAAATTGAAACCAATCATCAAGAAATTTTCAAGGAGGGCATTTATCTAGTTAAACAACCTAAAAGAAAATAGCAATATTCTTTAATCTATCCTTCTCCTTACCAATCTTAGCAACCATCATAGGGTTAGGAGTGATAGAGAAAGGGGTTGAAGGAACCCTAGCACACTTACTAGGAATGGCAACATCACTCATAACAAAAAAAAACTAAATTTAACCCTTGCATCCATTACACCAGTAGCATTGGTGAAAACTTCAGAGAATGTTTTAGGTTTAACATTAGGATTAGGTTTGATAACATAGCTTCCATTAAGACTGGCATCCTTTGGCTCAGAGGCATGGGAAGAGGGGGGAACGACCTCTACTGAATGACATAAAGTGGGAGAAACAAAACCATGCATTTTAACCGAATTAAAGAGGGATTTTGAAATGACTACACCTCGATCGCCATGGTGATCAGAGACATTCAGCTATCGCTCACCCTCCCGATTGATCCTGTCGATAGAAGCAACCACAGCAAAGAGAGAAACCCTAATGTAAGTAACTAGTCTTTTTTGCAATTTTCATAATCACTCAAATTAAACCTAAAACTTTTTCGCCTAACATTATATTTTCCAAAATTATAGAAATTTTAGTTTTGAGATGTTGTGTTATGAAGTTAGATAGTACTATTTTAGTAACTAGTTTAAAATTAGGTAATTTAAGTGTTTTTTTTCTTCTGGAAAGTACATTTATAGTAATTAAATTTTAAAAAAAAATTATATTAGAAACATGTATTCTAAAAATTCAATAAAAAGGTCTTCCAAAAAACTTAAGGTTTTTTAAAGAATATAAAATGGAAATTTTTGTTTGAAAAAAAATAAAAATTTAGAAAACTAATATTAAATTTTTAACTTAATTATTTATAAAAAATAAAATTTAAACATAAACTCTTAATATAAAAATTGCAAATAGAATATATATAAGCTAGTTATAAGACTCGTTTCTCGGAAAGCTTGAGTTCCTACCTTGTCCTAGTGGTGAATCATAAGTAGAAATGAAAATAGAGCAGCATATTTTTATTTGCCTTAGTTTGAGTGAGGCTACTTCCCCATCTTCTTATGATTGAGGTGATTGTAAGGAAAAAGAGCATTCATCCTCTTACCTAAAATTTGAATCACTTTCAAAATAGGTTTCAAATGTAGGTCTTGTCTATATCTTTAGACCTTAGTATTCAAAAATAAACCAAATCATAATATCAAAAATGTTTAGGATCTTCTTAAACTATCAATATAGAGATTAATTGTCAACATATAGATCAATTGTGTAATATGATCTAATATTGAACCAAGTAAAATAGTAAGGTCCTAATCTATCCAATCCCATAAAATGGCATTGATTCTATTCTATATTCAATTTGCCGATGATACTTCTCTCTTTTTTGAGCTCAGTTTTGACAACCTAATTTGCATTTGTAATAAACTTGATATGTTTGGTAAGGCTTTCGGAGCTCGTATTTCCAGCCCCAAATCCATAATGTTGGAATGGAGTGATCATCCTCTAGACTGGCATTGCCAATTCAGTTATTCTTGGGGAGGTCCTAACTAGATTATTAAGTATCCTTATATCCCCTTTTCTATTAGGCCTTCCCTCAAAGATATGTGTTTATGGATAAAAGACAAGATTTTCAGAAAACTTAATAAATGGAATCATAGACTCTCATCCGTTGCCGGACATGTCCAGATTTGCCAAAAGATTTTGTCCTCTTATAGTATATATTACTCTTCTGCCTGGATGTTTAGTAACTATCAGATCTTGGAAATTCAGAAAGCCATCAGGCACTTTCTTTGGTCAGATGGCAAATGTTCTAAGAAAGCTCATTTTGTTAAATGGGATTGGTGCCATCTAGAGAAAATTCTCAGAGGGCTTGGTCTTAAAGATCTCAAACTTCAAGGAATGGCTCTTGCTTCTAAATGGATCCTTCAATCCCTTGTTGGTGACGAGCCGTGGAAAGTTCTTATCATAAATAACATTCAGAATGGAGTGCCTAAAACTACTAAATCCTGGAAACATCTCCCCTTTAGTGATTTGGTTTTTAGCAACTTTCCCATATCTGTGAAGGGAACTTGGGGTTTTTTGTTCCTTATGGAAAGCTTGGGAGAACATTCGACACTATATTGATAACTTAGCCTTTGATTATCATTATACTCTTCAAGGTGAGTGATCAATATGGTGGAATCTTCTCCATCAGGGTAAATGCCTTGCTTTGACTAAAGGCTGATTGGCTAAATTTAGGGCCAACAAGGGTGTTAAGTATATCATGGATATCCTTGACCACAATCAACTCATCAGTTGGGAAGACCTTGCTAATCGATTTGATATCCCTGCTTCTCATAAGCGAACGTATAACCTCATCAAAATGCCTTGTTCCCACCTTAATCTCCCTTGTAATATTGATGTGGATTCTCATCAATTTCTCTCCTTTAGGTGGCAGGATGGTACTCTCGTCTCTTCTATCAAAGCTAAAGAAATATACCAATTTATTAACCATGATACCTCTGTTTCTCAACACCTTAATGTCATTTGGTACTCTTCCTTTTCCTCCTCTGATTGGCATTAAATGTTTGATAAGCTTTGGAAAGCTCCTATTCCTCCTAAAATTCAATGCTTTAAATGGTTTCTCCTGCTGGACATGTTGCCCATTAGGAACTAGCATGCCGCCCTTGATATTTGTTCTATCTACAGAGTTCTTGAAACTATGAGGCATATATTTTTTGGTTTTTCCTTTGCCCATGAAGTTTGGCTCATGTTTGGTATTTGCATCACTCACTATGTTTATACTTTGGATATTATTACTAGTTTTATTGATGACCTTAGAAACAATTCTAACTTATTATGGCATGTTCTCTCATCTTTCACCCTTTGGAATATATGGAAATTTAGAAATGATTCTAAGTTCCAAGGCTTTACTAGATCTCTTACTAGATTTCATAGAAATCTCATATATTTTACAATTGCCTCACAGGTCTACTGCGTGCTCAACTTGGAAAAAAGGAAGCTGCTTAGATTTTTGCATGATGACCGGGCTACAATGTTTATATATGAGATGTAGAATGGTTATGAATTAGCTAGTGTGCTGGACAACTATATGGCATTTGATGAAGCCCTTGCCAAGCTCATGCAGGAGATCCAAAATAGAAAAAACCCCTCTGTTGATAACCTTTAGGTCTTTTATCAACTGCTGGAACAGAAAAAGGCTATTTGGATGGAGGGACCCCTTGGTTGGACATCTTGGGTCAACAAATTTGAAGATGTTTACCCACAGGCCTAATCCTTTTTGGTTGCTCTTCTGGTTCTCTTGTGCTCTGTTACTTCTTGGTTGTATATGTATCTCAGGTAGTCATTCTCTTTGATGGTTCTATTTCATTGCTGCTCTCCTTCTAGCTGGTTGAGGCTCTGCCTCCCTCCTTTTTGATGTACTCTTTTGAGCTCTCGATTTATAATATTAAAAAGAACAATATTAACGCACACATCTCTTTTTGAATTTTCAATCATTAGAATATTTGTTTTCTAAGTCTTATTTAGCTATTTTATTTTATGAGTGCAAAAATATTTGTTAAAAGTTTAATAGAACAATATGAGATAAACGTGTCAAAAGATCTATTAACAATGTCATTTTTATCAATTATGCTAGTATAAATAATAATATATTAGTTACAATATTTTTTGAAAAAAGTAATATTAAAGTCCATAAGTGATTATATGGATACCAATTTATAAAATTTAAAATTTAAAATTTATTAAAAGAAATTTGATAAAAAGTTTAATAAAAGAATATAAGATAAACTCAAATTTAAAAATATTTTGTAACTATTATTTTTCTTTCAAAATATAATTTTGATTCAATTATAATTTTTTTTAAAAAAATTCAGTTTAATTTAAAAATTGCATATTACTAGAAAATCATTTAAACATTTTTAGGGCTTATGCGTGGGGGTTGTCTAGAGGTCAAGCAAAATAAAAACTAATAAAGACCCATATAATAAATGATTTCATTTTCATTTCAATGAAGATTTGATTAAATGGGAGTGCTCTTCACAGCCATAATGAGCCATTGATATAGCACAAAACAAAAAACAAATAATCCATAGAGAATCATGGTTCCTTTTAGGAAAATAAGCAAAATTTCATTTTACGTTTGTGCAGCTTGGGGAGGAAGTGTTTGCCTGGTACCCCAAAGTGGCCGATGATTTAAATTCCAAAGGAATCACTAACTCTAATATACATTGATCAAGAGTGCCTGGCAAGCTCTGCAGTCAAATCCCTTCAGGATCAATAATGTCTGCTTCCTATTCTCAAGCAATAAAGATAAATTCCATTGTAGACCTTTAATTTCGTAATTTAATTTTCCTGTTAGCATTTAGTATAAGGGATATCAACTATATATTCAGCCAGAGTAACTTAAGGCCATAGATTATACATGTGGATAAAGGCGGAGGTAGTTTGTTTCACGTTGCCCTCCACATAATAGTTAAAAAAAAAGTTGCTAAATTAATAAATTATAAATAGATTAAAAATTTATTTATTTCACTTGTAATTCTAAATTAAAATTATAATCTTTTAATTTTCATTTTCAATATTTAATTAAGTTTATGTCTACTTGTGTCATATCATCTCACTTTATATGAACTTTTACTATTTTCGATATAGTAATCTTTTTTTTTTTCTCTACATATTTTATAAATATATTTTTATATTAAAAATTAATATTGATAATTTTATTATAAATATAATTATAATGAAAAATATAAGCTAAATAATTTAAATATAGAATACTTATAATTTGGTTATTTTTAGATTTCATTGTATAAAATTGGATACATAAGATTTCATATAAAGTCTTATTCAAATATTACAAAATAAGAACAATAAAAATTGATCTATTATTATCAACAAATAATCTTTAAAACAAATAAATAATTTGATTAATCGTTAATATGTAATTAAAATGCAAAAAGAGTAATGTAATATATAGATAAAGAAAAGAAGAGATATAGGAACTTAAAGATATGGAGAGAAAAAGATAGAAATGTATATGCAAAAAAAGATATAAAGAGAAAAAAAGATATAAAGAGAAAAGAAGATATAGACAGAAAAAGATAGAGATGTATATGAAAAAATAGATATAAAGAGGAAAGAAGATATAAACAAGAAGGAAGGACAAAATTAAATTTCAAGTTAATTTTATTATTTTGAGTATAAGAATGCTCCATTTATTTGTTCACTATAAAGGTCAAAGTCAAAGTAGATATGCAAAATGTCAATTATCAACATTAATGAAATTTCAATTCTTGAAAGTAGGAGATTATAGAGGTCTTCCTCATGAATACTACAATATTATTAAAAAGTGAAAGATAAAATCACTAGCTATAATGTAGATTTTCATGTTGTAATTTTCTTTCAAGATTTATAAAATATAAATTATAATAAAATATATTTAATATTGATATTTTTTAAATTTTAGCTATAATGCAAGTGGATTTTACATGTAGTATTTTTCTTTCAAGATATATAAAATATAAATTATAATGTAATATATTTAATATTGATATTTTCTAATTCTATAATAGACAATTTCCTAGTTGCTAGAAAAAAGAACTTAAATGTACTATTACTTTCAAAATTCAATTATGTTAAAATGGTGTCTCCATTAAATCACAAAATATTACATCATCTTATCTCAAATGTTGACTAATAAAATGTGTTGTATTTTTATTACCTATAAGTGAGAGCTAGTTATGGAGATCTATTGCCTGTTTGAATAACTTCTAATTTTAACCCGCAAGGACAAATGTTGGAAAATTTTGTTAAATTTGGTTTTACACCCACCATGTACATTTGTAGAACCAAATGCACATGGAATGTTTTGCAAATGTAAGGCAACATGATCACAAGTAGGGGACACTTTGCAAGCATTTCTAATTGCCCTTCCAATGTCCAATGCTTCGTTTATTGATATGTAAAGACAATCTAGTATGGTGGGTAAACAGAAAGCATGCCCATACACATGTGCCTATAAAAATGCATATAATTCTTTAAAAGCTTATTATTCGAGCATGCCAACTAGGTGTAACACCAAAAAATCAATTGCAATTGTATAAGAATTGGCATGACGTAGCACAATCTTTGGGAGTTTCTTGAAAATTATTTGGAGTTTATATATATATAGACACACACACACATACTTAAAACAATCAGTAGATGGCTTAAATAATTTTTCTAACATAGAGAACTAGTAATTTATCTTTTACTTTGTTATGGTAGTCCCTTCTAAATAGAAAATTAGTTTGTTACAATTTCCACTTACAAAATTGTAATTTTGTTACATTGCCTCATTTTTACTTTCCTTCTTTTATTATAATTAGACTAATTTATTGTATCAAAGATTAAAGTGTTTAAAATTTCTTATATTAATAATTGTTATTATAAAAGTTTAAACTTTTAATTTTGTATTCTTTTATTGTAAAAATGAAGTAGTCTAATGACTTAAAATTTAAAGGTTTAAGATTAATGAAATAAGAATTTGTTCTTAAGATTTTATATTGAATTATATATATATATATATATATATATTCTAAATAAAATATTTAATCTTATCAAATAGTGCAATGTAGTTGTGTTGCAAAGGTTGCGTTCTACAAAATACAAACCCAACTTTATTATTTCAATTAGTTTGAATGTTGTGAAATATAAAAGGGAAAATATCCAATTAAGTATATGATGTCTCTTGATATGTGTCTTCTATCAGAGCCCGAGTTTCTACAATTGGAGCTCTAGGTATTTTGGAATAAAACAAGGACTTTGAACTATCATGTGTATCTCTTTTAAATTGAAACTTGAAACTAGGTGAACTAGGATAGAATTTAAAACCGTTACTTGTATATGTTTCATACTGCAACACTTAGCCTTCAAAACTAAAAATTCTACATAAACCTAAACATAGGCAAAACTGAAATTGAACTTATTCTACTTTGCAAACATGTTCCTTTTATGCTATGTAGTAGCATGCATTATGGTTGGCAAGTGGAACTAGCCTCAGGCATTAAAGTCTCCATAGATTTCATAGTTCTTAAGTGTGGGCTTAGCATAGGAGGATTTGATTCTGCAGTTGACCTTTGGGTTATACCTCTTGGTTCCTATGATGTGGTTTTAGGAATGGATTGGCTTGGCTCTCATAGAGCCAGTATAGACTACATGAAGAAGATTATTATGTGTTAGGATGACCAAGGGAATGATGTGAAGATTGTTGGAATACCGAGGCCTATATCTTTACGGATGATTTTTGCTATGCAATTGAAGCAGAGTTTCCATAAGGGATGTCATATATTTTCTATTATGGTAAATGAACTTGATGAGGAAGATCCTGTGAGGAAGGCTTTAGATCACCCAATTTTACAAGAGTACACAGATGTTTTTCCAAGTGAGATTCGAGGCATGCCCCTGAAAAGGGACATCGATTTCAGCATTGATCTTATTCTAGGAGTGGAGCCTATATCTAAAGCTCCTTATTATATGACTACATAGGAATTAGGTGAGTTGCATCTTCAGCTAGAGGAACTTTTGGCCAAAGTGAGAATTCGACCTAGTGTATCACCATGGGGAGCTCCAGTGCTCTTTGTGAAAAAGAAAGATGGTTCTTTGCACCTTTGTATTGATTACATATAGCTAAATAAGGTGACAATAAAGAACAAGTATCCTCTACCAAGGATCGATGACTTATTTGATCAGATCAAGGGAGCTACAATATTCTCCAAGATCGACTTTAAGTTAGGGTACCATTAGCTTTGCATTAAGGAAGCTGACATTCACAAGACCACCTTTCGAACTCCCTATGGGCACTATGAGTTCACAGTGATACCTTTTGGGCTGACAAATGCTCCATCAATTTTCATGAGTTTGATGAATGGCATGTTTCGATCTTATCTTGTCCAGTTTGTACTTGTGTTCCTTGATGATATATTGATATATTCTAAATCTCAGAAGGAGCACGAGGAACACCTACGATTGGTTTTACATTACTTAAGAGACAATTAGCTTTATGCTAATGCAACTAAGTGTGAATTTTTCAAATCAGGGATTCAATATTTAGGGCATGTCATATTAGGCGATGGTATTTCTGTAGACCCTGCAAAGATCTAGGCAATAGTAGATTCGCCTACACCTACTAATGTGTCAAAGATTCATAGTTTCATGGGTCTAGCTAGTTATTATCACAGATTTGTCCAAACCTTCTCCAGAATAACACATCCTATCACTTCACTTCTGAGGAAAGGAAAGAGGTTCATATGGACGGAGAAATTTGAGGAAGCATTTCGAAAGCTCAAGGAGCTTTGACCAGTACATCGATCTTAGCAGTACCTGATCTAGAAGGTGATTTCATGGTAAGTACATATGCTTCTCTTGAAGGGATTGGAGCAGTTTTGATGTAGAATGGACGGGTGATTGCATATGAGTCGCGTAAGCTTAATGATCACAAGCTAAATTATCCTACACATGATTTTGAGTTAGCAGTGGTAGTTCATGCTTTGACAAGGTGGAGACATTTCTTGTTGGGGCACAGATATGAACTACATAGTGATCATCACAGTCTCCAGTATATTTTCACTTAGCCTAATTTGGATGCTCGCCAGAGGCGATGGATGAAATTTCTATGTGAGTATGACTTTGAGGTTAAGTACATTCAAGGAAAGGAGAATGTGATGGAAGATGCTTTGAGTCATAGGAGACATGTGATACCATCTATGACTCTTAGTGTTGATTTGAGGAGTCAAATTCTTCAGGCACTTCCTAAAGATTCTTGGTACCAAGAATTGTGCAGAGAAATAGATTCAAGAAGACCTTTGGAGGGTAAGTTTTCAATCCATATCCTAGAGTCAGATGGTCTTTTGAGACATTTAGGAAGGATTTGTGTGCCATTGCTGGACAAGCTTCACACTTTGATTTTAGCAGAAGCCCATCATGCACCTTACTCGGCACATCCAGGTGTCAAGAAGATGCATGCTGATTTGCGACATTTATTCTATTGGTCTAGGATGAAGTGAGACATTGCTGATTATGTGGCTAGGTGTCTTGAGTGTCAGAGAGTCAAGGCAAAACACCAGCATCCAGCATGACTCTTGCAACCAAATCTCATTCCTTCATGGAAGTGGGACATCATCTCTATGGACTTCATAGCAGGATTACCTATGACTGCTCATTGTCATGATGCTATCATGGTCACCATTGATCAGTTGACTAAGGTGGCACATTTTTCACCAATTAGGTCTTCCTACATGACAACTTGTGTAGCTAATTTCTTCATGCGTGACATTGTGAGACTACATGGTATTCCCCAAAAGATCATTTTAGATGGGGATCCTATATTCACCTCTGCATTCTGGACATCACTGCAGTATGAGCTTGGAGCACAATTGAATTTTAGTTCAGCATATCACCCAGAGATAGATGGTCAGACAGAGAGGGTGAATTAGGTTTTGGAAGATATGTTAAGGATGTATGTGATGGATAGGCAGACACATTGGGAGGACTATCTCTACCTAGTGGAGTTTTCTTACAACAACGGGTATTACAATTCTATTGGCATGACACCATTCCAAGCTTTATATGGACATCCTTGTCATACACCCTTGAGTTGGGACAGTCTCGAGGATCGCATCCTATTGGGTCATGAGATGCTTCGTGATATGGAGTAACAGGTAGTGCGTATCCGTGAGCACTTGACTACTGCACAGGATAGGTAGAAAAAGTATGCTGATGCACATAGGACAAATAAGCAATTTTCTATGGGAGACAAGGTATTCTTGAGAGTGCAGCCATAGAAGAGTCTGATCCGATATAGAAAGGGTTCAAAGCTAGCACCTCACTTTGTGGGGCCATTCAAGATTCTTGAGAGGATTGGACAAGTTTCTTATCACCTTGCTTTATTGCCTAACCTAGCTCGCATTCATGATGTTTTCCATGTTTCAATACTTAGGCAATATATCCCTGATGTTGTACATGTTCTTGATTGGAACACGTTGCAAGTAGAGGATGGGCAGCTAGCTTTGGAGCTAGTTTGTATTATGGAATAGTGGGAGTTGACCCTTAGGGGTCAAACCATAGAGTAGGTAAGGGTCCAATGGGACCCTACTAATGACTCTTCATCTACATAGGAGGATACAGCTAGATTATGAGAGTTATATCCCTACTTTTTTATAGGCTTCTAGAAGTAAGCCTAATCCTAGGGGGGGTGGATGTAGTGCTTGCCCTCATTTACATTTTTCTAGATACATTGTTGCTATCATTGCCGAACTCTGTTAGGCCAGTTTTATGTTGATAATTAGTAGCATTGTTTTGAGATTATGAGATATTGTGCTATGGATTTAGTTGATATATGATGAGATTACTTAGACTCTACATTTCATGTTTGCATGATGATTATTACATTATTTTTGGTTATTGATGATGTTTAGTTAGATGGTTTATTATCACGTGTGTTTTCTTATGGATACTTACCCATACTTGCATGTGTATGGTGTGTGTGTTTGTTTTCTTATGTTTGGCATTTCTAATGTGGTTAAGGAAGGGAGTCATAGTCACTTGCTAGTCAGGATCTACACGATGCACCACTTCCTGCCATTGCCTGTTTAGCTTAGTATATATATATTGTATGTACATGCATGGATTTTATGCACGTTGTAGGTACTAGGTATCGACTTCCCTGAATTTGTAGGATGAGCATACCCTATCACATTATCTCAATAGTAAGAGAGGGGAGATAAATTCTCAAGTCCAAATCCCAACCATTTAAGCCATTTTTCCTAATTGAAAATTAGGACAAGTATCTGAGTCGAGTACTCTCCGAATACATCAGATGACGTAATTCATGATATTAACGCTTTTGGGTCGATTTTGTATGTGTTTTGCTATGATGGGTTTTTGTATTTTACTTTATGAGTCTTTGGTGTATTTTATATTAGTTAAGTCTAATTAAAAGATTTAATCAATGATTTGATTTAATGGAAAATTATTATAATATTATAATATTATAATATTATACTATTAAATTTTATTTAATTAATTGGAAAATTAATTAAATAAAAAGAATTAAATTTGAAGATTAAAGTTATATGCTTAAATTTGGAACGTGATAATATTTATTTAATTTAATAATAATATATTTAGAGTTCATTTTTAAATAAATGCTAAATAATATTATTATTTAAGTTAATAAATATTTTATCAATTAATTTTTGAAAATAAATTTTAAAGTGTAAAAAATATTAAAATTATTAAAATATTATAGATCGCATGATGCGTGCATGTGATTAAAATATATTAAGATAAAACAAGTGGATTTATTAAAGCTAGTGCATGAGATGTAAAATTAATAAATTAATTTATAAATAAATAAATAAACAAAATAAATAAATAAATAAATAAATAAATAAAGTGAACATTAAATAAATTATTGTGTATTATTTTAATACTTATTCACATAGGAGTATGCGAACTCTCATGAGTTGTCATGTTGACAACACAGGAGTTTGCACTCTAATTATGCACCTGTTGTCTACACTTAGGAGTTAGCACATTATTTGAGCACATGGTGTCTACAACATTCTAGATACCTCATCATGTTTATCTTCTTATCATGGAAGATATGTGCTTAGTTGTCATGCTTATCTCTTAGTTCTTTCTAGACACATTTTAGATGCATCTTAGAGGCCTTTATATACAGGCTCTCCTAGTGTGTATGGACATCCTCATATGCTTCTACAAGCACTCCTAGTCACTCAAGGGGGTTCAGATCTTAGAGGAATTGTAAATGTTAGAGAAGGAAGGAATTTTCAGGAAGGAGAAGGTTCTAAGAGGAGGAGCTTCTCTACAATTTTCTGAGGCATAGCGAATTAGCATCAGTGTCTAGGTAGGCACTTGTGATTATTTTGCATATTTTATTATGCTCTTTCTCTTCCTATCGTCATTGTGTCTGTTATGTGTGTTTGAATAATTCTCTATGAATGAATCTTCAATTTTGTAATTTTGAATTTGAGCATGCATATTGTTTCATCCAATTATGGAAATTAAAAAAATATTATTGCAATCTTCCCTTAGTAGAATCAAGATTTCGAAATTGATTTGGGTATGGGTTTGAAATAAAATAGAATCTTATTATTATGCATTAGTTTTATATGATTTATTAACTAATCTAATTTAATTTAATTTAATTAAGATTAGTTAATAGTAGAAGAAGTGTAATTAATTATTAGTCAATTTAAGTAAGTGGATGTTTAAATGAGGGAAAATTAAAAGAAAAGAGATATTAATAAGTGTTTAGTTGAATTAAATAATTGAATTATTAATGAGATTGATTTTACTTAACATCAATGAAGATTATTTTAAATAAATGATTGTCCTTGAAGTGTATTAAGGAAATTGTAAACTAATTATTTGAAAGTTGATAAGTATCATTCTAATGTTTGAATAATGTGAATGATTTTATCTAAAAGTCAATGGGAACTAGTTCAATGAATTAAATAAGTAAATAATTATCTTCTAATTATTTTAGAAAATTGTCTAAATTAATGGAGGGATAATTCTATGCATTATTCAAAAAATAAATGGGTTGACTTGTAGAAGAATCTTATATTCTTGAAATATACTTGAAAATAAAAACTAAAACCTCATATTTGGCTTAACTATGTGATTGCAAAACCATGTGTTTGTATCTTGTTTCTGTATGCTATATGTCTTTTGGAGTTTTGGGGTTTGTCCTAGCTTTGACCAGTCTTAGGTTGTTGCTAGAGGCTCGAGGGTTATGTTTTTGCAATGTCATGTTGATGTTGATGTCAATCTTTTTAAAACTCAACCATGGTAATGTGATGGTATGCTCTATGAGATGTTTGTATTTACTAATTGTTATTGCTTTCCAGTCTTCTTGTGTGAAGATGAGGTGTATGTATTTGAGATACTTGACTTAACCATTTTTGAGTCATCGATCAATTATACTTGGGTTACTTTCCAATTTCCTTGATGGGACTGAAGTGTTCATTTTGATCTTGATGATGTCTTGTTGTGACATGTTTTGACTTGACCATTTTGGAGTCTTCGATCAATATTACTTTGAGATACTTTTCAATTGCTCATTGAGAACCGATGGATATTATGATTATCATTGGATGCTTTTTAGTTGCTCGTGGAGAACTGATGTGAGTATTTTGATTATCTTTATGATGCTTTCCAGTCACTTGTATAGGACTCATGTGATTTTGTGATTTGTGATTTCCTGAGCCTAGGGCAGGTTATCTACATGTAGTGTTGGGAAGTGGCTTGCAATGGGGGCCAGGGCCCTAAGTGGTTGCCAGGGTAACTCATTGTAAGTTATTTAATAAGTAAAAACATTTACACTAAATGGGAATTAAAATGAACCTAATAAGATAATTGTATGTTCTTGCCCATGCCTTGAGTGCTAGTACAGACTAGGATGGGAGTAGAGAGAATTTTTGGTTGCGACCTTGCATTCTGTAGTATGCCTCGTCAGTATGAGAGGATACTAGTGGCCACATAGGGATCACTAGGGGGGCAGGGTCTATTGATAGACTACGAGGGGAACTCTAGCATGATTCGTGCGATGACACTTTCCCGCTTACATAGTAGGTTTCCTACACATCATTATTGTGCCTCTAGGATTAGATGTCATTCTTATTAGAACCTTTGAGTTAGTATACTTCTAGGATTTCCTGAACTTAGAGAGTATCTATGCTATGTGATTTGAAAGCCTATTTGGGACTTGAGATTATCTCCTCAACATAGTGGGAGTGGGCCATTTAGGTTCCACGCGGTCGGGTGGTAGTGCTTTTTCACTCTTACCATTTGAGATCCATCTGAGACACTGTGGCTGGAGCATTCTTTGTTAGCATTTATCTTCATTCTATTCTTGGATTATGATGATGGACAGATATCCTTATATTGATGATTAGCATATGTTAGATGATGTTATTTACTTATCTTATGCCTTATTTTGCATGTTCAAATTTCTTATGCATATGTTGTAGCATGTTAGATTTCTTTCTGCATATGATGTAGTTTGTTTTAGGAGTGACATTCCTATTATGATAATACTGATGATTTCTTCAATGACTTGGGATGTTACACATGAAGGGATCGCTAGGGCCCACGATGGTCTAATGATGCTATTTACGATTGGGAGGAACCGTGCACTTAGATAATTATGTGTTATGATTTATGGTTATCTTTTACGATGGATGTTTATATCTTCTATGATGTGGTATCATGTAGAAATGTGTTTTCCTTACTGCACTTGCATCATGGATTAGAATGGGATGATGTACTTTATTTCACATATGTATATTCTTTTATGTCTTTCATACCCTATGACATATACAGTGGATGATTGAGCATTCTGAAAGTTAATTTACTAAGGGACATTTGGAACAAAAGTACATTATTTAAGAATGTTGGACTTTTCATTATTATTTCATGTGGATGTGGTATTAGATGGAATCAATATTAGTTAATTCAAATGTGATTCAACATTGAGGGATCCTTAACGAATGTAACTTGTTATGTATGTTTATGTATACTTTCAGTTGAATGTTGATATTGCTTCTGCTACTATGCGTATGTCATGTATGGTTTAACTTTCATGTTTCAAAAAAAAAAAAATGCTACCAAACTTAGTGAAACTTTATGTTGATTATTTTAGATCCCTTGGTGGGGTATTACATCTTATATATGCCATACTTGGCTTTTGGAGAATGTGTTTTTAATGTTGGTAGTTAACTAAATTGGTAATGTATCACTCTACATTTTATGATTCAAACATTTCTTTTTGGGTAGAGAATTGAGTTACATTATAGATAGATTGTTTTACCACAATAAAGTTAGGAACTTTGGAACTTAGGCCCCTTGGTTTGAAGGCATTCCCTATATGAAAGGGGAAAGGGGCAACTAGAGCATTGCGATCAACTATTCAGAAGGTCTAAAAGGTTAAATGACCATCAAAAACATCTTGGCCACTCATTTTTATTGGCATTTTTATATACCAACAAAAACAATATGATCCCCTAAAGAGTTTATGTTTGGAGGGAATATGAACTAACAATGCTATTTTTCTATCGATGAGAGTGCAAGTCAAAAAGCTTGCAACTAGCAATGAAAGGACATGTTGTCAGAAAATATTAAAAAAAGATAGGTAATATTTTAAAAGGGATTTTTGTTTTGTTTGAAAAGTGTATCTTTTTCTAAAACAAACATGGGATTCACAGTTATTTGAATGTTGTAGGTCAACGTGATTTCCTTGCAATTGCGAGGGTATAGTACTGACAAACACTTAACAGAGCTATTTTTCACCAATAATTTATTAGAAAAACACTAACAAATTTTATGGTTTTTCATGTATATGAGTGCAATTTTTAACAAGTGATCAATTTAATCTAAATTTTCTTGGTACATTTTATGATACAGTCTAGACAAACATCAATATGATTACATATATTTTTCTTTTAAGGATTATGGTGAACAAAGTAAAAAAAAATTAAATAAATTTATCCAAAGAAATGTTGATTGATATCCACTACAAAATTATTAAAATTTAATTTACTACATCCAAAATTATGTATATTTCTTTTATCTCCAATTTTTTCCTTTATAATTATTTTAAGAAAGATTTTATGTGGTGTTTATTAAATATTATTTTAAAAAGTATATTGTCTTTATAATAATTTTATTTTTATTTTTATGTGTAGATGGGTGTCAAATTTAATCTAGAAAGATAAAAGTTAACATTAACAAACTCACACCATCCTACCCCACCCTTTCTACAATGTAGAAATGCCTATTGACATTAATTAGAAAGTATAGATTGTAGTACTTAGTTTAAAATGAAATATTTAAATAAAGTAAATTGTTCAATGGACTTATTATACATATATTATTTAATATGTGTCTATTAGTTTCAAAAAAGTTAACAAATAATAATATTTTTAAGTTTATTAATAAGTTTCACATGTATTAATATGCAATAAATTTTTAGCTTTGAAAAAATTCTATTGAGTGTTGCAAGATTTTTAGTACTATTTTAAAGCTGGTAACTTGGTAGTCTCATGAATTTAGTGGCAAAGTTCACCTTAAAAGTTTAAGCTCTAAAATTTGAGGATTTTGCAAGTCTCATGAAGAGTGTTTGAACGCACACACACACATGTATATATGTGTGTGTGTGTCTGTGTGTCTATATATATATATATATATATATATATATATATATATATATATATATATATATATATATATATATATATATATATATATATATATATATATATGGGTAAGTGCACCAAGTTGTGGTGCCAACAGGGGGGTATAAGTGAACACCTTTTTCCTGAAATCAGCAAATTCTGGACTTCAACAAGAATTTGAAGATAGTTACGCTCAAAATTTTAAGATATGACAAAAACAAAAGTCGTAGTCCTTTGAATCTAGTTTCTAAACTACTAATTTTTTTTCAAAATGGTTTAGTTTTAGGTCCTCAAAAAAGGGGACCACAGAAAGTGGTACTATTTATTCCAAAAAAACATAACATAGTACAAAGTGTGGCCCCCCTAAAATTTTAACTTTTTTTTTGAAATTATTTAATCGCTTCAGTCAAAAGTTACCTAACACTATGTAGTTTATCCCAGATCTTTCGGGTAATTTTATAATGTGTATTTTTTTTTTAATGAATTTTTAAATTAGACCCATCCCAAAAACATGAAATATCTGTGTGCTCCCCCTAGAAATGATTGAAAACTAATCTAAAATCAAAACTTCTTTCTTTCAAAGTGTGTAGAATGGAGTCTAGTTTCTAAGAAACTAAGTTGTTACAAAATTCGATGAATGAGCTAAAATCTACAGCCCAATTAGTACATGGTGGTTTTTGACAAAAAATGAGCATACATTCAAAAGAAATTATAGATGAAAGACTTAAAATAGTTCAAATTAAAAATAAATTATATGGTTAGATAGCTAACAAAGAGACCTATAATGTTATGTAACCTGATCTTATTGATACCCAACCATGAAGAATCTTGAAGGGGAGCACACAAGAAAAATTAATCATTTTTTGTATGTTTGCTGGAAAACACGTCTCAGACCTATTTATAAACTCCAAACCTTTGGGTTGGATCTCCAAGGCAAAACCAAGCCTTAGGCTTGGTTTTAATGCAAAGCTTTGAATAGCGCGTGCGCCCTATAGCGCGCATGCGCTATTAAAACGCTATTGAATTCAAGGTAGTGCGCACACACTATTGAGACCTAAATTGCAAACCAAAACCAAGAGAGATCTAGGGGGGTGGGGTGAGGGAATGGCTATTTGTGTGTGTGAGAGAGATAGAGAGAAAGTAGGGGATGGGAGAGGGGAGAGAGGAAGTGAGAAAGAGTAGGGGTAGCAGAGAGAGTATAGGATAGGAGATAGAGGAAATGTGAGAGAGTAGGGGTGGCAAAGAGAGTACAAGATGCAAGAGAGAGGAAGTGTGAGAGAGAGAGTAGAGGTGCCAAAGAGAAAGTATGGGATGGGGGAGAGAGATTTAAAGTAGGGGATGGGAGAGAGAGGAATTGTGAGAGAGAGTACAAGTTGGGAGAGAGAGATTGAGAGTAGGGGATGGGGGAGAGAGAGAGTAGGTGGTGGGAGACGGAGTGGGAGAGGAAGAGCAAGAGAGAGGAGGATGGGAGTGCATGTGTGTGAAAGAGAGAGAGTAGGGAATGGGAGAGGGGGAAGATAGAGTAGCTTGAGAGAGAGTAGGGGATGGAAGAGAGAGTAGGGGATGGAAGAGAGAGTAGGCGATGGGAGAGGGAGTGGGAGAGGGAGAGAGAGAGGGGGGATGGAAATGTGTGTAAGAGAGAAAGAGAGAGAGTGTGAAAATGTGAGAGAGGGTAGGGGGTAGCAGAGAGAGAGTATAGAGAGAGAGAGAGAGAGAGAGAGAGAGAGAGTGAGAGAGAGTGAGAGTAGGCAGTGGGAGAGGGAGAGCGAGTGAGAGAAAAAGTAGAGGATGGGAGAGGAGAGAGGGGGGATGGGTGTGTGTGAAAGAGAGAGAGTAGGGAATGAGAGAGGGGAGAGAGAGATAGAGAGAGTAGGGGATGGGATAGAAAGAGAGTAGGCAATGGCAGAGGGAGAGAGAGGGTGGATGGAAGAGAAAGAGATTAGGCAATGGTAGAGGGAGTGGGAGAGGGAGAGAGAGGGGGGATGGAAGTGTGTGTAAGAGAGAAAGTAGGGGATGGGAGAGAGTGTGAGAGTGTGAGAGAGAGTAGGGGTGGCAAAGAGAGAGAGTGAGAGTAGGGGATGGGAGAGAGAGGGAGAGAGAGAGATAGTAGGTGATGGGAGAGGGAGTGGGAGGGAGAGAGAGAGGGGGAATGGAAGTGTGTAAGAGAGATAGAGTTGGGGATGGGAGAGAGTAGGAAATGGGAGAGGGAGTGAGAGAGAGAGAGAGGGGGGGGGGAATGGGAATATGTATAAGAGATATAGAGTAGGGGATGGGAGAGAGTGTGAGAGTTTGAGAGAGAGTAGGGGGTGGTAGAGAGAGCATGTACAGGATGGGGGTGAGAGAGAGAGAGAGAGAGTAGGGGATGGGAGAGAGTGTGAGAGAGAGTATGGGATGGAAGAGAGAGAGTGAGAGTAGGGGATGGGAGAGAGAAAGTAAAGAGGGAAAGAGAGTACTTGAGAGAGAGAGAGATAGTAGGTGGTGCAAGAGGGAGTGGGAGAGGGAGAGAGAGGGGGGATGGGAGTGTGTGTGACAAATCTAGAGAGTAGGGGATGGGAGAGGAGAGAGAGAGGGGGGGGATGGGAGTGTGTGTCTATGAAAGAGAGAGAGTAGGGGATGGGAGAGGGGAGAGAGAGAGTAGGGGATGGGGGAGAGAAAGTAGGTAGTGGGAGAGGGAGTGGGAGAGTGAGAGAGAGAGAGGGGGAATGAGAATGTGTGTAAGAGAGATAGAGTAGGGGATGGGAGAGAGTGTGAGAGTTTGAGAGAGAGTAGGTGGTGGCGAAGAGAGCTTGTACGGGATGGGAGAGAGAGAGTGAGATTAGGGGATGGGAGTGTGAGAGAGAGTAGGGGATGGGAGAGACAGAGAGTGAGAGTAAGGGATGGGATGGGAGAGAGTAGAGAGGGAGAGAGAGAACTTGAGAGAGAGAGATCTAGTAGGCAGTAGGAGAGGGAAAGGGAGAGAGATAGGGGGGATGGGAGTGTGCATGACAGATGTAGAGAGTAGGGGATGGGAGAGAAGAGAGTGGGGGGATAAGAGTGTGTGTGTCTGTGAAAGAGAGAGAGTAGGGGATGGGAGAGAGTGTGAGAGTGTGAGAGAGAGTAGGGGGTTGCAGAGAGAGAGTACGAGATGGGAGAGACAAAGTGAAAGGATGGGAGAGATAGAGTGAAAGGATGGGAGAGTGAGAGAGAGAGAGAGTAGGGGGCGGCAGAGAGAGAGAGAGAGAGAGAGAGAGAGAGAGAGAGAGAGAGAGAGAGAGAGAGAGAGAGTACGAGATGGGAGAGACAAAGTGAAAGGATGGGAGAGAGTGTGAGAGAGAGTAGGGGATGGGAGAGAGTGAGAGAGAGAGTTGGGAATGGGAGAGAGAGAGAGAGTAAGAGTAGGGGATGGGAGAGAGAGAGTAGAGAGGGAGAAAGAGAACTTGAGAGAGAGAAATAGTAGGTGACCTGGGAGAGGGAGTGGGAGAGGAGGAGAGAGAGGGATGGGAGTGCGTGTGACAAATCTAGAGAGTAGGGGATGGGAGAGAAGAGAGAGGGGGGATGGGAGTGTGAGTGTGTGTGTGTATGTGTGTGTGTGTGTCTGTGAAAGAGAGAGAGTAGGGGATAGGAGAGAGTGTGAGAGTGTGAGAGAGAGTAGGGGGTGGAAAAGAGAGACTACGAGATGGGAGAGACAGAGTGAAAGGATGGGAAAGAGTGTGAGAGAGAGTAGGAGGTGACAGAGAGAGAGAGTACAAGATGAGAGAGACAGAGTGAAAGGATGAGAGAGAGTGTCAGAGAGAGTAGGGGATGGGAGAGAGTGTGAGAAAGAGTTGGGGATTGGAGAGAGAGAGAGAGTAAGAGTAGGGGATGGGAGAGAGAGAGAGAGTAGAGAGGGAGAGAGAGAACTTGAGAGAGAGAGAGATAATAGGTGGTGGGAGAGGGAGTGGGAGAGGAGGAGAGAGAGTGATGGGAGTGCGTGTGAGCAATCTAGAGAGTAAGGGATGGGAGAGGGGAGAGAGAGAGGGGGATAGGAGTGTGTATCTGCAAAAGAGAGAGAGTTTAGGGGATTGGAGAGGGGAGAGAGAGAGTAGCCCAAGAGAGAGAGAGAGAGTAGCGGATGGGAGTGTGTGTAAGAGAGAGTAGGGGATGGGAGAGGGTGTGAGAGAGAGTAGGAGGTGGCAGAGAGAGAGAGAGAGAGAGAGAGTAAGAAGTGGGAGAGGGAGGATGGGAGTGTGTGTGGGAGATCTAAAGAGTAGGGGATGGGAGAGGAGAGAGGGTGAGAGAGATAGAGAGAGTAGGTGGTGGGAGAGGGAGAGCGAGAGAGAGTAAAGGATGGGAGAGGGGAGAGAGAGAGTGTGTAGGGGATGGGAGAGGGGAGAGAGAGTAGGAAGAGAGAGAGAGTAGGGAGAGAGAGAGAGTAGGGAGGGTGGAGAGTGATGTGTTCTCATATAGTGCATACGCGCTATAGTGCGTATGCGCTATACCGTGTACGCACTATGTGACATCACCTAAAAACGGTCAAAAAGAAACTTTGGGGCCCGTTTCATTCATTCTTTGCTTTTGTTTTGTTTTGCACTCTGTTATCCTGACAAAAATTGTGGGTTTCAACACAGCAAACACTCTTTCAAGGTGGAAAACACTATTTCAAGCTAACAAACACTATTTCAAGGTGGCAAACACTTTTGGAAGCCAGCAAACACCAAATTCAATCATTGGATACACGATTTGAAGACTTTTTGAATATTCTTTGTATAGAAAAGGTTAGTGCAATCTATTTTAAATATTGTTTGTTGATATATAGATACAAATTTGATTATAATTTGACATGTTGTTTAATATATAGTGAATTCATTGAAATTTGTATGTTTCAATGAAATGTTATTTCGAAATGGTTAGAAATTTGACAAGTTTTTATATATATATATTGTGTATTCATTCAAAAAATTATAATTTTTATATGTATTTGAATAATTTTTAATTTACACATTTTAAGCAATTCAAATGTTTGAATAATTTGACATGTAGAAATCATCATCATGCCAAGGAAGAAACCAAAAAATCAAACAAATGAAGATAGGGAAAGAGATTTGGCAATTAAAAGAGATAAAATGAAATTACTACGTGAGCAAAGAAAATTGCAAAGCAATAATGAAGAATTGACTTTCGAAGAGGATCAAGAACCACCGGTACCAAGAAACAAAGAGGAAGGATTGGAAAGACAAAGAGAACGAATGAGACTGTTACACTCAAGAAGACAATTGAATTGTGAAGCTACACCATCTTCTAATGTTGGAGTCATATCGTCCACTACACCATCTTCCAATGTTGAAATCATATCGTCCTCTCATGTTGAAGAGACACCGATTTGTAGATCCGACGATATACACACTCCATCATGTCATGTTGAAGGCACAACATCAACACATCAAGTAGGTGATATTCCATCTTTTGCATCTTATTGCCAAGGCACATCATCTTCGGTTCAAGGTACGCAATACACTCAACCTTATGTTGATGTTCAATATGTTGAGAGAATTGAAGAGATTATAACACCTTCTAGAATTTGTTTTAGAAGACCAAAATATTTAATTGATATTGATAGTAACATTTTGAAATCAATGCCTAACAAGATTAGCAAGCGTACTTGTCAAAGAAAAGTTAATCATATGTGGAGATTATTTTTTGATGAATTAAATATTATAGGTCAATGCCAATTATTTGTTGAAATGATGAGGAATTTAAAATTTAGGCCTATCATGAAGATTCTTGGGCTAAGAATGATGGATGATTCAAATGAAAAAAATGTTGTAAAGAATCTAATGAATGCTTATGACAAAGTGGGTTCTAAATCACTCACCAAAGATAGTAATATCGCAAGATGAGTACTTACATCGACAATAGTAAGTATCCAAATGAAGAAAGCTCGACTCATGAGAAAGACAAGCAAAACATTAAAAATTGGTAGAGGTACTCTAAGGAGAGCCATGCTAAGGCGTGAGAGATTGGAAGATCCAACAAAAAATGAGTTATGGACATTTAGCGGTAGACTACCGCAAAAGGATAAAGAAATTAGTGAAGCCTTGAAATCATTGATCGAAGATTTTTGGAAAAATAACACACGTGTTTCCCCTAATCAAAGAGATGTTGTAAGAAGGAGGATTGGTAGCCAAAATCGCGAGCCACATGCAAAACATTTTTTGGACACAACTCAAACACAATTTTTTGCAAAATTTATTGGTATGTATCCTCAAATTCGAATAAGTCAAAGATTTTTTGAGAAGGGTAAACCGTTTTGTGTGAAGATAAATCACACACACACAACTTGTTGTTGTAGGATACATATTGAATTTTTTAACCATTTTGATGTTTTTAGGCATATATGCATAATTTTGCATTCTCAGTTTGTTTTGCAGGATTGTGACATAAATGAGCCACCAAGATCTTTAAGGGAATTCATATCCAACATTTTATGTGAAATAAGGGACGGCGAATAATTTTACAAGACATCATGCTTAGATGGTACGTGCTTATTTTGTGGTTCTTTGCAACTTTTATCAACTTTTCAACATATGGATAGTACACATGCAATTGGAAATGAAATAGTAGATTATGGAAAATTTAAGACAGTGACATATGCTCTAAAAGATGGGAAACATGGTAAAAGATGTGATTTAGTCATTGAAAAGATTCCAGTGTATGAGTTCATGAAGATTTTTCGTGAAAACATTATTTACGAGTATGCAAGGCATACTCATAGAGCTTGATGGCTAGATTTGCAATTCAAGTTGTGCAAGGATACGTTTCTACTGGATACCATTGTTTCGGTTGTAGATTTTACAAAGAACTACACACTACAACCACAAAATGAGGTGCAAGAAAAGTATTATACTTCTCAACAGGTTTCCATATTTGTTCACATAACATTCATGCATTCACCTACAAGTACAGAGGATGATAGGAAGATTTTGAGGGAGTACCATTTTTACATCAGCGATGATCGATCACATTCTATGGAGTTTGTACATGGTTGTTTTCAACTATTTTATGGAGATTTGGCTAACAGGGGCATCACATATCGTCAGCACAATATTTGGTCAGACAATTGTGCATCTCAATTCAAGAATGCACGAATGTTCTATTGGTTGAGCAGGATGCAAAAGTTGTGTAGAATTCAATACATGTGGAATTTCATAGAGGCTGGTCATGGAAAGGGAGAGCACGATGGTGCAGGCGCATGCATCAAAAGAGCCTTAGCTCATGAAGAACTAAAGTACAAAGATGGAGCAATATTGACAGATGAAAAATCCATCGTCCAGTGGTGTAACGCTACAATGGGTCCAGGTAAGGAAGGTGAGTCTACGGTTCATAGATTTTTTTGGTTGATAGATAATACTAACATTGCACCATATCAGGATTGTTGCACACTAATAGGATCTAGTGAGTTGCACTCTTTTAGAAGCTCTGATGCAAGTTCATGGAGTATCCACACACGAAAAATGGTATGCTATTGTCCATCATGTGCAGAGGAAAATTGGGATGACTGTGAGTCGACTGAATGGGTGGACAAATGGGATATACGGGTTTTGGACCCAATTGGCACCTATCATCCCCCACAAGCACTGGAAATGTTACAGATGGAATCGTCTATTGACTTTGACTGCTTGTCTGATCTAGTGCAACCTGGTAATATATATATTTATATATCTTTGGAATTTCAATATGTAACTTTATAACTTTTATGCAAGTATTTTCTGAATTAATGACCGCATTTTGTATATTTGTCATTGTAGGCCATGTTTTTGTTGTTATTGCACCTAAAGACAATGAAGAAGGGACAGATTATTATTTGTGTCATTGTTTTCAAGCCAAACAAAAATTGGATCACTCAGTTATAGATGGTGAAGGTTTAGAGTACCATGTCGGTGTGGTGGTTGTAACCGGCACATGGCTTAAACAATATTCTATGAAGAACCCTAACTTGTGGTTATTCGAGGATTGGAAAACAGAGAGGAAGATTCTTCATTATTCAAATCTTGTTGTCGCATCAAATGTCCACTTGATAAAATATGGTGGAAAACCACATAATAAGAATCTTTGGAGAGTTCGCGAGTCAGACCACAAGGGAATCCTTGAGACATTAAAATGTCGAGCAGATCCAGTTGGCTCATTATATTGAATATAGAGAGAGGGAGAGAGAGAAAGAGTGATCAACTGGATCCAAATACATTGTTGCAACCTCTTCCCCAAGACTGTCCACATGACTAAGGTGGACCGTATTGTTATGATGCGTAAGTGATGAGATTTTGTTTAAATCATAGATTTTATGTTTTGATGTCTCCAATTTTTTTAAAGCTAGAACAATATTTTTCATATTTTCTTATTGTGACGATATTTTTCTTTCATTGCATGTTCTCCTGGATGACAGGAGGGAGAGAAGAAAAATAAGTAGATTTCCAAACAGCCAGCCACCCTTCTTCATGTAATTTATTCATTTAAGGTAAAAGTCTCATTTCTTTTGTTTGGCTTTGGTATTTGGTTATTTAAAGTCATTATTCTAGTTGAACCTTTGTATTTTTGAATTTGGGATTGTTTAGTGTCTATTTGTTATGATTATATTGAATTATTAATTCTACGATGTTTCTATTATTTAATTATTTAAAATAAATTAAAACTTTTTGTATAAAATTATTATTTTTTATTTCTATCTATTTGTTATGATTATTTCTATTATTTAAAATAAATTAATTCTATAATATCTCTATGATGAACTATTTATATTTCTAAACTTTACATATTTTACACCATGACCAACAATCAAACTATTATAACAATACAAATACATTTAAATAGTAATGTAAGAGTGGTTTAGTTCACATAAAAAATAAGTCTATCTAGATATTCTAAATACATCAAAAAGCTTTATCACTTCAAAAAAATTGGAATTTCTCCCATCTACTTGAGTTCCCATCAATTGTCCATAAAACTGGGAAAGGGAATAGGTGCTATGCTCCCAATCCCAACATCCTCCTGTCCACTACTAGGAGATGTGTGTAATGTAGGATTCAACTCCATCAACTTAGTCATTTTTTTCACTAGTTGATTGGGACTCTCACCATTTGTTGCCAACTATGGTGACAATGCTTTGGGTTACACTTATTAAGTAAGAATATTTCCTAATCTAGGGATTAGAACATTGAACATATCAGAATGTGATTTATGCTATGGGAGAAGAGGTATGTTGGGCATACTAATTGATTCTAGGGCTAGTGCAATTACATCTCCTTCCACTAGTGTTGTAAATATAATTTCTATAGTTGTTGAAGGTGCACCTCCAATATTTGGTCTATATCTCTTTCAAACATTTAGATTATCCTCTCTTTCTTTCCTCTTCTATTCCTTTAGTGCAACCTTCTCCGCAACTCATTTTCCCCTCTCTATAGCATCTAAGATCTTATTTCTTGCAATATTTTCCTCTCTCCCATATTTCCTATCCCTGATCTTCTCCTTCATGTAAAGTGCATTAGCCTCAAATAACTTCTTAGTCTCTCTTGTTCCTTAGAATTTTGTATCCTTTTCTTTGGTAGCTATAGGAATCTACTGGGTATCAAAAAAATGTTAACTATTTATTTCATCATCGTTGCCACCATTTGCAAAGCATTAGATGACGTCCTTGGGGTCAACATGGGTGGGGATGGAATTAAAAGGGAAACATTTTCATCCCCACAATTATTTGGTTACCCAAGGTTTGTGACAACATCCTACAACCAATCTGGTTGTGAATCTTGCATTACCAAGCTTAATCTAATATCAATGTTTGTTGTATGCTCAAGTTTTTATCTCCTATAATAGTCCACTACCTGGTTCAGGTTTTTTGGTTGGGTATTTTTAGGTGCAATTGTATCTAGTCCCTTCATATTTTGTCCATAACTCCTCAACAAAGTGTTAATTGGTTCATCTAATAAGCCATTGATTTTTAGGAAGGATTCAATAGTGATTTCCTCCCCCTCACTTTACAACTCATCAATATTTGCATCATCTACAGTAGTTGTTTCTTCTGATCCACTACTTGTGGGTTGTGGTTTAGATCCCTATTTTCCATCCTCATCAACAATGAAGCACTTTCTTGGGCCTATATCATTCACTAAAACCTCCCTATTCAAAGAACATATCCCTATCCTATCCCTATCATTATGGAAACCTTGGATCATCTCAAAACATCTCATCTAACATGTTCCAACTCCTTGCACACTCTCAGCAACTCATCTCTTACACTTTCTCAATTTTGCCTCTTCTAGGCTTGTTCCAACTAGCCCTTGCTAGTCACTAATTTGTTGTTTTCTCCAAAATTTTCCATAGAACTTCCTAAACTATTGGGTGATTAAAATACCCTTTTCCTCACTCTAAAATATAATCCAAAACTAACAACACTTGTTTTGTAAAATATCACTCAAAACTGGCTATTTCAGTCTGCCAACTAGGCCTAGTTTTAGGCCATTTACAAAGCAACTCACAATCCCTTGACTTTTGGAACTCCCATGACCCAAAAAAGTCTTAAGAAATGACTCAAATGCAAGGATTCTTTTACTTTTTTGGTCTCATGATCAACTTTACAATGGTTTTTACAAAACCCTCCTTTCTAGCCCCTTTACCCTAGGGCTTTCTAGAACTCTTACTTTGCAACATCTCTAGAACCCCAAAATGGTTCAAACACCTTCACTTTGGTTATATTAGATGACTTCAAACATAAAATGAAACTCTTGTTTGGAGAAAACACTAAATCCACCTTGGGAGCAATCACATACCCCTTTTTATGCACTCAAATTTTAGGGAAAACTATGCAAATACTTCTTAAATGGTTTCAACACTCAACTTTTTAGATGGAAATGGTTATTATAGACTCAAAAAAACAAGAAAAATCCCAAACTTGAGGTTTCTCAACACTCAACAATCAAATTTCAAAACTATTACCAACACTTACTACTAGGACAATTTCTAGTTTTAATGGTCAAACTCCCAAACCATACAAAGGACCCCCACTATTTTTGTATTTTTAAACACTCTTTTTGGAGACCTACAATAACCTCTCTCACTTTTTGGAGATCACACTCTGTTTTCATTTTACGATGCCATCTCAGGTGATGCTGAAACTTGCAATGTTGGCTAGTACAAAGTTGCCAACTGCCAAATCTCTCTCACCTTTCCTCATGGGATCAAACTGTCTGCTTCATTAGCTCTATGTGGTCGGGTAAACCCTATCCCCAACCTCGTCCTATCCCCTTCAGTGCTCAAACATTCTCAGGCACGCCAATCTAGAATGTCCCCAAGGGTCACCAAATGCCATAGGGCTGTGATCTTTGACGAGCCATATCTCGGAGCTTGTGCGAGTTATGGATGCAATTCTAGTTCCTACAAGACTGTGTTGCGGAGAACTACAATAACCTCTCTCAATTTATGGAGATCACACTCCATTTTTGTTTTACAATGCCATCTCGGGTGATGCTGTAACTTGTAGTGTGGGCCAGTACAAAGTTGCCAACTGCCAAATCTCTCTCACCTTTCATCGTGGGATCAAACTGTCTACTCCGTTAGCTCTAGGTGGCCAGGTAAACCCTAGCCCCAACCTCATCCTATCCCATTTAGTGCTCAAACATTCTCAGGCATGCCAATCTGGAATGTCCTCAAGGGTCACTAAATGCCATAGGGCTGCGATCTTTGACCGGGCATATCTCAAAGCTCGTGCAAGGTATGGATGTGATTCCAATTCCTATAGGACCGTGTTGCAGAGACCTACAATAACCTCTCTCACTTTTTGGAGATCACATTCTATTTTCATTTTACAATGCCGTCTCGGGTAATGCTGAAACTTGTAGTGTTGGCCAGTACAAAGTTGCCAACTACCAAATCTCTCTCATCTTTCGTCGTGCGATCAAACTATCTGCTCCATTAGCTCCGAGTGGCTGGGTAAACCCTATCCCCAAACCTTGTCTTGTCCCCTTCAATGCTTGAATGTTCTCAGGCACGCCAAACCAGAATGTCCCTAAGGGTCACTAAATGCCACAGGGCTGCGATCTTTGATGGGGCATATCTCAGAGCTCGTGCAAGATATGGATGAGATTCCAATTTCTACAGGACTATGTTGTAGAGACCTACAATAACCTCTCTCTCTTTTTGGAGATCACATTCTGTTTTCATTCTACAATGCCATCTCGGGTGATGCTGAAACTTGTAGTGTTGGCTAGTACAAAGTTGCCAACTGCCAAATCTCTCTCATCTTTCGTCGTGGGATCAAACTGTCTACTCCATTAGCTCCGAGTGGCTAGGTAAACCCTATCTCCAACCTCTTCCTGTCCCCTTCAGTGCTCGAATGTTCTCAGGCACACTGAACCAGAATGTCCCTAAGGGTCACTAAATGCCATAGGGTTGTGATCTTTGATGGGGCATATCTCAAAGCTCTTGTGAGGTATGGATGCTATTCTAGTTCCGACAGGACCATGTTGCAGAGACCTACAATAACCTCTCTCACTTTTTGGAGATCACATTCCGTTTTCATTTTACAACGCCATCTTGGGTGATGCTGAAACTTGTAGTGTTGGCCAGTACAAAGTTGCCAACTCCCAAATCTCTCTCATCTTTCGTTGTGGGATCAAACTGTCTACTCCATTAGCTCCGGGTGGCCGGGTAAACCCTATCCCCAACCTCTTCCTGTCCCCTTCAGTGCCCGAACGTTCTCAGGCACGCTGAACCAGAATGTCCCTAAGGGTCACTAAATGCCACAGGGCTGCAATCTTTGACGGGGCATATCTCGGAGCTCGTGCAAGGTATGGATGCGATTCTAGTTCCTACAAGACCATGTTGCAGAGACCTACAATAGCCTCTCTCACTTGTTGGAGATCACACTCCATTTTTGTTTTACAACGCCATCTCCGGTGATGCTGAAACTTGCAGTGTGGGCCAGTACAAAGTTGCCAACTGCCAAATCTCTCTCACCTTTTCTCGTGGGATCAAACTGTCTGCTCCATTAGCTCCGAGTGGCTGGGTAAACCCTATCCCCAACCTTGTCCTATCCCCTTTAGTGCTTGAACGTTCTCAGGCACGCCAATCCAGAATGTCCCCAAGGGTCACTAAATGCCATAGGGCTGCGATCTTTGACGGGGCATATCTCGGAGCTCATGCGAGGTATGGATGTGATTCTAGTTCCTACAGGACCGTGTTGTGGAGACCTACAATAACCTCTCTCGCTTTTTGGAGATCACATTCTGTTTTCATTTTACAATGCCATCTCGGGTGATGCTAAAACTTGTAGTGTTGGCCAGTACAAAGTTGCCAACTGCCAAATCTCTCTCATCTTTCGTTGTGGGATCAAACTGTCTGCTCCATTAGCTCTGGGTGGCTAGGTAAACCCTATCCCCAACCTTGTCTTGTCCCCTTCAATGCTTGAACGTTCTCAGGCACACAGAACCAGAATGTCCCTAAGGGTCACTAAATGCCACAGGGCTGCGATATTTGACAGGGCATATCTCGGAGCTTGTGAGATATGGATGAGATTCCAATTCCTACAAGACTGTGTTGCAAAGAATTACAATAACCTCTCTCACTTTTTGGAGATCACATTCCATTTTCATTCAACAATGCCATCTCGGGTAATGCTGAAACTTGTAGTGTTGGCCAGTACAAAGTTGCCAACTGCCAAATCTCTCTCATCTTTCATCTGGGATCAAACTGTCTACTCCATTAGCTTCGGGTGGTCGGGTAAACCCTATCCCCAACCTCTTCCTGTCCCCTTCAGTGCTCAAATGTTCTCAGGCACGCTGAACCAGAATGTCCCTAAGGGTCACTAAATGCCACAGGGCTGCGATCTTTGATGGGGCATATCTATGGGCTGTCAATACTTCGACTATACTTTAAGTCAACGATTATCAATATGTGAAAAAATGGAACTCATTGTATTTTGAAGTATTGAGAAGATGGCCTTGCCCTTCCCCAGGAGTTTCAGAAATGGGAGACATTAGGTAAGAGAGTGAAAATGTTACTATCGCTTCAATGCACATGACACAATTGGAAATGCAAATTTTGATGGTAATCATTTTGTGATAAGGGAGATACTAGGGATGATCATTGTTACTATCTCTTTATTAGTGGAATTTTGTTTTCTCTTGAATTTGGTGGTGGGGGATCAGTGGTAAGACTCCTTGGATATTCCTTCTTATGATGTTAGTGACAAGTGTTGCTCTTTGAAAACACTTGTACAATCTTTTTTAAATTATTAGATAAAAACAAAGAATTGTAAGTATTAAACATGATTAGCCTTTAGTTCCTAGAAGATCTTTATTTCCCCATCAATGCATTTAGAAAGTTAAGTTTTAAGAAGATCATAAATAGAAAAAATTAGAGAAGCGGTTTAAACATTTATATTGATTGGAAACATGTGAGTCTTGAGTTTCCTCTACCTTTTAAAGAACATTCCTTAGCTAGCAGACCTAATTCCACATTCCATAAGACTGTCATTGCGCTAAAGATTAAGGAAACCAACTGCTCTAAGATAAAGCTTCCTGGTCAATAATAATCTAGCCTATTGAGGTACATAATACTTCTCAATTAAACTTGTGTTAATTTAGTATTAATTTTGTAATTAACTACAATTTCAGTATCTGTGTACAGGGGGTGACTAAGAAAACTATTTGAGGTCCAATTTGAAAATATATTTGTAAGGATCTCGACCAAGGTTCACAACTTCGATGATTAATACATTCATTCAGCCCAAAACCTCACTACAAAAAAATAATATATAAAAAAGGTAGTGAATAACGTCATGTCTAGACCCAAATCAACTAATGAAAGTCAAATTAGCATAATGTGGAACAACAATATATGCATTGAGTGGATTGTCATAAAAAAGCTTCATAATAAAATTCATGTCTAGAATTAAAAGACCTTAAAGAACATTTATGCTTGTAACACAAATGGCCATTCAAAACTGAATATGATTACAATATGTGAAATAGCATTACAAGAACTTGTAATGGTCTTGTGAACATCGTGTTAATTCTTGTAAGAATCCCTAAGATGCTTGTTATACTCAAAATTTTGTTGAAATTGAATTAATTTTTATCCTGTCGGTTAATTGGCTTAGGGTGATATATGCTTCTTGGATGGAATAATGAGTTCGTGATTAACTCTGTATTAAGATTCATAGCATCTTCTAGTTATTTGCAAAGGAAATTTATAAATTACTTGCTAATGTCATATGGCTTTCTTGAGAAAGATGTCCGTGTTCTTATTGATGGGTACTAATGACTATCCACATTTAGTTCTTCAATATCCTATTTGACAAGCTTTCCATAGACATTTCTTTTCCATACTAAGTATTTTTGAAAACATATTTGAGTAGAAGGACTACAGTAGATACTACCAGAAACAACTTCTTTGCAGTTTTTGAGAAATACTAATAAAGAAAAAAAGAACATCTACTAGTTGGTAGACATAATGGAAACTCTCTAGCAATTGAATTTAATTTCATACATGCACATATCTAATTTAATGTCATACACGAACATATCTAATTTAACGTCATACATGAACAAACATATAATATAAAATGATAACCAATAATGTCATCTACATTAACAAAAACATAATATATTATGATAACCAATAATGTCATATCTGAACAAACATATCATATATTAACCAATAATGTCATACATCAAATATAGAATGTCATATGTACATCAAATGTGTATCAAATATGTCTCTCAGATGCCTATATATATACATGGTGAAGGAAACAAGTCTCTATATATATGTATCAAATATCTCAACTACATCTTTTCCTTCCCACGAGGGGAAGGAAACAAGTCTCTCGACATCCTCTGCTATCGTGTGGAGGGAGATAGTGGAGATGACGAGGCCCTCCTGACACACTCACTTGACCTCTTGTTGAGGCTCTTCTCTAGGTCCAATTGATAAAAAGAAAGTAGATATGAATCAATATTTATTATACGTTGAAATCAAATATATGTACTCACGAAATCAATTATTTTCTTACCCCCAACAAATAGTCACTCTGTAAGTCCACCTCAAATGCTCGTGGATGATCAGGCGTGACAAGACCCTACAACAATTCAATAAATATAATCACTTATAAATAAAATTAGAAATTTTGAGATTAACTATTATAAACAACAACTAAAAAGAAGAAAATTCTTTCATACCTCCGTCAGTGGCTGTGAGCTAGCCACAGCTGCGGCCACTCCACTATCAACAGACTGTCACAGATGAGGAGGTGTGTCTGACATCATGAGCTGCACGTCATACAATACACGTTATATCTAACATGAAACATGGAATGAATATAATCAAATGAATTAAATTAACATGAAACAACTGTACCTGTGTGAAGCTAGTATGATGTCTCTGTTCTATGTCTGTGGTAAAGGTTGAGGGTCCTGTGGAGAACTGATGCACATGCATATTTTTTTTGGTCAATCCTTAATATGATTAAGTACTAAATATATGTATTAATTAAAATGATTAAATTGATACATACTTGAGGAATCATCGAAGGGACAAAAAATGGGCCCGGAGGATCACTGCTAGGCCCAGGAACACTTTGACCCTAAATTTTGAACAATGTCAATAAATCCTAATTAATTAATCATTCACTATACATATGAAATGTGATCAAATTAGTAATTTACCTGTGTGTCAATGCCAAATGTCTCATTCAGGAACTGATTGGTGACAAGCCCATCATCTGCACCATCTCCGACATGAGTGCCAAATGTGCATAGGGATCCACATGAAGTGCACATGTGACCACGACGTATAGAAGGCTCCCCCTTAGCTAATGGGCTCATGGAATGGATGAGGGTCTGCGTCAAAGCATTAATGGTCCCTAGAGTGCTGGCCTCTACATGTTCCTTCACAACTGAAGGAATAATTACATGCTCACGCTGTGGATGGACCACGAGTGCCCTAACTACATTAGGGTCACGACGTGCTCTAGGCCACTCAAATGATGACCCCCCACCTCTACCCTAGGAGTCTAACATATCAAAATAATTGGGGATCCCCCCAAGGACAAAATCACAATATAATTTCGTAAAAAAATACATGGGGACCTCGTGATTGTTGCAAGGAGGGGCATCAAAAACCATCCACCATCTATCCCAAAAATTATTTCTAATAGCATCATGTATGCACCAATGGATGGGGAATCGTTTAGTACCCTCTGTAACAGTATTTTGCTCACCGGGTTTTCTAAATAATGCACATATACTACCTTTTGGTATTTTATTTTTTCTAACATCTTCATATGACACTTTATTTGAATATAATCTTTTTTGTTCATCCCTCTTAGCCTCCCAAATATCTAACTGACCACTAACTGAGGCTATCTAAGTATTAATGGATTCGAGGGATGATGCCAATTGAGCCCTCATTGGATTGGTTTGTCCAGATTCTTTCAACCGAGCAATGATTCCTTCTAATTCAGTTTTGCCTCTCTCTATTTCATTTCTTAGATTTTCTTGTGTGCCTGGTGGAGGTCTTGCAATTGGTTCGGGTTGTGGAATTTGTTCTTCTTCTTGAGGAGGGTTTTGGTTTTGGGGTTCTTGAGGGTTTTGATGTTCTTGTGGATTTTCTAGTTGATTATGAACATTTCCTGATAAAAAATCAATTGAAATTCAAATAAATAAAAAAATCTAAATAAAATTTGTAAAAACCCTACAAAAGAATATAAAAAACTTACAAAACAATATGAAAAATATATCAAACAATGCAAAGTTAGGTTTATATCACTTATGGTGTCATCGTGGGTGCGCTTGTAGTCTTGGATTTCGTCGACGAGGAGGCATTTTGGCAAATGGTGGTGCAAATGTTGAGTCTTCAACTCGCGTATGCGTTGCTCGCTGTAGGAGTAGAAGAAAATGCTAATGAAAATGATGGGCTACAGGTTTGCAGCCCATCATATATACTTTTTTTTTTTTTTTAAACACGTACGCGCTATAGCACATACGCGCTGTTTAAAATAGGAAAAAAAGATTTCCTTGTCAACTTTTTGGCACCACAACTCGATGCATATGCCCATATATATATATATATATATATATATATATATATATATATATATATATATGTATATATATATATATGTATATATGTGTATATATATATATGTATATATATGTATATATACATATATACATACATCTATATATACATATATATATACACATATATACATATATATATACATGTATATATATACATATATACATATACACAGACATACATACATACATACATACATACATATATATATATATATATATATATATATATATACAGAAAGACATACATATATATACACATATATATAAATATATACATACATATATATATATATACATACATATATATATACATACATATATATATATACATACATACATATATATATATATATATACATACATATATATGTATATTTATATATCTATGTATATACATGTGTATATACATACATATATGTATATGTATATGTATATGTGTGTGTGTGTGTGTGTGTGTGTGTGTGTGTGTGTATATATATATATATATACCAAACAAGTGGCATATGATGAAGAGAAGTAGACAAGTTTCTAATATATTTTGGAGATGAAATGTTGAAGTGCATTTGTTTTCTCTTACTATTTTTTCCACTTTAAATTAATCCTAAAACATCTCACCTCACCACACTAACTAATTTTTTGGGTAAGCTCATCTTCATGAGGGTGAACTCTTATGAGCTGTCTCTCTTATTTTATATATCTAACTACCTCGAGAACTATATTTCTACCTTTATCTTCTTATCTTTCCATCTATTTTTATTCATCTCTTTCTCTACCTCTATCTCCCTATCTCTCTAACCATTCAATTTCAATTTCCAAACTAGATGCAGGGAGTGATATATAGAGGGAAGGGAGAAGAGGGTGTAGGTTGAGAAAGAAGGAGAAAAATAAGCTATATATCTAAGTGGTGTGTCTATGTGTTTACTTGTTTATAAAAAGAGGGAGATATAGAAATAGAAAGAAGAGAGATAAGTAGTAATACAAAAAGTGTGTGTGTGTGTGTGTGTGTGTGTGAGAGAGAGAGAGAGAGAGAGAGAGAGAGAGAGAGAGAGAGAGAGAGAGAGAGAGAGAGAGAGAGAGAGAGAGATTATGTGATTTAGGAAAGGTAGAGGAGGTGAGAGAGATGGAAGGAAAGAGGAAGAAGGAGATCTCAAACATGAACCTATTTTTGATGGAGTGAGGAGCCTAATTATCTTCTCTATGTAGAGGTTTGGTTTAAGACATGTTCAGATCCTTTTAAGTGGATATATAGTTGAACTCAAGCTATCACATACTACAAAAATGCATAGATAAATAGATCAAATTATTTTTTAAATTTATAATCAAAATATCTCTAGCATACCCATTGCACACCAAGGTGCGATTGCTAGTTTATATGAAAAAAAAAAAAAGAATTTTTTTTTTTTTTTTTTTAATCTTGGCAGTTGGCAACAAATGTCTTGTGGTGAAAACGAGTCTCTCTTTGTATCATTGAGACTTTTTTGTGGTAAGAATGGTGTAGACATAATATTGGATTCAAATATACTTGTCTTATCATAGAAACTTTGAACAATACTCCTTTTGTTATATATTGCTATTAATTTCATCCACTTTTTTACTTTGATTTTTCCTTTGACTTGTCTGATCATAATAAATCCATGTATATCTCCATTATACTATGTTTTTTCTCTTTTTTTCCATCTACAAAAATTTGATTAAACTCTAGGAAATTCTTTGTAGGCCAATAGAAAATTAAGAATTAATATCTTACAAGAGCTTTGTCCAAGCTTGAGTCCTTGCCTTGTGTGAATAGTAGAAGGTAGGTTTTGAGAGAAAAGAAATTATTTGGAAATCTTGATTGATGGTGGTTAAAATAGGATTTTGTTAGTTTAAATTTGAATAAATAGATTTGATTGTAGACTTTTTTCTATTGATAGTATACAACTATTCAATTTGAGAAATACAATAATTTAATCAAACAATAATTAGATGATAAGTAGGAGATAATTTCCATCGAGGAAACTCTATAGTTAAGTGGACTAAGGCTGGAGTAGTAATGGGATCAGTGACTTCCCAGGAAGTCCTGATGCTTCACCCCTGTGAGCATCATCTAGATCCAATGAGTGCTAAGTGTTCCATTTATGCTCATAAGAGATGGATTCATATTGAATCACTACTCATGAAACATGGGTCAATGAGTTTGACTCAAAATCACATAGTTAAATCTTGATATTAATATCACAATTTGACTTGCCATGGAAATTATCTCCTACTTATCAATTGATGAGCTTAAGGGGCTTTCTAATGAATGGTTCATAAGGCACAACACTTGGTGAAGGTTTTTCAGATGGGGTTGCAAGCTTTGGGTTTAATTATGGAGGAAACTCTATAGTTAAGCATGCTCGTGCTAGAGTAGTACTAGGATGGGTGACCTCCTAGGAAGTCTCGGTGCTACACCTCTGTGAGCATCACCTAGATCAAATGAGTGCTAAGTGTTCCATTTATGCTCATGAGAGATAAATTCATGTTGAATCACTACTCATGAAACATGGGTCAATGAGTTTGACTCAAAATCACACAGTTAAATCTGATATTAATATTACAATAATTAAATGGTTCTTTTCTAGACTACGTTGAACTAAATTTCATCATAAGGTCCTCAACATCAAGAGTTTTAATTTTCACTAAAGATGGAACAAGTTGAAAATGATGATATAATCACTTTTAATGTTTCTTAGTTATCATGAATGGGAAGACAAACTTCCCTCAAATAATTTTAAAAATTAATATCATCATTTCATAGATGCTACTAAGGAAATTATCCCTTCAAATGAGAATATGGTGGTCAAAGATTCTTTTTTTTCATATTTGACATATAATATGTCAATTGTATCTCATTTTAATTTGGGACACTAAGATTCCTAATTTTTGCAAGATCTATAAGTGCAATGACAGTATGTTGAACCTAATTAAGGTCACAATTCATGATAGAGACACTACCTTGGTGTTCTATCATGACAATAATTTACTCAATCATCCAATGGGTGTGATAGAGAATTAGGACCCTATTAATGGTGGCATATGAAAACTGGTCCAAATAATTTATAGAGAAGCCTAAGGAAAGTGGAGGTACAAGGGGTTACTCATGTTGATGATTAGGAAGTCATGGTGGTCTTCATAAAGGACCTACAAAAAAATGGATAAAAATCTTATAAAACAGTTAATTGCTACTCATAAATATTAAAATCCCTATACATGGGTACCATATGAACCTTTGAAATAAAAAAGTTAGAAAAAAAAAGTATTACTTATTTGAACAATTGACACATTTTCAACAAATTCTATGTTTAGAAATAAAATCATGAAAAATTTTCAAGTTTAGAAATAAAATAATATAGAATAAGATCAAAATATTAAAACTTTTTCTTAGCATATGATTTCAACATTAAATCATTTAAATTATATCTCAATGTTTGGAAGAATATTCTTTAGAGCTCATTTACCCCACAGTTACTGAGTTCTTCTTCAAGAAATTATTTAGCTATTACAAGATTTTTAAAACAATTAATTTGATTGTGTGAAAGATCAAAGTATAAAAGACAGGATACCAGGAACAATTCTAAATAGGAATTTCAAAAGAAAATAGTAAAAGATTTACAAACTAACTATGTTTGACTAGTAGTATGATTGTTATAGTTTAGGGTTCAAAAATTTGTAACATTGAGATCAAAATAGGTGACAAGTAGAAGAAACTCTCGCAAAAATTGGAGTGTGGTTAAGATTATCAATTACAACTCTTCTTAATATCTGCTGGTATTTGTTAAGCATCCAGTACTCATTTATACACTACGATAAATTTTTATTTGGAATACACTTCTTGTATGACTATTAATCAATGATTATTTCATCCTATTCATCCAATGGATGCTTTTTGTATGCATCCGTAAATGTAAATATGTATGTTACCAAAGGAATTGGTATAAATTCAAGGTTTCATTAGAGATTTTATTATTTAACATTCAACAAAAGACTCAAATTTCATAGTAAACAAACTATTGTTATAATAAATTTGTAGGCCATTTCATCTTGGCTAGACCAAGCCATTGCAACATTGACTCTCCATTGCTTGGCTCCAAGATGCCTCTCCTACATGATAACAAAGTCTTATATGAAACTAAGAAAACATAGGATTGCAACTTACAGAATTGGATGTGAAGATATTTTCAAAGTCATGTAACAAGGAAGATTAGCATCCCTTGGTTATCATTCTCATGGTGTTGACTTTATGACTATCAAATGGTTGAATATGATGTAGATCATGACTATTTAGAACATGCTGTAAGTTCTTTTTGAATGAAATAATAATTCAAAAGATACTTTTTTAATTAGATATTTTTAATATGGTAGGTTGTTATACCAGACAAGCAATTGGAGGTAGCTTGAAGACAATCTAATCTACAATGTACCTATAAATCATTCTACAAAGGAAATTCAGTTATGCAAAGTACTCAAATAAGAGTAAACAATGCCATCCATGAGAGATTTGATTTTAATTTTTTAATGGTGTTAAGCTTTACATTTAGGCACACTGACTGAAACTTTACATCCAAGAAAAGAATACATTTGACTTGTTTGTGTTGAGATGATATAATTTGCTAAAAATGGCATACTGATCTACCAAGCCAAGTATTTGAGTATAAAAAAATTGCTATCTTGCCAAACTATTGTGTGCATAAAAACATTATATTTATAACCATTCTGTGCTTGCTAATATTAATTATTGGGCACAAATATTGTAGGCATGTTATGACATAGGTTATTACTATGTTGAAATACAATGAAAGCAAGGGACTGACACAAACTAATTTTAAATAAATGATAATAACTATTCATACATTGAATAGGATAGTTTTCCTATTTGAACCCATATCAGTCGGATGACTTGAATCATCTTTGTATTGTGTTGGAGATGATATCAACCACAGAAAATGAAAATATCTCCTCTATTTCAAATAGTATTATTTTCAGTGTAATTATACATCCCTATAATTTAGAAATAATAGAGATTTTTGAAAATGAAATAAAAATATAGAATAATATTAAAAAATAGAAAATTTTGAAAGCATTAGAAGCAACTTACATCAAGATTATGAGAAAATTACTTCATCCAGAAAGCCATCGGGCACTTAAACTGTTAAGGAAAACCTCAAATTCTATGTCACATGCATGTTAATACAAAGTTTTAATTTTAAATATCTAAAGGCTTCACATAAAGTCATTGAAATATTTAAATTTTAGAAGCATTGAAATGAATTACCTGAAGATTATGAGAAAATTACTTCATCCAGAAAGCCATTGGGGACTTAAACTGTTAAGGAAAACTTCAAATTTTATGTGACATACATGTTAATACAAAGTTTTAATTTTAAATATCTAAAGCCTTCACATAACATCATTGAAATATTTAAATTTTAGGAGTACTGAAACCTCACATAAAATATTTAAAAATCAAACTTGTCAATTATTGTTGTTTTAATAAAATTAAAATCAATGTTGAGACTTACCAAATGCCAAGCCAAGCTCAATTAAATTAATTTTTTCAAAACAAGAGATAGAAAATGAAGAGGCTAGGAGTGTTTTTCTTAAAAGAATCCTAAAAAATCAATGCATGTAAATAATCTTCAATTTGATTCCTATAGCCAATATAAAACATTTTAATATTAGTTGCAACAATCTTATGGGATGTGATAGGAAGAAGAAGCAACCTGGTCGAAAGCTTACCTCCACAGCTTGAGAAGATGATGAATCTAGAGAGTGAGAGGATATTGCTTGCAATAGTGCTAATCTGATAATGCCTCAATTACCAAAACCATTTAGTAAGATCAAACCTATCTACCACCTATTCTGCATTATGTGAAATGTGGAAGTGTAGGCAAGATGCCACTTGCCATGGCATGCAAAAGTGATAGACTAAAATAGGAATATGAGATATGAAGAGATTCGATAGTGACATTTGTCATCAATTGCAGTCCAAACTTGCAAAGGGTGAAAGCTAAAGTAAAATATTACTTTCTGTAATCCAACATACACCTGCAAAGCCTTTGTTGCTTGTTTGCAAAGAAATTTTTATAACAATGTGTATACCTCCAAATGGTAGTTCCCCAAAATTTAGTACTTTTTTGGTTGAAAATTCTTTTAAACTACTAGAAAAATTTCAAAGAACCAATCACAAAAAAGAATGCAATATTAAAAAATGTGGCTTTAATATTATTTTCAACAAACACTATAGTTTAAATTATGTATTCAAAATTTTCAAAAAAGAAGAAGTGATAGACATAAGTCGGGTGAAAATTATAGTCTCCTACCTATAAGGTAGGGACTAATAATTTGTTTTTAAGTCTAACCTTTCAAAATAGAAAATATGACTCTTGATTAGCTATAAAAATTAATTAGACAAGGATCAATAGATAAGACATAAGACAAGGACTAATAATAAAGAAAAAATTAATTCTTAAACACATAGCAATAAAGCTTATCAACATTTCACTATTGATGTAACAAGTGCCACGTAGTGGCATGTATTTGTCAGAGAATGTATTGTAATAGAAATAGTAATTAAATATTATAATAATTAATCAATAGAATAAATATATTATAAAAAGATAGATATATGATAAAATTGTTATTGAAATAAGTATTTCAAATCAACTAATCTAATTTCAACATTGAAAAGTAGTTAAATAAATAATAATTTTATAAATAATTTCAATGCTAGTAGAAAGCCAATCTCATTTGATAAAAAAAACGGACTATGGAATTGCTAATAAATTTGAATTGTTAGAAGAATCTATTAATTTTTAAATATAAAATAGCTAAAAAATAGCACTCTTAATTTTCCACTATTTCATTTGAGTTCACTCTTCTCTAAAAACTTATTCAAACTAAATAGAGAAACAATGTTTAAGTTTATTTGTTTCCTTCAATACATATTATTCTATTTTAGTTATAGAATTTGAAAAGTTTAAAAAAACCTATTTTAATAAAAAATTTAATATTTATATTTAAATTAACTTTACATATATTTTCCAATCAAACAACTTAAAAAGAACTACATCCAAAATCTTAATTTTAGGTGAAATATATGATTAATTTCACTTTTACTTAAAAATAGATTTTCTTTTCTCTTACAAATATCAATATCTAAAGATTTATTTAAAATTTTACTTTTTATTTAATAATTTGTAATTATAAGATTTATGGAATAATATTTCGATAACACAAATATTTTAGGTAAATATATAAAATTTCAATAAAAAAAAGTATTTGAGTAAGTTTCAATATAAAATTCAATTTCTAAAATTTAGGATGGATAAATTTTAAATTAAAAAATCAAATATATGTTAAGATGAAAATTAAATTTAAAAGATTATGATTGCATTTGTAAAAACTAAATGAATAATTTTTAAAAAAAGAATTAAATACTTAATATTGTTGTCAACATAATATAGTTTATCAATTCATTCCTAAAATTGTGCCGATGAAAATGACTAATGGAGCTATCTCCAAACAAAGGGATCTTATAAGACAAAATCAAAATAACCAATCATAGTGGTGAAAAATAATTTTTATTAGAATATATAAAATTCATCAATAAATTAAAAAACTTTAGAAACATCTCAGTTGCTTAAAAATTGTAATCCATAATTGGTGCAAATTAATTGAAAAATAGGAGCAACTGAATGCAATATATTGCCTACTCATACCATACCAAAACAAATGTACACCCCAATGTAAACTAGGACCCACAAAAGATGAGGGACATTGAATATTTCATAGCGAGATGGTTCAAATTTTGATAGAAAATAATAATTAGTGTTCATAAGTCCCACACAAGATTTGAAACAACTTACAACTAGAGAGGAAGTAAAAATTTTGAATGACATTTGAATAATATTTAAATTTGATGAAAGGTAAGATAAATTAAGAGTTGGAAAGTTCTGTCAGAAAAGTCTCATATTTTGTGTAAAATTGTCAAAAAAATTAAATGTGATATTACAGAAAAAAGCTTCTTAAGTCTAGTGAGTTGTAGAGAATTGATAGAACACAAATTAATAGAGAAAAGTCTGGCCAGTATTGTGTAAAAAAATAATAGAAGAAACTATGAAAAAATTCTTTGCATTACAAAAAAATTTGAGGCAAATTGGTAGAAGAAAAAATTAATTGAAAGAAATAACTTTATTAGCATGATTATTTGCTAGAGTCAAAATATACTATTGAATGAATGAAAATTAATGTGACCAACTTTGGAAATTATTAAATTGTCACTTGTTTACTGCCTTTACTAAATACTGTTCTTTGACTTGTTGACTAGGACGCTCTTAAGAACACCATGTCCATGGAAGAAGTCTCCTAATTATCACATGTCCAAATGGCCATCTCTTTGTGTTGCAATCTCGTATTGAATGATATAAATTTCTATCATTTTGATACATAACTTTGTCTACATATACCTATGTTTGAGTATGATGAGTTCTTGGTTGATCTAAAGACATTTTGTACTTGGTGGCTGAAAATATCATCACACATATTTTTGGGGAGGACCTATAGTTTGTAATAGAAAACTCTTACTTTTATGAAGAAAAGAAAGAGTTGAAAATTAAAAACTTATTGTATTTAGAAATTAAAAGATTGCTGGTAAATATATGATATAACGTCAAATGATAAGATGAATGTTGAAGTCAAAATTCGTAATGAATGAAATTTAACATCTAAATTGTCAGTGGTAAATAAATAAAATAAGATATCTTTGGTTTGGTTTATATTAGTTTAATAAAATGCATATACACAAATCCAACTAGTCAAGACTTAATTACAGTTTTATGACATTAAAATAGTTATAAATATTAAAAATGTAAATAAATTTTCTCTTACATATAAAATCTTAATCCCCGCCATGTAGTTAAAAGGTATGCCATTTTAATTTTCTTTTGGATGATGAATTTTTCTTCTTTGAGATTTTGAAACTCAAAATTTTAAACTTTTTTATTCTGATGTGAAGTGTAATATGGCTAAATTTAAGTCTCGATACTATCATCATGACTGTAAAGAATTCATTCCAATTAAATGTCTATGTTAGTAAGCCTCTATTTCAAAAAGATAACTTAGCCCATTATCCTTTGACTATTTCCATCACTCATTCTCTCTTGTTGATGATACATTTTGACTATTTCCGTCACTTATTCTCTCTTTTTGATGATACAATTCATTTTTGTAGGAATTTATTTTCGAAAGCTAAAATCATCAATAAAGTTTTTGATGACTACTATAGTTTTCTTTACAATAAGTGATTCAATAGTTGGACACTTTACAATTACTAAGAGTTGGACATTTATCAAGTACAACCATAAGATTAACACAATGTAATACTTTGTGTATAATTGTATCATGTATCCTCATACTTTAAACTCATTTGACTGCAATTTCCATCGAAACTTGTTGACAAAAGATGAATTGTCGAATGCTTTACAAAAAAAAAAATTGCCCAACATTTGTCAAAACTTTGATGATCAGTATTTTTCTTCAAAAGTCAGATGAACCAATTTGTCATAATTTTGATAATCAATATTTTCTTTAAAATTCCTACAAACATGTTTGTTAGAATTTTGATAATTCACATTTTTGTTAGAATTCTAGTGAACTTTAACAAACGTTTGTAGAGTCATGCTATAGGGACCTTATCCAATATAACTATATCTAATTGAGTTTATTAAAGTCTTGAACTTTTATTCTCCATTTAATTTTGATCTATCGATTCAATCACATGAAGTATAACAACCTTTTTTTGAGTGAAATCTATTCCCACATTTGAAACAATAAAAACGTCTCTCCTCTATTTCTATTTCTTTAACAAATACCCCTTTTTCTTTTAACAAAAACCCCATTTTCTTTTTACAGATGGACATATTATATTCATTTGCACATATAATGTCGAATCACACTCCACCCCATATTACTATATAGACTTATAAATAAGAAATAATACCACTAAAGATAGGTATTGCCTTTGAGGATGGTAGGTTCAAATGTCAGTAAACAAACATCTTGTAAGGAAAAACTCTAGCCATCATACTTGCAACCAAAAACATAATATGAAAATCCTTAATCTATTTTCATAAAACATCCACAAGAAATGAGAATAGAGAGCAAGATTCGCTAGAAAAAAACTTCAGGAATCGATCAAAACAAAGAAGCACAAAGAGAAGCATCCCTCTTGGCATGAGGGGAGACCATTGAAGAGCCAACACTTGTTTGGGAGCGAAGGTGCCAAACATATGAGAAGTAGTAAAGGTGACAAAATCAAGTTAAAAGCAATTAGCATTCCTACTAGGGATATACATGTAAAATAATTCTAGCCATTACTCGTGGAGAAGTGTCTAGTCCAAAAATTCATTCAAAATTTTTTTTATTATATATATTTTTTGACTCATGTCTTATGAGGGGGGTCTTCCTTAAAAATAGTGTTGGAGCTACTCGAGCATTTTTAGGTATATTTTAAAATTGGCGATCCTATGAATTTTATTCTTAACTTTAGTTCAAATGTTTAGGTCCAAAATTTAAGAACCTCTCATTTTCTAAAATTTATATACTTGTATTTTTTTTTGTTAAAATAATTAATTTCAAGAAAATCTGACATGTGATAGAAAATTATTCTCAACTAGTGCAGACAATTTTGAACCCCACCCTATTTTTGCCTACTCAAATTTTATGATCTAATAAATAGTGTCTATTTTCTAAAAAGAGATTTGAATTAATCATGTAGCCTTAAATAATAATTCTCATGGAACCTCTAGCTCCACAAAAATAGAACTTAAACCCCTCTCATGGGATCCCTACCTTATTATTAGACTATTTTATTTTATTTTTTAAAAGATAAAATAATTAAACCCCAAAAAAAAATTTAGAAAACCAATAAAAAAAGAGAAATATTCTTAAAAAAATTCAAAATAAAAATTAAACAACTATTACATTACAAATCATGTTTAATTTTTTGCAACTCATAGTTTCTCATGCAAATTAATAACTAGCTTATATATATATACATATACACACATATATATACATACACACACACACACACGTGTAGATACATATACATATATATATATATATGTACATATATATATGTATATATGTATATGTATATGTATATGTATATGTATATGTATACATATGTATACATATACATATACATATACATAAACATACATACATACATACATACATACATACATAGATATATAATTATAATTATAATATGTCACACCTATTTTCATTAAATCCTAAAGTCTTTTTTCTTTGGGTTATGATTATGTACAAAGCTATGTCACCTTTTAGATTGACTTATCAGAACGACTAAATTTGAGTATTTCTATCTAACAAATCATTTTTTTTCAAACATATGATTTTGAAAAATTTACTCTAGCTGAGTTATATATGGTCTCACACATTTCCAATTGGAATTGTCTATTGAATGCATGTTTTATACTAGTTTGTATCTAATTACTAAAGAAATAAAATTATTTCACAAAATAGACATTTCAATAACTCTATTCAAAGTCAAGAATATTCTCATATAGAGTTTATTGTGTTTTAATTAGATATAGTATATAGTAATTAAAAAATTCTACAAGTATGTATTTTAACACTCGAGAAGGTGTCAATTTCAAGAAAGAAAAAAAAAATTAAATCATATCAAAAAAATTTAAAAATCATATGACATTCCAGAGGAGAGAGTCCTTTTCTAGAATCTGTAATTATTATTTTTGTTAGCATAGATATATTTTTGAAAATGTAGTGGGAGATGAAAACTATCAATTTCATGTGAGTTGAAATTTGAATCGTTATAAAAGAGAAAATATAAGTCTAAAGACATTTTTTTATTTTTGATTGTTCTAGCTATATATGTTATCTATAACATAAGCTTATATCAAAGCAGAATGAGTTTATTTCCATATAATTTTGTGGTGGGAACTAGAACCCTTATTTTCAACATTTTTCAACAACTAAAGAGTTGTCTTTAAAAATTAGAAAAATATATCAATTATTATTCAAAATAATTATTTAAAATTATAATCCTAAACTTCATCCATTTTTGCACATTTTATTAGTTTACTTTATTTTAAAATTCTAAATAATAATACCAGTTTTATGTCATTAAAGGTGAACAATTATACTTTTGTTAGCCTTTTCCTTTATAAAAGGGTGACACAGGTTTGTGCTTTTACCTTACATGAAAATAGGTGCTTGAAGAAGGATTACTCTTGACACACACACACACACACACACACACACACTAGAAATGGCTTCTACGAATGATGGAAGACATTTTAAATAAATTTTGATGATAATAATTGTAACACCCCACCAAGTGATCCAAAAGAATTAACCTAAATTTTGACTAAGTTTGCCAAACAATTTTTTTTTAAATCATGAAAGATAAACCATTCATATCAAACACATAGTAGTGGAAGAAATAACATGCAATCAACTAAAGCATACATAACAGGTTACATTCCTTAAGGATCCAAAGATGTTGAGTCAGATTTAATCTAAATAATACTAAGTCTAACAACTACCACATCTACATGAAAGAATAATGAAAAGTCCAAAGTCCATTTTATACATTTTTTTCCAAATGCCTCTTGGCAATTAAATTTGGAATGCTCAATCATCCTCTGTACATGTCACAGGGTATGAAAAGCTTAAAAGAATATACATATGTAAAAATAAAGATACATTATCCACATCAAATCCATGATATAAGTGCAATAAAGTAAATGAAATCAATAACATGCATGATACATCCATCCATCAATAAAGATATAACAACCATCGTAAAAGGTAACCGTCCATCATAAAACACATCTAACAAAGTGTGTGGTTCCTCCAAACTATCAATAGCATCATTAGACCATCATGGGCCCTAGCCATCCCCCGCATGTAACATCCCAAACCACCAAAGAGATCACTGGTACTATTGAAATAGGGATGTCACTCCTAAAATATGCTACAACTTATGTAGAAAGAAATCTAACATACTAGAATAAAGCATAAGATGGTCCTACAAAGTAGATAACATCATCTATCACATGCTAATCATCAATATAAAGAAACATACTAGTAAATAACATCCTTCATAAGATCCAAGAACTGAATGAAGATAAATACCAACAAAGAATGCTCTAGTCATGATGACTATGGACGGATCTCAAAGGTAAGAGTGAAAGAGCACTACCACCCGACCATGTGGAACCTAAATGGACCACTCCCACCGTGCTCAAGAGATAGTCTCAAGTCTCAAAAAAGATATCAAATCACACAACACAAAAACTCTCTAAGTCTAGAAATCCTAAAAGTACACTAACTCAAGGTTCTAACATAGAACGACATGTAATTCTCAAAGGTACACAAAGACATGTAGGAAACCTACTACGTAAGAGAGAAAGTGTAATCACATGAATCACACTAGAGTTACTCTAGTAGTCTCTCAATAGACCCTGGCCCCCTAGTGATCCCTATGAGGCCACTAGTATTCTCTCATACTTATGAGGCATACTACGGAATGCAAGGTCGCAACCAAGCATTCTCTCTACTCCCATCCTACTCTATACTAGCACTCGAGGCATGGGTGAGAACATACAATTATCTTATTAGGTTCATTTTAATCCCTATTTAGTGTATTGTTTTTGCTTACTAAATCAACTTACAATGAGTTACCCTGGCAACCACTTAGGGCCCTAGCCCCCATTCAAAGCCACTTCTTGACACTACAAGTAGATAACCTACCCTAGGCTCATGAAATCACAAATCAAAAAATCACCTCAGTTCTATACAAGTGACTAGAAAGCATCATAAAAATAATATAAATAATCACATCACTTCTCTATGAGCCATTGAAAAGCATCCAATGATAATCATAATATCCATCGGTTCTCAATGAGTAATTCCCATTTACTTTTAATAAAATCATTGCATTATTTTACTAAAATCGATGTTACTAATAATTAAATGAAACTCCCTCAATTCTAAAAGCACCTCCCATTATTCAAATCATAAGAATAATACTTATCAACTTTCAAATAATTAGTTTACAATTTCCTTAAAACACTCCAGAGACAATCATTTATTTAAAATAATCTTCATTAATTTTAAGTAAAATCAATCTCATTAATAATTCAATTATTTAATTCCACTAAACACTTACTAATATCTCTTTTCTTTTAATTTTCCCTCATTAAAAAATCTATTTACTAAAATTGACTAATAATTAATTAGACTCCTACTATTAACTAATCTTAATTAAATTAAATTAATTTAGATTAGTTAATAAATCATATAAAACTAATGCATAATAATAAGATTATATTTTAATTCGAACCCAGACCCAAAACAATTTCCAAATCTTGAATCTACTAAGGGAAGATTGCAATAATATTTTTAATTCCCATAACTCGATGAAACAATATACATGCCCGAATTCCAAATTACAAAATTGAAGATTCATTCATAGAGAATTATTCAGACACACATAACAGACACGATGAAGATAGGAAGAGAAAGAGCGTAATAAAATATGTGAAATAATCACGAGTGCCTACTTAGACATTGATGCTAATTTGCTACGCCTCAAAAAATTGTAGAGAAGTTCCTCTTCAAACCTTCTCTTTTTCAAAAATTCCTTCTTTCTCCAACATTCGCAATTCCTTCAAGAACCAAAACCCCCCCAAGTGACTAGGAGTGCTTGTAGAAGCATATGAGGATGTCCATACACACTAGGAGAGCCTGTATATAAAAGCCTCTAAGATGCATCTAAAATGTGTATAGAAAGAACTAATAGATAAGTATGAAAACTAAGCACATTTCTTCCACAATAAGAAGATAAACATGATGAGGTGTTTAGAATGTTGTAAACACCATGTGCTCAAATAATGTGCTAACTCCTAAGTGTAGACAACACGTGCATAATTAGAGTGAAAACTCCTATGTTGTCAACATGACAACTCACAAGAGTTCACATACTCCAATGTGAATAAGTATTAAAATAATTCACATTACTTAATTAGTTAAATTTTTTTTTTTAATATTCACTTGACTCCTTTTTAAATTAATTTATTAATTTTAAATCTCATGCACTCACTTTACTAAATCCATTTGTTTTATCTTAATATATTTTAATCACATGCACGCATCATGCGATCTAGAATCTTTTAATAATTTTAATATCTTTTCCACTTTTAAATTTATTTTCAAAACTTAATTGATAAAATATTTATTAAATTAAGTAATAATATTATTTAGCATTTACTTCAAAATGAGCTCTAAATATATTATTATTAAATTAAATAAATATTGCCACGTTCCAAATTTAAACTTATAATTTTAATCTTCAATTTTTTTTTTTATTAATTATTTTCCCTATTAATTAAATAAAATTAAATATTAAAATATCATAATAATAATTTTCCATTCAATCAAATCATTAATTAAATCTTTTAATTAGACTTAATTAATAGAAAATACATCGAAGACTCATAAAGTAAAATATAAAAACCCATCAAAGAAAAATGCATACAAAATCAAACCAAAAGGGGTTAATATCATGAATTATGTCATTCGACGCATTCAGAGGGTACTCGACTAAGATACATGTCCTCATTTCCAATTGGGACAAATGGCTTAAAGGGTTGGGATTTGGACTTGAGAACTTATCTCCCCTCTCTTACCATTGAGATAATGTGATAGGGTATGCTCATCCTGACAATCCAGGGAAGTCGATACTCGGTACCTGCAACCTGCATAAAATCTATACATGTACATACACAATGTATATGCTAAGCTAAATAGGCAATGGAAGGAACTAGTGCATCGTGTAGATCCTGACTAGCAGGTGACTACGGCTCCCTTCCTTAACCACATTAGAAATGCCATACATAAAGAAAATAAACACACACACCATACACATGCAAGTATGGGGTAAGTATGCATTAGAAAACACATATGATAATAAATCATTTAACTAATCATCATTAATAACTAAAAACATTGTAATAATCATCATACATATATGAAATATAAAGTACAAAGTAATCTCGTCATGTAATAAACTAAATGTAAAAACAATATATGATAATCTCAAAATAATGTTACTAATAATCATCAACATAAAACTATCCCTAAAGAGTTTGGCAACAATAGAAAAATGCAAACTAGGGAAAGCACTACATCCACACCCCTTAGAATTAGGCTTACTCCAGGAAGCCTACACGAATGATAATATTGAAGAACTCATTGTGCAAGTCCCATTGAACCCTTTTCCCCTATAGGAGGATATGATTCCACTGAGGACACTACAACACACTTAGAGCAATATGATTCTAGTTTAGTAGTAAACCAAAAACCACATTGATCCAACATTCATTCTTATAACAAATGCTAAAATAGATTCCCTAAACACTCCAAACAAAGGATCAACATAATGCTCGCAAAGATGATGAAAGGCATACTATCTTAAATCATAGATGAAAGATACATGTTTTGAAGAGAGAATAAGTTTTAATTTTCAATTTTGCCCATGTTTAGGTTTCAATATAATTTCATGTTTGAAACCTAAGTGTTGAAGCATGAGAAATATGCAAGTAATAATTTAAGTCCTATTTCAACTCACCTAATTTCAAGTTTCAATTTGAAAGAGATACACATGATAGTTCAATGTTTTCATTTTGTTCAACTAGTTAACATTAGTGGCATTCCAATATACCCAGAGCTCCCAATGTAGAAACTTGGGCTCTGATACCAGATGTAATGCCCCACCAAGGGATCCAAAAGAATTAACCTAAATTTTTACTAAGTTTTCCAATTTTTTTTTTTAAAATCATGAAAGATAAACCATTCATATCAAACACATAGCAGTGGAAGCAATAACATGCAATCAACTAAACCATACATAATAGGTTACATTCCTTAAGGATCCCAAGACATTGATGTTGGAAATATAGATGAAGTAACTAAGAGGGGAGGGGTGAATCATTTACCACAAAAATCAATTCCAAAAATAAATCCCTTAGATGTCTTTACTTACTGCTGATACTCAGTAAATAGTGTAGGAATAGTGTAACTTGGTAGATTAACTCATTACTGATTATCTAGCATTCATAGTCATTAATATTCTTGCAAAGATTAAAATAAATGAACACAAGAAACACCAGATTTAACATGGAAACCCAATATGGGAAAAACCACCAAGTAACTAGTCACCAATTTTCACTCTTCTGAAGTGAGCCCTGTTAGGAGCCAACCCTGTTATAGGTTACAAAACACACTGTTAGGTGTGACCTTGTTAGAGAATTTAATAACCCTATTAGGAGTGGCCTGGTTAGAGGTCTTGAGAATAATTCAACTGAACTATCACCTTGTTAGAGGATTTACAAAATGACTGTTAAACCAACTCTATTAAGAGATTCTAGATTCTTTGTTACAATGATTAGAAAGCAACAATGAGGTGACCTGAATGATATGAAAATTATCTTTTGCTGATTACATATCTTTGTTCTGCTTTATTGGATCCTTACTAATCAAATGTAACTTTGCAGCTCCTCTAGGATATCTAATCCTTCATCAGAATTCACTTAATATTCACTTATTCCATCCTCATTCATATATTCACTCTCACATCAATTCACAACTTGAACATCTATATATATACCTTTCAGATTATCAAGTTGGCTTAAATATAGGTTACAGTAACTAAAAAATCATTACATCAGTCGACCACATGAAACAATTGAACTTAATATCAAAACAGTAAAATCCTTTGCTGGCCGACCTAGCTCGATAATCACTATTCCAGAATGGTTGTCTAGTGTTAACCAAGTGAAGCTCGGTAAACACTGCAAACCCTACAAAAATCCTTTGGAGACCGAGTGAGCTCGGTTAGCACTAACCTTCCTTTGCTAACCATATGAGCTCAATAGACTTTAACTTTCCTTTGTTAACCTTGGAAGCTTGGTAGACATTAACTTTCCTTTGTTAACCTTGGGAGCTCGGTAGAAATTAACTTTCCTTTGTTAACCTTGGGAGCTTGGTAGAAATTAACTTTCCTTTGTTAAACTTGAGAGCTCAATAGACATTAACTTTACTAAGTAATGTTCAGGAATGTTCGGTAGACACTGTTAATTGATTTGCTAATCATTTAAGCTCAGTAGACTCTGTTTGATGACTGAAATGACATTTGTGCAACATCAAGGACAATAGAAAATTAACAATTGTATCCAACAATCTCCCTATTTGGCATTGATGGCAACACAACATGTCATAGCAGAATGAAATTTGAAAACAAGTCTAACAAGTCTTTTCAACTTTCTCTATTAGATAGAAAACTCTCCCTCTTTCAGTAATCTCCCTCTGTGAAGGAATTCCATAGCAAACTTTTCCTCTCAAACAAATTTCAAAAAGATATGACAGTAAAACTCTCCCTCTTTGACAACACATGCCAAAGACAACACAACTCAAATAAATTTTAATGTACCTTGAGTACTGATTCATATGAAATATGTCCTGATTATGTTGCATCAATTGATAGATCTTTTACTTGATATGCGTTGATGCATCACTAAAACTTCATTTTAGTGAACTTCAGATAGGGGAGTGACCCCTAACTTACCTCTTAGATACAAGAATGCATCCTCAGGTAATGGCTTTATGAATATATTAGCAATTTATTCCTTTGTAAGGACATATTCCAATCTGACCTCCTTATCTTGCACCAATTCTCTAACAAAATGATATTTTATTGCAATGTGTTTGGTTTTGGAATGCATCACTGGACTCTTAGATATGTTGATTGCACTTGTATTATCACAAAACATAACAACTGGTTCTTTGATTTCCACCTTCATGCCTTCCAGCAACTATTTAAACCAAACAATATTAGAATAGTTTACTGCAGTAGAAACATACTCTGCCTCTATTGTAGATTGAGATGTACAATTATGCTTTTAGCTTGTCCAAGAAACCAACCTCTTTCCAAGAAAGAATGCTCCTCCACTTGTACTTTTTCTGTCATCAAGGTTTCCTGCCCAATCAGTATCAGTAAACACTTTCAAATCTAGATTACCTCCAAGTTTGTACCAAAAATCATAAACTTCAGTCCCTTTCAAATATCTCATTGTTCTTTTGATTGCCATTATGTGATTTTCTCTTGGTTTTGCTGAAAATCTTGCTACAATACCAACTCCAAGGGCAATATCTAGCCTAGTATGAACTACATACTACAAATTTCCAATCATAGATCTATACAATGTTTGATCTACTTCTTTTGATTCATCTTCCTTGGTAAGTTTTAATCTAGTACAAATAGGAGTCCCAACTAGTTTACAATCTTCCATACCAAACTTTTTCAATATCTCCTTGATGTATTTTGATGGAGTGATGTAGATACAATTTTTATTCTGCTAAATTTGAAGACCAACAAAGAATTTGATTTCTCCAAACATAGACATTTCAAATTTCTTGTTCATTTGTTCTGAAAATTCTTTGCAAAGATCATCATTCCCTATGAAAAAAGTAACATCTACAAATATTTTTGCCAAGAAAATCTTATTATCTAGTCCTTCCTTTATATATAAGCTACTATTATCATTAGTTCTTTGAAAACCAATCTGAATAAGATAGTTATGCAATCTTTCATACCATGCTCTAGGGGCTTGTTTCAGACCATATAATGTCTTGTGTAATTTGTAGACCATGTTCTTCTTATCTGGATCAACAAAACCTTCAGGTTGTTCAATGTAAACCTCTTCATCCGGTATACCGTTGAGGAACGCTGACTTGACATCCATCTGATAAACTTTGAATCCTTTGTGTACAACATATGCTAGTAAGGTTCTGACTCCTTCCAATCTTGCAATAGGAACAAAAGTTTCTCCATAGTCTATTCATTCTTCTTGAGAATAACCTTTGCATTCTAGTCTTGCTTTGTTTCTTGATACCTTACCATCTTCATCCAACTTGTTTCTGAATACCCACTTAGTTCCAATCATATTTTTATCTTTAGGCTTGGGTACAAGAGTCCATGTCTTATTTTTCTCTATCTGTTCTATCACTTCATTCATAGCCTCAATCCAACTATCATTTTCCAATGCATCATTGGTATTTCTAGGTTCAAAATCAGCAAGTAAACAAGTACCTTTCAACTTGCTTCTTGTCATGGTTCCTTTAGATTTATCTCTAATGATCTGATCTGTTGAATGATGTCTCATAACATATTTTGCTAATATAGGTTCCTTGCCTTTTGAAAGAATTTTATTGTTATCCTCTTGTACTTCAATTTTAGGTTCTAGCTATTTTGGCTTGGTAGATATTGGCTCGGGTCCTTTAGACTTGGTAGACACTTGCTCAGTAGTATCTAAATGTAACTCAAGTTGCTATAGCTCGGTTTGAACTTCCTATAACTCGGTTATTGATGACTCGAGAATAGAAGATTCCTGATTAACTAGTACTATATCCAGTTCAGTGAAAAAAAACCTTTTATAATCTTTTGGTTCCCTTTTGCTTTCTTCTTCAGTCCTTTCTGCAAACTCATCAACTTTCACATATGCACTTTCTATGACTTTGTAGGTAGACAAGTTTAAACATCTATATGCTTCACTTTTGCAAGAGTATCCCAAAAATAATCCTTCATCACCTTTTACATCAAATTTTCCTTTTCTAGATTCTTTCAAAATGTAACATTTACTTCCAAATACTTTTAGATAACTTACATTAGGTTTATAGCCATACCATAGCTCATAGGGAGTTTTGAATGAGTCCTTTTTAAGTTGTACTCAATTCAAGGTATGAACTACAGTGCTAATAGCTTCCTTCCAATATTTGATAGCAATTTTTTTTTCAATCATTAAGGTTCTTGCACAATCCATGATAGATCTATTCCTCCTTTCAACTATTCCATTTTGTTCAAGAGTTCCAGGGGTTGATACCTATCTTTTGATTCTTCTTTCAATGCAAAAGTTATTGAACTCATGTGAAATGAATTCTCCTCCTCTCTCTGACCTCAAGCATTGCAATCTTTTTCCTATTTCCTCTTTTACTATAGCCAAATACCATTTTAATTTCTCAAATGCTTCTGATTTGTTCCTTATATACCTGACAGTCATCATTCTTAAGTAATCATCGACAAAAAGAATGAAGAACTTTTCTCCAGTATAGCTTTCAATTCCAATGGGTCCACATAAATCTGTATGCACAATTTCTAATATATCTTCACACTGATAGTTTTTACTTTTAAAACTAGTCTTTCCCATTTTACCAATCTGACAATTTTTGCATAGACCAACCTCAGGTTTCTTTATGTTAGGAATGCCTCTTACTTTCTTGAATTTTCTTATCTTTACCAAGTTATCAAAATTTACATGACACAACCTTTTATGCAATAACCCACTTTCTTCAACTTGAGCAATAAAACATGAACATTCACCAAGTTCAAGATAAAATAAGTCACCTTTTGTTTGAGTTCCTAATCCAATAAGTTTTCCTTTGCCATCCAACAGTCTTGCTTTTCCATGCATGAATTCTACTTTGAATCCATTATTGAGTAGTTTTGCCACACTCAACAAATTATGCTTTAGTCCTTCTACCCAATAGGCATTATCACATATAAGTTATTTGGTTAGAGAGATTCTTCCTCTTCCTTTTATACAACAAGGTTCATTGTTACCAAATCTTACACTGCCACCATCATAGTCTTCAAAGTACTCAAACTTAGTTTTATCACCAGTCATGTGATGAGAACAACCACTATCTATGATCTATGTATCATTTTTGCTCATATGAGAAATGAGTGACATTTCCTCATCATTATCAGATTCATCTGTCATAGTAATGTAGATGATTTCATCTTCTTCTTCATCGTTAGAATCATTAGAATCTTTAGCCATAAAACATGTTTTCTTACCTTTATCCTTGAAGGATTTGAAGTCTTTCTTGCCATTATGCTTGTAGCCTTTTTTCTCATCTATTTTCTACTTGTTTGGGCATCTAGCAGCAATATGACCAACTTCTTCACATGAAAAATAGATTAGAGGAATTTTACCTTTATATTTTCCTCTACCTCTAGAATATTTCTTTGCTAGTAGAGCTTCAATCACCTCAAGATCACTGTCTGAACTTTGGTCTGATTAATCTTCACTTTCTGACTGAGATTCCTTTTTCTTTTTACTTTTCTCCTTGAGTGAAAGCTTGGCTTCAAATGCTGACTCAATGTTTTTGGAAGCTGGAACATAGTTGTCAAAGTTGTCTAGTTCAAATGTCATTAATCTTCCAACTATGGCGTCTAGATTTATCTTATGATTTGCTTCACATTTTCTTTCTTGAATTGCAGAAACTTTGATTGCATAGATGGGAAGTAGAGTTCTAAGAACTTTACTTATAACTGTCTCCTCCTTGATATCTCCTCCAGATGCTTTGATTGCACTGACACATGCTTTGACTCTTTCAACATATTTTGCAATTTTTTCACCCTCTCTCATCCTCATCTGATCAAATTGTCCTCTCAAACTTTCTGCTTTGGCTCTTCTTACATTATCATCTCCTCCATAGATTTCTTTCAACTTTTTCCACATTTCAAAAGTAGATTTGCAGTCTTTGATGTCATCAAATTCTTCATAACTTAGAGCAGATGCTATATCTATCATCATAATATTGTGGGTCTTCTTTTCAGCAATATCATTAACAGATAGTGTACCAGCTGGTTCTGCATATTTTTAATCAAGGTATTTTAGTCCTGTATCTCCAATAGAAGCTAGATGAAGTCTCATCAACCCTTGCCATGCTGAGAAGTTGTCCTTGTAAAGGCTTGGAATTTCCCTTTTATAAGACATCCTGATCTTTGGGTTAGATCTTGAAATCTTGTCTGGCAAGCACCAAAAGCTCTGATACCAATTGTTGGAAATATAGATGAAGTAACTGAGAGGGGAGGGGTGAATCACTTACCACAAAAATCAATTTAAAAAATAAATCCCTTAGATGTCTTTACTTATTGCTAATACTCGGTAAACAGTGTAGGAATAGTGTAACTTGGTAGATTAACTAATTATTGATTATCTAGCATTCATAGTCATTAATATTCTTGCAAAGATTAAAATAAATGAACACAAGAGACACCGGATTTAACGTGAAAATCCAATATGGGAAAAACTACCAAGTAACTAGTCACCAATTTTCACTCTTCTAAGGGGAGCCCTATTAGGAGCCAACCCTGTTAAAGGTTACAAAACACAATGTTAGGTGTGACCTTGTTAGAGGATTTAATCACCCTATTAGGAATGGCTTGGTTAGAGGTCTTGAGAACAATTCAACTGAACTGTCACCTTGTTAGAGGATTTACAAAATGGCTGTTAAACCGACTCTGTTAAGAGATTCTAGATTCACTGTTACAATGATTAGAAAGGAACAATGAGGTGACCTAAATGATATGCAACTTATCTTTTGCTGATTACAAATCTCTATTCTACTTTACTGGATCCTTATTGATTGAATACAACTTTGCAGCTCCTCTAGGATATCTAATCCTTCATCAAAATTCGCTCAATATTTGCATATTCCATCCTCATCCATATATTCACTCTCACATCAATTCACAACTTGAACATCTATATATATACCTTTTAGATTATCAAGTCGGCTTAAATATAGGTTACAATAACTAAAAAATCATTACATCAGTTGGCCACATGAAACAATTGAACTTAATATCAAAATAGTAAAATCCTTTGCTGGCCGACCCAGCTCAGTAATCACTGCTCTATAATGGTTTTCTAGTGTTAACCAAGTGAAGCTCGATAAACATTGCAAACCCTACAAAAATCCTTTGGAGACCGAGTGAGCTCGGTTAGCATTGACCTTCCTTTGCTGACCATGTGAGCTCGGTAGACATTAAATTTTTTTTGTCAACCTTGAGAGCTCAGTAGACATTAACTTTCCTTTGTTAACCTTAGGAGCTTGGTAGACATTAACTTTCCTTTGTTAACCTTGGGAGCTCGGTAGACATTAACTTTCCTTTGTTAACCTTGGGATCTCAGTAGACATTAAATTTCCTTTGTTAACCTTGGGATCTTGGTAGAGATTAACTTTACTAAGTAATGTTTAGAAACATTTGATAGACACTATTAATTGCTTTGCTGATCATCTGAGCTCGGTAGACTCTATCTGATGACTGATATGACATTTGTGCAACATCAAGGACAATACACAATTAAAAATTGTATCCAACAATTGAGTCACATTTAATCTAACTAATACTAAGTCTAACAACTACCACATCCACATGAAAGAATAATGAAAAGACCAAAATCCATTTTATACATTTTTTTTCCAAATGCCTCTTGGCAATTAAATTTGGAATGCTCAATCATCCACTCTACATGCCACAGGGTATGAAAAGCTTAAAAGAATATACATATGTAAAAACAAAGATACATTATCCATATCAAATCCATGATATATGTGCAATAAAGTAAATGAAACCAATAACATATATGATACATCCATCCATCAATAAAAATATAACAACCATCGTAAAATATAACCATCAATCATAAAACACATGTAACTAAGTGTGTGGTTCCTCCCAATCATTAATAGCATCATTAGACCATCATGGGTCCTAGCCATCCCCCATGTGTAACATCGCAAACCACCAAAGAGATCATTGGTACTATTGAAATAGGGATGTCACTCCTAAAACATGCTACAACTTATACAGAAAGAAATCTAACATAGTAGAATAAAGCATAAGATGATCCTACAAAGTAGATAACATCATCTATAGCATGCTAATCATCAATACAAAGAAACATACTAGTAAATAATATCCATCATAAGATCCAAGAACTAAATGAAGATAAATACTAACAAAGAATGCTCCAATCATGATGACTATGGATGGATCCCAAAGGTAAGAGTGAAAAAGCACTACCACCCAACCACGTGGAACCTAAATGGCCCACTCCCACCATGCTAAGGAGATAGTCTCAAGTCCTAAACAGGATATCAAATTACACAGCACAAAAACTATCTAAGTATAGAAGTCCTAAAAGTACACTAACTCAAGGTTCTAACATAGAATGACATCTAATTCCCAAAGGCACACAAAGACATGTAGGAAACCTACTATGTAAGCAGGAAAGTGTCATCACACGAATAATGCTAGAGTTACCCTAGTAGTCTCTCAATAGACCTTGACCCCCTAGTGATCCCTGTGTAGCCACTAGTATCCTCTCATACTGACGAGGCATACTACAGAATGCAAGGTCACAACCAAGCATTCTCTCTACTCCCATCCTACTCTGTACTAGCACTTGAGGCATGGGCGAGAACATACAATTATCTTTATAGGTTCATTTTAATCCCTATTTAGTGTAATGTTTTCGCTTATTAAAACAACTTACAATGAGTTACCATGATAGCCACTTAGGGCCCCGACCCCCATTGCAAGCCACTTCTTGACACTACAAGTAGATAACCTACCCTAGGCTCATGAAATCACAAATCACAAAATCACTTCAGTCCTATACAAGTGACTGAAAAGCATCATAAAGATAATCAAAATAATCACATTAGTTCTCCATAAGCAATTAAAAAGCATCCAATGATAATCATAATATCTGTTGGTTCTCAACGAGCAACCGAAAAGTATCTCAAAGTAATACTAATAAAAGACTTCAAAATGGTCATGTCAAAACATATCACATGACATCATCAAGATCAAAACAAACACTTCAGTCCCATCGAGGTGACTAGAAGGTAACCCAAGTATAACTGATCAAGGAATCAAAAATGGTTAAGTATCTCAAATACATACACCTCAACTTCACACAAGAAGACTGGAAAGCAATAACAATTAGTAAATGAAAACATCTCATAGAGCATACCATCACATTACCATGGTTGGGTTTAGAAAAATTGAGATCAAATAACATCAACATGCCATCACATTCGCATAACTCCCAAGCCTCTAGTAGACATCTTAATTGGTCAACACTCTAGGACCACCCAAACCCCAAACATGGATAGCATAAAGAGCAAGATACAAACACATATTTTAGTTTTCTTTTACAATCACATGGTTAAACCAAATATTAGGTTATAGTTTTCATTTCAAGTATACTTCAAGTATATAAGATTCTTCATTTAATCTCCAAGTCAACCCATTTATCTTTTCGAATAAAACATAGAATTATTCCTCAATTTTTCTAAAATCATCAAAAGATAATTATTTACTTATTTAAATCCTTAAACTAATTCCCATTGACTTTTAATAAAATCATTGCATTATTTTATTAAAATCAATGTTACTAATAATTAAATGAATCTCCCTTAATTCCAAAAGCACCTCGCATTATTCAAATCACAAGAATAATACTTATCAACTTTCAAATAATTAGTTTATAATTTCTTTAAAACACTTCAGGGACAATAATTTATTTAAAATAATCTTCATTGATTTTAAGTAAAATCAATCTCATTAATAATTCAATTATTTAATTCCACTAAATTCTTATTAATATCTATTTTCTTTTAATTTGCCATTATTTAAAAATCCATTTACTAAAATTGACTAATAATTAATTAGACTCCGTCTACTATTAGCTAATCTTAATTAAATTAAATTAAATTAGATTAGTTAATAAATCATATGAAACTAATGCATAATAATAAGATTCTATTTTAATTCGAACCCAAACCCAAAACAATTTCTAAATCTTGACTCTACTAAGGGAAGATTGCAATAATATTTTTAATTCCCATAACTAGATAAAACAATATACATGCCCGAATTTCAAAATGCAAAATTGAAGAGTCATTCATAGAGATTATTCAAACACACATAACAGACATGATGAAGATAGGAAGAGAAAGAGTGTAATAAAATATGTAAAATCATCACGAGTGCCTACCTGGACACTAATGCTAATTTGCTACAGCTTAAAAAATTGTAGAAAAGCTCCTCCTCTTAGAACCTTCTCCTTTCTGAAAATTCATTCCTTCTCCAACATTTTTAATTCCTCCAAGAACAAAAACCCCCCCAAGTGACTAGGAGTGCTTGCAGAAGCATATGAGCTTGTCCATACACATTAGGAGAGTTTGTATATAAAGGCCTCTAAGATGCATCTAGAATGTGTCTAGAAAGAACTAAGAGATAAGGATGACAACTAAGCACATATCTTCCACAATAAGAAGATAAACATGATGATGTGTCTGAAATGTTGTAGATACAATGTGCTCAAATAATGTGCTAACTCCTAAGTGTAGACAACACATGCATAATTAGAGTGAAAACTCCTGTGTTGTCAACATGACAACTCACAAGAGTTCACATACTCCAATGTGAATAAGTATTAAAATAATGCACATTGGTTAATTAGTTAAATTTCTTTATTAAATATTCACTTGACTCCTTTTTAAATTAATTTAATAATTTTAAATCTCATGCACTCACTTTATTAAATCTACTTGTTTTATCTTAATATATTTTAATCACATGCACACATCATGCAATCTAGAATCTTTTAATAATTTTAATATCTTTTCCACTTTTAAATTTATTTTCAAAACTTAATTGATAAAATACTTATTAACTTAAATAATAATATTATTTAGCATTTACTTAAAATGAACTGTAAATATATTATTATTAAATTAAATAAATATTATCACGTTCCAAATTTAAACTTATAATTTTAATCTTCAAATTTAATTTATTTTTATTTAATTAATTTCTCAATTAATTAAATTAAATTAAATATTAAAATATCATAATAATAATTTTCCATTAAATTAAATCTTTTAATTAGACTTAATTAATAGAAAATACACCAAAGACTCATAAAGTAAAATATAAAAACCCATCAAAGCAAAACACATACAAAATCAAACCAAAAGGGGTTAATATCATGAATTACGTCATTCAACACATTTAGAGGGTACTCGACTCAGACAAATGTGCTCATTTTCAATTGGGACAAATGGCTTAAAGGGTTGGAATTTGGACTTGAGAACTTATCTCCTCTCTCTTACCATTGAGATAATGTGATAGGGTATGCTCATCCTGGCAATCTAGGGAAGTCGATACCCAGTACTTGCAACCTAGATAAAATCCATGCATGTACATACATAATGTATATACTCTGTTAAATAGGCAATGGCAGGAAGTGGTGTGTAGATCCTGACTAGTTGGTGACTACAACTCCCTTCCTTAACCACATCAGAAACACCATACATAAAGAAAAAAAATGTGCACACCATACACATGCAAGTATGGGGTAAGTATCTATAAGAAAACACATATGATAATAAATCATTTAACTAATCATCATCAATAACTGAAAACATTGTAATAATCATCATACATACATGAAATATAAAGTACCAAGTAATCTCATCATGTAATAAACTGAATGTAAAAATAATATCTGATAATCTCAAAATAATGTTAATAATAATCATCAACATAAAACTAATCCTAAAAGAGTTTGGCGACAATAGTAAAATGCAAACTAGGACAGGCACTACATCCAACCCCCCCTGTTGAAATAACCTCTCTTAATGTATTGAGATAAGGTTCAAAGTGGTTTTGTGTTATGATTCATATGTGATTTGATTAAGGGTAGTGTTTGAGGATAGGGCTAGTGACTAGGCATAGGATTTAGAGTGGACTTAATAATTTTTGCTATGGTTAAGGTTAAGAAAATTATTATGACTAATGTTAGTATAAGAGATTAGACCATGGTTAACATTATTTTTGGTGTTAGGATTTTGATTAAGGATTTATGATATAGTGTTATCATTATCTTTAGGGTTTACATTATCATTAGTATAATGGCTTGAGAAATATATCACTAGGTTTAAGGTTTGAGGTTAGGATAAGAGTTAGGTTTTAATAATTTAGGATGGTCATCTGGGGGCATATAATAATCTATCTCATTTCCAAGAGATCACATTCTATTTGGATTTGACACAATGATGTCGCTCGATGCCAAAACTTGCAGTGTGCCTCAATTCATAGGTGCGTCACTACATAAACATGAAACCACTAATCTTGGCATCAAATTGCCAGTGCTATTAGCTCCAAATGGGTATGTGAACCCTAGTAAAACCCTCTTTCTAGCCATGGAGAGCCTGTAACATTCATGACTACCTCGTACCAAACAGTCACCAAGATTTTCTATGTGCGTTTTGAGGTTGATCTTCCAAGGGTCATAACTTGGAGCTCATGGGGGCTATTGGTGAAATATTGAATACTATAAGAAGGTCATGTTGAAGCCTAAGATAACCTATCTCATTTTAGAGAGATCACATTTTATTTGGATTTGGCACAACGATTTTGCTCGATGCCAAAACTCGCAGTGTGCCTTAGTTCATAGGTGCATCACTGCATAACTCTGAAACCATTGACCTTGACATCAAATAATTAACAAGATTAGCTCTAGATAGGTGGGTGAAACCTAGTCATACCCTTGATCTAGCTGCAAATAGCCTCCAACATTTGCTACCACCCCATACCGAAGAGTTGCCAAGGTGCTCTAAGTGTGTTTTGAGGTCAATCTTTTGAGGGTCGTAACTCAGAGTTCATAGAGGCTATTAGTGAAATGTTGAATCCTAAAAGATGGTCATGTAGAGGTATACAATAACCTATCTCATTTATGAGATATCATATCCTATTGGATTCGGCACAACAATCTCTCTCAATGCCAAAACTCGTAGTGTGCCTTAGTTCATAGGTGCATCATTGTGTAACTTTTAAACCGTTGATCTTGACATTGAATCATCAGCGCCATTAGCTCTAGATGGGTAGGTGAACCCTAGTGGCACCCTTGTTCTAGTCATAGAGATCCTCCAACATTCATGACCACCCCATACTGAAGAGTCCCCAAGGTGCTCTAAGCGTGTTTTGGGGTCAATCTTTTGAGGGTCATAACTCAGAGCTCATTGGGTCTATCTATGAAATGTCAAATGCTATAGGATGGTGATGTCAAGGTATACAAAACCCCATGTAATTTTTGAGGGATCACATTTTGTTTGGATTTAGCACAATGATCTTGCTCAATGCCAAAAATCGCAGTGTGCCTCATTTCATAGGTGCATCACTATGTAACTTTAAAATTGCTTATCTTGGCATCAAATTGTCAGTGCCATTAGCTCTGGATGGGAAGGTGAATACTAGTGATACCCTTATTCCAACCACGAAGAGCCCCCAATGTCAATGGCCACCTCGTACTGAAGAGTCTCCAGGGTGTTCTAAGTGTTTTGAAGCAAGTGAACGATAGTGACATCTTAATGTATTACAAAGATCATTTCAAATTAAACATTGCATCAAAATTTGATAATAAAGGTTGTTAAAATGTTCTTCACAAATTATTGCATTTGAATCAAATATAACAAACATAATCAAAATGAATGATATTCCATAAGCATGAATAATACACATGATCTATGATAAGTTGAACAAATTAATATGTATATCATTGTGCACATAAATGAAAAAATTATATATCAAAATACATGTATCCATACAAAAATTACACAAATATATATCAAAGTTCATGTATCCATAGACAAATTATACAAATATATATCAAAATACATAGATCCATATACAAAATGTGGCTGACCATGCCATCAGAATGTGTATAATATCAATGTTTTTATATCAAATGTGGCATATTCCATCTCAAAATGTCTCATGACATATCCTATTACAACTATACTATCCTATACTACTGGTGGATGATCAAAATACAACCTTTTTGCTGCACTAGGTGGATTGAATATCTACTACATAAACAAAAGAGGAAAGCCCAAAGTTAGACTACTAAATTTATATGATTCTATGTAGCTAACACTAAATTAATCAAATGCATGATGATCCTTTTTTTAATGAATATTAATAGTATTAAACTTTCATCATAAATACCTCTCTCTCCAACCTATTGCACCAGTTAGGAGTCCTCTCATATGTCATAGTCCTCTCATATGTCATCGGCAATGTGTGAACCTCATTGATTGTGGCCTATATATGTTCAAATATGTTTGTCAGATGAATCTACAACTTAAACTATAACATTATAATTCATAGCATACCAAATTTTTAACATATAATGAAGAATTCAGACTTCAACTTAACTCTGTTGACTCCTCCTCTAGATATAATCGCTATGTGAGAAAAGATACAAAACTCTGACATCTAGCCTCCTATGCACTAGGTGTTTCCTTTGAGATACAAAAGACCAGTTTTTAATATCATGAAAATTAAAGAGATCAAATTTCCACAATCCATAGAAAAAAATTATGAAAATTAGTTTTAATTTTGTTTATGAAAATAAGGAAAATAATAAATAAATGATACTTATACATACAATGGGGCTCTCATTGTGAGTGGAAATGCTAGAGGGTCTACAATTCCAAATCTACCTAGACTCGTCACTAGTAAACATGCCCTGCACATTAAAGAATGTAATTAAATTTCATTAGCATAAAAATTTTACATGAGTGCATCGATATTTAATCACCTTAAAAGCACCTAATTACCTTTCCCTTGTCAATTGGTTGTGCCTCACCCCTTGCAATATGCCCCCCACTAATAGGTGATACCTATAAGAGAAAAAAGAAGATTAGAAACCATATATGCTCCAATATCAAATAGAAAAACAATAAGAGCACAACATAATGTACCATAGATGTCTTAGGGCCAAATGAAATAGCCTAGAGCATGACATTATCAACCTATCTAAGCTCTTCCTTAGTCATCAACTAAACATGAATGGAGATCACATACATGTATAAGTCAATATCGGTTAAAATTAATCTATTATAAAGATTAACTCTAAATCACATATGCCATAACAAAAATATATATACATGTACTGACACGGAAGAATTCCATGCCTCTGCATGCCCCTCCTCTCTCACATAATGGTGTGTAGCCTTTGTACATGCATTTGGTGTATCCTCCTCAAATAAAAATTGATACTTAGAAAGATCACCTATGAGACCCATACAAATATTCTTTCATGTTATGAAGGTATGGGGCACACAAACATGTGATGAGCTCATCGATGATAACTTGCACCAGCATCATCAACATGGGGAGGCAACACTGAACTAGCCTGGGATATCAATCGGCTACTCAATCTATGGATGGCTCTAATAGTCTAAGAGCTAGCCTTTGTAATGATATTAGGATGTTGCATTGGAGGAGGGGGGAGACATCAGTAGGAGGTATAAAAGTGTCATCTTTATTATGCTAAGAAATGGGTCTATTTTGAGTAGCTCATCCTTCTACACCCATGTTGGGCCCCATGCTCCAATAGTTTACCTTGAGGTGCAACACAAATTTGGTATATACTTTTTTAATGAAATATAATGTCACTTCTAAATTGTTGTGTGGAGGGATGTCAAAAACCATCCACCGAAGATCCCAAAAGTTCGCATGGATAGCCTCATTTGTGCACCATTTAATTGATAATTTGGGCTTTGTGCTTTCTACTTGTTTACTAATTTTTGGGTCCACAAAAAGGCTAACTATATCATCTTTAGTTATATTTAGGGCCAAAACCTTATCATAGTCTAACCCATCATCAAACATGGCATACATTTACTCACACCAGTGAAGAGTGGAATTTTGTTCATTACTAAGTGTTTTAATATTATACACTATGGTGTTGAACATAGATAACATGGAAGCCAATGTATGTATAATGTTATATGTGGTTTGCAAAACCCTCAATTTGGTGATGTTTTCAAATATCAAATCCTCAATTTGAGGATGGTTTTGAGGGGGTAGAGTATCATTTTCTAGAGATTTTTGAGGGGGTACTCGATCATTTGGTGGAGGGTCATGAGGAACATTGTTTCCTGGCTCAGTATTGTTATTTGGGTCAGCCATACCTATTAATTTGTAAAACATTTAATTTCTATTAAAAAAAACCTAAATTTCAACAATTTTTATTTAAGAAACTCAAATTTTAACAAATTCTATTTAAAATAACTAATTTATATTAATTTTCATTGAAATCATAAATAAATATTAAAAAATATTAACTATATCTAATACTTGTTATGAAATCCGATACCTAAAATGGAGCACAACCAAACAAACCAAAAAATGCAATGCAAAAATTGTTGAGATAATGGGTGTTGCACACATTGCATAATATTGTTATATTTTATTTTTTTATTTTTTTATGTAATGTTGCACCTAGATGAATGTGCAACATGTAAGGATTACCATGGGATATACTTGATGAGTTGTATTGTAACATTGTGATAATTTATTTCATGTAATTATTTGATATTGGGGAAAAAAATAAATTTTCAAAATTAAATGTGTGGTAAATGGGTTAGGTAGCACATGGTTTATGTAATACCACTTGGTGGTTTTGTGGGACTTGCTACTATATAAGTAGCCACAAGGGTAGTTGTTATGTGAAAAGACAAAAGGCAAAAGGCAAGAGTCCAACAGGACAAGGCTTGATAGGTTAGCCAAGGGAGCATTTTGCATAAAGGTTCAAAGCATGACATGGGATGTGTGGATTCATTCTTGTTCACATGGATTTCTTGGTTGTGGCGATGGCTTTGAAGGATTCCATGGTTGTATTGCATTGATGTTTTTGCTAAATAATATATGGTGATGGATGCTTTTGGAGGCTGGGTTTTTCCCTCAATGAGGATTTGTTAGGTATATCTTGTGTCACATTTTTGTGGGTATATTGTCTATTCTCTTGCATGTAGATTTTAATTGCATATATATTTCAGATCTATTATGGGTTATGTGGAAATGGTTATATTCTTTGTTACAAGTTTCCTTACAAAAATCACTTTCATTTAAAAAAAAAAAAAATATCGTAGATTTTAGGTATCCAATTTCATATCAGATACTCGATATCATATCAGGTACCCAATAACTGATTAGATACCCAAAAAGGCTTGGCCCAAAATTTTTAGCCTTGGTATCAGGATGGGTGGAAAAAAGTTAGAGTGGATTTTGAAATGCTTTTAGAATTTTTCAAACTCCACCTTTTTCACATCACCACTTTTTGACACACCATGATCCTACACATATCCATATGTATGTAGGGGAAATATAATGCCCATTAACAATGACATTAACTCTGCCAATACATGCATGGTTACATCCTTGGCCTCCATTCTTGGGCTAGCATATGGAGCCTTTATATCCAACCATTCGCTATAAATTGGAGAATGTGCTTCATGCCTAGCATTCAAGTGATGCATTTGCATATGCAATTTTATCACCTTGAATACTTTTATTTGATCCTACTAGTTGGGAACAATTGATTGTTCATTTTATTATACCTAATCTGATGACAATTGTACATGAATTTGTGATCAACCCAACTTATCAACAACTAGATAAATTTAACTAGGTTATGGATTGGGCATGTGCTATTCCCATTTATCATATGGTTTCAATGATGGAGGTAGTATTTTTTATGTGTGCAAGATATGGAGGAAGAGCAGTGGTGTTGGCAAACATGAAAATTTAATAATACCAAGTCACCTTGAGGAATTTGTGTATGCTCTTGGAAAAAATGTCATCAAAAATGTTCATCATGACCTTTTTGGCTTCTACATATTCTTGCATGGAGCCTTCACACACCTAGTGCTCACAAATGTCTACTTCAGAATGTATGTCAACCTATAATGCACTACTATGTCCTGAAAGATGTAGAAAATCATATAATCCTTCATCACACAAGGTCTTTCGCTTGGTGTGCTCATTCATTATGTGATAATATATTTTGTAGTTTCTTTTTCAACTTTAAATCAGTGAAATCAAAAAACATAACAATAGTATGAACAAAATTAGATGCACAAAACTAAATAAATCAAGAAAATACAGTGAATGAAAAAAAAAATGCAAAAATAAATAGTAAATACAATTATAGAACTTGCAGGATCTAGTTTGAAGCCAGAGTTTTAAAACCTGAATGCCATCATTTCTTTCCACCTCAATCACTTGTACAGTAATAATTTTTATTATTTAGAATGGATATAAATTTTTTGGTAACCATATATACTCACAACCTATATTCACAAAGTTATATCAAGTATATCATCTCATTCATTTTCAAACAAGTTGCGCACTACTAAAATGTTTAAATTAAAAATAGAGTAAGAAAATATATGATAAAACTTTACAACATGCTCTCAAATAATTGATAAGAAGAAAATAGTTGTTAAAACATTTCATCTACCAAATCATGGAGAAGTACAAAGTTTATTATTATGCCAACATAAATGTAAAATAATATCTACTATTGTTGGCTTGTAGAAAATTGAAGTTATAGCTAGGTACACTAGGTAATGTCATGTTTGGAGCTAATGTCATTGTGGTTCAAAGGTAATTTTTCATGTTTAGAGATAATGTCATTGTGTTTCAGAGGTAATTTGCATAGTTTAGAGGTAATGTCAATGTGACAGTGATAATAACTTTAGTGAAGAGTTGAGTGTAAGAAGTTACTTCCCTGTACCTATGCTATAAATTCTTGGGAGCCAAGGGACCCTAAACCTATGCTACATTTTCTAGAGACATGAGAGAAATTACTATTGGGTTCAGTACTTCATAAAATTTTGGATCATATAGTAATCCAATTGGAGGAGATTATTGATAAACTAAACATATAATGAAGAGGAAACTTGAAAACTTGAATGTTGAAATGTAGAAATCATAGTTATCAAGGATCAAACCCCTATACTAGAGTTACAACACAATCTGAAGTTAATTTGAGATATAAAAAGAAAAACATGACATAAATCATTCCCAATTTTATGTTCACAACTTAAATGCTCTTGGCCTGAGTTAAAATCCTCATTACTTCATCAAAAATTAAGGAATAAAATATGATTATGTCCCCAACAGAGAATTGAAATGCAATTTTTTTGGATACCACTTAGTATCATGTCAATAGATTCAAGAAATTCTACTACCATGCAAATTAACTTACATTGAGTTAACTTGTAATGTCTTAAAATAGTTAAGTGCTACCTAACTATGTCTAAGGCATCTGCACACTAAAGGCATACTCCACCTACTAGGCTACCTACATACCTGTATTCATAGGATCTAGACCCTTGAACTACTCACTCTAATGAATATATAGTTCTAGTTTCTAATTTTTTTGAAGTAGCTATATTCCTATAACCATTTCTAAGCTTTACTATCCTAATGCAACTCTTCACCATCATACACCCACTCGGGTGAATTGGGCGGTTTTCTATAATTACAATACTTTAATACCCTGGTGCATCATTTATGTGATAGTTTAAAATTAATATAAGGTTGGCCTATATATGTCCTAACTCACTCCTTATATAGTTATTTTTAAAAGCTTGTGACAATACCCATGTCCATGCTACCTGTTGAGTGAGTTTTATTATTATTTTGTTGTGCATACACACATTAATACATACATATACATATACATATACATATGTATATATGTATATACATTCATACATATATAAAGATCACAAGGGCACAACAATGATATATAGAGATCATAAGGACAAGACAATGAAATGAAACAATCACAAGGGCATAGCAATGAAATCTTAGATCTCCACTGATCTCAACAATCCACAAGATCTCTCTATATATATGCACACACACACACACACACACACACACACACATATCTACACATGCAATTATATTATCTTGGAAAACTATATTTCATTGTGCTAGCTAGGAACAATTGATTGTTCATTTTATTTTACCTAATCTGATGGCAGTTGTATAGGATATACTTGATTACCTAACCTGTAATCAAACTAGGAAAAATGGGAAAGTTTGCAAGAAATTTTAGAAAAGCATATCATAATGGATATTTTTAGAAAGAAACAAGCCATAACCTAGTTAAATTGGTCTAGTTGCTAATTAGCTGGGTTGATTATGAATTCTTGTAGAATTGTCATTAGGTTAGGTAAAATAAAATGAAAAATCAATTGTTTCTAGCTAGCATGATCAAAAACAATTTTACAAGATAATAAAATTCATGTGTAGATGTATGTATGTATGATTGTAGGACATAATAACCCAGTTAAAATAACCCTAGACAAAATAACCCAGCCATAATAACCTAAGGAAAAAATAATCCAGGGTCATAATAACCCAATCCAAAATAACTCAGAGTCAAAATAACCCATGGACAAAATGACCCCATAAGATTATAGAGAAAGGAAAACAAAATTTATAAATTACAAGTATATTTCTAAGGAAAAAATTTATTCAAATTTTCAATTAAAGTGTCAAATTATGAGTAATGCCTCTTATATAATCTAAAATATTATTATTATCATAACCATCAACTAGTCTTTTTAGTCTTTCTTTGAGTTCACTATATTTTTTCTTGCTTGGTTGTGTAGTGTGTCCAACAATATATTTCTTTATTTTATTCTCTTGGTGACCCTATTATTTTTTCACTGCTTTGATGAATCTCCAGATTGAGTTATGTGATGATTGAAGTGATTCACTAAATCCCCTAAGCCATCCCTCAATAGGATTATTAGTTTTGGGAATATCATCTTGAATAGCTGAATAGCAGTTCCACATTGTGATTGGAAACTTGGGTGATCATCTATTGCCTCTTCTAGTTAGTCTTCCAATCCATTTGTCTTCAAAATAATCAATTATGATTTGCAAAGTCTCCTCATGTTCTATATAATAAGGAGATTATAGAAGTATTTCAAATGCATTGATTACATATATTTGAGGCACAAAAGCTAATGCCTCTTCATAATGCCTTTTGACTTACATCTTTTCATAATAACTCTTATTTAGCTTATTCCCACGAATTTGTCTTTATTTTTATAACTATTTACCATTTTATAAGTTATTTAAGCATATTAAAGATGTTTTAAGGCTATTTAGGGGTATATAATTGATACATGGTCTAAAAATGACCTAAATATCCTCTACGGTGCCTCACAATACCTTTTTAAGCATACTAGCTTGATCTAGAATGACTAGTAGTTATTTTGTCCATGGGTTATTTTGACCATGGGTTATTGTGACCCTGGGTTATTTTGTCCTTAGGTTATTATGGCGGGATTATTGTGTCCAGGGTTATTTTGGCCGGGTTATTATGTCCAACAACCTCCTAGTCTGCATTACTTTTGTGCAGGATCTTGAGCTAATTTACTTAGCATGGGGTGAGTGAGTTTTATTGTTTTATTATTTGGATTCTAGAATATGGGCTTTGTTTTATCATTGGCTTTGTTCAAGTCTCGATTTTAATGAAGTAACAAAGCGGTTTTTAGGGTGGGAAGGACTATATAATGATGATGAAACTTGAAAACATGAATGTTGAAATGCTGAAGTGAAATCTATCAAGAATCAAACACCTATGGAAGTGTTATAATACAATGTGAAGTTGATTTTAGATATAAAATAAAAGAAAAAGAAAAATGTGACATAAATCATACCCCATTTGTTTTGATTGTGGAGAGATGCATGCAAAAGAGTGTGGAGTGATCTAAATATTGGTGGAGATTTCATTGTCATGCCCTTGTGATCATTGTAGTTCATTTTCATGCCCTTATGATCTTTTCATTTTGTTGATGTGCCCTTGGTGGAGATCAGTGCAGATCTAGGATTTCATTGTCATTTCCTTGTGATCTTTGAATTCCATTGTAATTCCCTTATGATCTCCTTTCCCATGCTCTATGATTTCATTGTTGTGTCATATCCTTGTGATCTATGTGCCCTTTGCAGCTCACTTCAACATTTGGGGTCAAATTGTGACAAAAATTTGTGATGGTGGTGTAATTTGTGGTATTCAGGCCCAAAAGTAGTAGTGTTTTCTTTGTGATTTTTTTCAAGTGGAGAAGAGCTGCCTATGTAAATGCTCTTTTATCTTCCCTCTAAACATGTATCTCTTTATATTTCCCCTAGCAAGTGAACACAAGGGCATGACAATGAGATGCAAAGATACATGTACATACATACATACATACATATAGAACACATACATATACACATACATATATTCATACATACATACATGCATACATACATACATCTGCATATGCAATTTTATCACCTTGGAAAATTGTATTTGATCTTTACTCAATCACCAATAGATAATATAATTTGTATGTATAGATTTTTTGCATACTTAGTTTGGTATGAATAGTTTTGATTGAATTCATCTAAGGAGAGTGAGTCTACTCTTGATGATAATGGCTCCATTTATTGGGTCTTTAGAGGAGAGATACTTACAAAAGATTAGATGGTGGGGTAGGAGGAAGATGGTTGTGTGAATGGTTGATAAAGCAATTTGCAGAAAATTAGGGTTTTAGTTGCAAGTAGTTTCATTAATTTGATAAGAGGATCAACTTTCAAAGTAGGATGATCAAAATTAGCATGTCCATCCTTACGATAGATGTCTCTCTCTCATAATAGAAAATTACCTCAAATGACAAGTGATGAATTATTAAATATATGGAAAATTAGAAGAACATTCACCTATAATATTTTTGAAGGACAAAAATATAATTTTGTGGAAAAAGCCATGAGCTATGTGGCTGCACATTGTGGCTATTCAATTGTCCAGTAGTGGAAACCCTTCACATTAAATATGAAGATCTTAAAATTAAAAAATATAGCTATCAGAGATCTATATTTTTGTTTTAGTGATAAAAAATATACAGTCTAATTTTATGAAAAATAATAGTCTTAAATGTATATGATTAAATACAATAAACAAGGGTACTAGTTGTAGTTGTATAATTCTAGTATTGGTAATTATATTAAAAAAATGTTCAATAAAAAAAATATGATGTAACATAAATGGATCATCTACTCGATCCTATCATGACCTAATGTGAATGCATCCAATCATTACCTAGATGATATTATGCATGAGATCTTTACTCAACCACCAAGAGGTAATACAATCTGTAAGTATAGATTTCTGCATACTTAATTTGGTATGAATTTTTTTGATTAAATGCAAGGATAATTGCTTGTGTGAATTGAAGACATGACTGTTTAATTTAATTTAGCACAAGTACTATGCAAGTGTATATGTATGCATGTAAAGTAGTTCACATAGTGAATTGATTTACATACATGCACATATGCATATAATCATCATAATTAGTTATCCTTGAATATGACCAAAGATATTATATATGAACAAGAGATACATGTTTAGAAGGAAAAGAAAAGAAAATTTACATAGGCACCTCTTCTCCCTTTGAAGAAAATCATAGAGCAAGGGCACAGAGATCACAAGGAAACTGCAACAAAATCCTAGATCTCCACTAATCTTCACCAACATTTAGAGCTCTCAACCCTCATTCAAAGCTTTTCACCCTCTTTTGTGCGCAACTCTCCACAAGTAATCAAAACAAATGGGGAATGATATATACATACCTACATACCTACATACATACATGAACACAACAATGCACTTTCTAAGAGTTTACAATTGTTCTTGACAAAAATAATGTTCTACAAGAAAATGCATCTAAAGGTACTATGACATTGGAAACAATAGTTAAATTGGTGTAGTTCTGATTAGCTAGGTTGATTACTTCATTATTAGATGATCTAATGGTAATGTTAGTTATTATTTTGACATACATGAAAACATTATTATTATTCATCATTATATATACATACGTGAAAACAACAATGCACTTTCTAAGAGTTTACAATTGTTCAACAAAATTAATTTTATATAGGAAAAAACACCTAAAGAAGTATTAGCTCAAAAGTAAGAACATGGTGTTGAAATAGTATAGAAAGTGTTGGACGTGAGAAGTTTGCAAGTGAGGTGGTTGACCAATCTTGAAAACTTTTATGCTGAACTAAAAGCTATCAATGATCAAACACATATGCTAGAGTTACAACACAATGCGAAGTTGATTTTAGATAAGGTAGAGGCAGATGTTTAGAAGTTTGATAATCAAAATTGAAGGCATGAGAGCAAAGGGGGAGTGACTTTAGAAAGAGACTACATGACAAAAACAATACCTAGACAACATAGAGGATATGATGGGAGCCATTGGATAGAATCCAAGAAAGTGTTGTGGTAGGTACTATTATATTGGAATCATTTGCAAGCGTATTTTAGAATTTACTGTCCAAATATAAAATGTTTATAAGAATGTTTCAGGTATCAACATAGTCTCCCTGTGATGATCCCAAGCATCAAATGCTTATAAGAGTGTTTCAAGGTTGAGAACCACTTCAACATCCTTTGCATGGTTTAGAGGTAATGTCATTGTGGCAAAGGCTTCTGCAAGGAAATGAGCCTTGTGATTATGGTATTTACACATAAGAAGAACTTTCTTCTTTAACTCCTTACACTCAACTCTTAACTAAAGTTATTTTCAATTCCTTGCATATGCAATTTTATCACCTTTGAAAATTGTATTTGATCTTGCTAGCTAGGAGCAACTGATTGTTCATTTTTTTGTACCTAATCTGATGATAGCTCTACAAGAATTTGTAATCAACCCAAAATATCAACAACTAGATCCATTTAATTACTTATTGTTAGTTTCTTTCCAAAAATATTTTCTATGATATGTTTTTGTAAAATTTCTTGTGAACTCTATCCATTTTTCCTAGTCTGCATTATTTTTGTGGAGGATCCTGAGGTAAGTCACTTAGCACAGGTTGAGTGAGGTTTATTTTGCTATTATTTGGATTCTAGTATATGTATGCAGAGGGATTTCTAACCTTGGAGACTAGAAGCTTGGTTCCTAAAAATCTTGGAGCATTTGAGGTCAATGGGAAAATTTTAGCTTCAACATACCTATTGGAAAATTTGGGGATTGATTGCAATGAAGTCTTCATATTTGAGTACAGTTATCACATGCCACTAGCTATCAAGGAGGTCATCTCAGAGTACATTTTGTCATTCATGAGTAGAGGCATTGGATAATGACACAAGGTGGTGCTTCACCTAGTGGAAGTGGAGTTTCTCATGAGTTCAGGTCCTTTTTCTTGCACTTTTAGTTTGTGATAAACTTTTTTGAGGATTTATATCAGAGATGAGTTAGATTGAATGGCTTGGTAGAAGATTGTCACATGGCCCTTGGACATCCTATCTCAAACTATATCTAAAGACATTTTAGTCCTGAATATGTGGTTGTAAATTTCCTTTTAAGGAGAAGTGCCTTCATCCATTGGTCACTGAAGGAACAAGTAGCCAAAATTTTCAAGCATGCCAATGATCAAGAAAATGCAACCATGATCAATTTTTTGGGTGTGGACTATTGGATAGGTGGCCATGTTCACGATGGGCATATGGTGTTTGAGTTTTTTCAGCCCATTATCCAAGTATTAGGAAATCTGATCACTACAAATGGAAATCTATTAGCAAAGGGATTGGGTATCTCTTTCATTGAAATGGATAGCACAACTTATTTGTAACTAGTTTTGTAAATAGAGAGATAGCTCCTGCATACTATGTAATATTTTTTTTAGTAATACAAAGGTTACTACCCCCAAGACAGAGCTTAACTAATTTTTTTTTTAAAAATGTATCCAACTTTATCAATTTTTATGTTGTGCTAAAATGTAATAAGCACCTTAACAATTATCTCTAATATACATGTTTAGAAGGAGATATAAAGAGATACCTATTTAGAAGGAAAATAAACCAAAATTTAAATAGACCTTGGCAAAAATTACAAAGCTAGGGAATGGTAACAAAATCATAGAGCAAGGAAAAAATATGACAATGAAATCATAGAGAAAATGCACAACATGGCAACAAACTTGCAGAGTAAGGGCATGCAACCAAAATCACAAAGCAAGGACAGGGCACCAAAATCACAAAGAAAGGGCATGGCACCAAAATCATAGAGCAAGGTCATGGCACCAAAATTGCATGGTAAGGGCATGACAATAAAATGAAGAGATGATAAGGGCACAACAACCAATTCACAAATCAAGGGCATGGAAACAAAACACAAAGAAAATGTACAATAGTGAAATGCAAGGATACCACAGGAATTAAATGCACCAAGCACAAGGGCACAATGAAATTCAGATCTCTCCACCTTCTTTTGTGTATAGCTCTTCACCTTCTTTTGTTTGGAGCTCTCCACCTCCTTTTGCACACAACTCTCACACAATCAAAACAAATTGGGAGTAATTTATGTTGTGTTTTATTTTTTATTTTTTTATACTTTTTTGGATGTCACAAGTATGACTCTAATGTTGTTATTGTGACAACATCAGGGAAAATTGCAAAAAAAATCATGCGAATCACCACAAATTAGACCACTATTGAAAAATGCTGTCACTATTTGACCCAAAATGTTGTAGTATAATAGGGCAATGAATCATGAAGTGTAGGATAGATTTCATTTCTCTCTAGAATAAAGCACAACAATTAGCTAATTGACACCCTCTCTTTTGAAGATTATCAATGTTGAGAATTATCCCATGGAGGATCATCCTTTAGAAGAAATTTATGTTTGGCAGGATCAAGGGGTGCTATGTTGTTTAGAGTGGAGCTTAATTAGTCCCTGAGTGGAAGATTATTAGTTTGTGGTGAGTGATCAAGGAGGTACTATACATACTTCATAATTCTTTGGGGTTCAAAAAAAGTTTCAGCTGTGGTTGGTGTTGTGGCTGAAGTATGGCTAATATATGGCCGACATGTTGTAACCCTAAAAGTGAAAAAAAAAACACATATAAAAGGGCTTAGGGTTAGGTAACTTTCATTATGTGTGATGCAAAAATTGCTTCTTGTGGTGGTATTGAGCTATAAGAAATTATGGATTGTAGTTAGGTTGTAATCACTAGATCATAATAATATTAGACTTGCTATTTGGTGGACGTAGCACAAGGTTTGGGTGAATCATATTAAATCTTGCTATCTTGTGTTCTCTTCTATGTGATCTATTCTTTTTTGATATTGTTTTATATTTGCATGTAATTTTTATTTTTATTTGAGTTTAATCCTAACAAGTGGTATCAGAGCTAGGTCTTTTCTTTTCTTTTCTTTTTCCAATTATCCTCTACAGGAAAGCCTAATAATTGAGTGGGAGTCTCACAATTGAGTGGGAGTGATGAAAAATGAGGGTAAGCTAAAGGTTGAAAAGTTTAGTGGGAAAAATTTTTAGTTATGGAAGATGAAAATAGAAGACTCTCTTTATTAGCAGGATTTATGGAAGCCATTGGAAGGAAAATCCAAGAAGTAGGGAACAATAACAAATGAGGACTAGGAGATTTTAGAAAAAAAGGAACTTGGAAGAATTTGGTTATGCCTCACACCATAGGTAACATTTAATAATACAAAAGCAAAGATGATAAAAGAAATGATGCAAACCCTAGCAAAATTTTATGAAAAACCCTCTACTTCAAATAATATAGTTCTCATGAAGGGTTTATTTAATATAAAGATGACAAAAAATGGATCTATTATAGATCATTTAAATGAGTTTAATATGATTACTAGTCAGTTATCTTCATTGGGTATTAATTTTGATGAAGACATTAGGGCTCTCTTGATTTTGTGTTCTTTGCTTGAAAGCTAATATGGCTTGGTAATCGCTATAAGTAATTTTGTTTCTGGATCTAATACATTAAAATTTGATGATGTGATTGGTGTTATTTTGAGTGAGGAATGTTCTAGCAAAACCATAGTTTGATGTACATTAGGAAGTGCTTTGAACACACAAAGTAGAGGCCGAACAACTGAGAGAGGAATTTTTTTTAGAAATCATGGGAAATCAAGAGGAAAATCACACGGGAAGAGGTTTCAATCAAGAGGACCAAACAATTTCTAGTATTGTGGGAAACTAGGACATTAGAAGAAAGATTGCTAGACTCGAAATAAAAAAGAAGGAGAAAAGAAAGATGGAGAAAAATAGGAAAGTGTGGTAAGTAACAAATCTAAAGAGGATGCTTTACTTCTATCTTTAGAAAGTGTTGATGATTCATTGGTTTTACATTTCAAGGCTTCATGTCATGCTATACCCCATAGAGGTTATTTTATTGATTATGTCTAAGGGGTATTTTGGCTTATTTATTTGGGGGATAATGAACCCTATCAGATTCTTGGTAAGGGAAAATTTAAGATTAAGTTGCAGAATGAAAATCATTGGCTACTACATGAGGTAAGACACATGTTCCAAGGTTGAGTAGGAATTTAATTTTAGTAGAGAAATTCAGTGATGAGTGTTGTGTAGTTACTTCTAATGATAAAAATTGGAATGTTTCAAAAGGTTTCCTTGTGGTAGAAAAAGATGTGAAAGTAGGCACCTTATATGTTTGTATAGGTTATATTGTTCCTTCTACTTTGATTGTTTTAGAGAAAAAGAATGTTGAGGAACAATTGCTACAATTGAATAGGAAGAACAAACAGTTGTTGTAAATTTAGATACAGTGCTATGGCACAATAGACTTGGGCACAAGAGTGAGAAAGGTATGAAAGTACTTCATTCAAAGAAAGCTTTATCAAGTCTCAAATGTGTTAATATGCAATTTTGTCAAAGTTGTGTGTATGGAAAAAAAAAAAAAAAGAGTGAGTTTTGTGAAGAGTGGGAAGGAAAAGAAAAGTTAGAGATTAGAGCTTGAGCATAAAGATGTACAGAGACCAACTTAGGTATCTTCCATTGGTGGCTCTCATTATTATGTTACATTTATTGATGGTGCAACTATAAAAGTATGAGTTTATTTCCTTAGACAAAAATATGATGTATTTCAAACTTTTAAGAAATGGAAATGCTTGGTTGAAAATGAGATTGGTAAGAAAATAAAATGCCTCAGATCTGATAATGGTGGTGAGTAATGTAGTCATGAATTTTAAGATTATTGCTCCACTAATGGTATTTATAGACAAAAAATGTTCCAAGGACTCCACACAAAAATAGATTGGTTGAATGCATGAACAAGACTATAATGGAGTGTGCAAGGAGCATGAGGTTGCATTATAGGTTGCCCTTAAACATGTGGCCAGAGACTATCAATACTATTGTATATCTAATTAATAAAGATCACTCTACTTCTTTGGGTTCTAGCAATCTAGAGGAAGCATGGACTAGTAAAAATATGAGTTGTTCTTTTCTCAAAACCTTTAGTTGTGAAGCCTTTTCTCATATAAGTTCTGAAAATATAACCAAGCTAGAAGATAAGTCAAAGAAATGTGTATTTGTTGGATATGGCATTTATGAATTTGGTTATAGGCTTTGGGATTCTGAAAATCATAAAATTGTAAGAAGTAGTGATGTCATATTCAATGAGAAAATGTTGTACCAATATTTGTTACAGAAACATGAGAGGAAAGAAGATGATTATGTAGTGTTGGATGATACTCCAAAAGATGATGTTCCAACAATTCCTCATGATCTTCAACAACTGCAACATAAAATACCACACACCCTAGTGAATGTTAGACAATCAACAAGGCTAAGTAGACCTCCAAAAAGATTTTCTCCCTCTTTTTATTCTATTTTACTTATTGATGTTGGTGAAATAGAATGCTATGATGAAGCTATGCAGGTGGATACTAAGATTCAGTGGGAGTCTACAATTGCGAATGAAATGGACTCCTTGCTGAAAAATAAGACATGGGATTTATGCAAGTTGCCTACAAGTAAATGAGCTTTATAGAATAAATGGGTTTACATGTTGAAAGAAGAGGATGGAGGTAAGAAAATATTTAAAGCTAGGTTAGTTGTAAAAGAATATGTATAGAAAAAAGGCATTGATTTTGATGATATATTCTCTCCTATTGTGAAACTAATTTCTATCTATACTACTTTAAGTATTGTGGCTACTAAGGATTTTTATTTGGAGAAATTTGATGTAAAAATAATATTTCTCCATGGTGATTTGGATGAAAAGATATATATGATGCAATCACAGGGATTTGAGGTCAAAGGTAAAGGGAACTTAGTGTACAAATTAAAGAAAAGTTTATATGGCTTGAAGCAAGCACCTCAGCAATGTTATCTAAATTTTGAAAGTTTTATGCATGAGCATGGATATAGTAGGCATCATTCCAATCATTGTGTTTATTTTAGGAGGTTGGATGATGAAAGCTACATTAATTTATGTTTATATGTTGATGATCTGCTTGTAGCTGGGTCTAACATGGATCACATTAAGGGGTTGAAATGCCAGTTAGCACATTTATTTTATATTAAAGATTTTGGTGCAACAAAACAAATCCATGGTATGAAGATTTGCAGAGATAGGAAGAATAGGAAATTAACATTATCTTAGGCTGATTATATTGAGAAGGTGTTGTAACATTTCTCTATGGAGAATGCTATAGCTATCAGCACATCTTTACCTAGTTGTTTGATGTTGACTAAAGAGATGTGTCCAAAGACACAAGAAGAGGAGGATAAGATTTCCAAGGTACTTTATGCTTAAGCCATAGCAAGTTTGATGTATGCTATGGTATGTACAAGGCTAGATATTTCACATGCAATGGGAGTTGTTAGTAGGTATATGAGTCATCCAAGAATTTAACATTAGACTATTCTTAAATGGATTCTCAAATATTTGAGAGGAACATCCAGTAAGTATTTACACTTTGGGGGCTCTACTACTAATTTACATAGATACATTGACTTAGATTTGGTAGGGGATATTGATTCTAAGTAGAGTACTATAGGTTATGTATTTACTATTAGTGGGGTAGTAGTGAGATGGGTTTTTAGGCTATAGAAGGTGAACACTTTATCCACTATAGAGGCAAAGTATGTTGTTGCTACAGAGGCAACCATAGATATGATATGGCTTTAGTTCTTCCTAGAAGAATTGGGACACCCTGAAATGGATAATCATTTATTTATAGATAGTTAGAGTGAAATTCATCTTGCAAAGAATTCTTCTCTACATTTAAAGACAAAACACATACAATTGCGGTACCATTTCACTTGATCAGTTTTGGATGATGGATAGTTAAATCTAGAAAAGATAGATACAAATGACAATTGAGAAGATATATTTACAAAGGTAGTGACAGGGGAGAAGTTAAACTCCTTTTCATATCTAGTTGGTCTTCTAGACTGAACAGAATAAAATAATAGTAGAGGGTATGTGCAGGATCATGGTGTGCCAAAAAGTGGTGATATGAAAAATCTATGGTTATGAAATATCTCAAACCATTTCAAAATCTATTCCAACTTTTTTCCCACCCACTCTGATACTAACTGAAAATAATTAATACCTTTATAAGCTCTACTATATCTTTTGATACCAAACTTATATGGTCAACTTTAAAAAATCCTTAAAATGTGCTTTTGGCCTATTTTATTGTGATTTTTACTTCAAACATGTAGCTGATGAACTTTTCTTCACCAAAATTTGATGAATTGAAAAGGCTTTCTTAAGAATGTTCTTATCTTCCCATAAATGTAAGGTTTGTCAAATTTTGAGTTTAGTAAGTAATTATTATTTATTTTATAATAGAGTTATGTATAAAGTGCTGACTGACACACTACTTGAAAAAAAACTATAACTTTCAAAAGGTACAACATTTTTTAAAACCAAAAGATGCATCACATTCTATGTTTCTTCCACTACAAGGAAAAAAATGAAAAATTGAATTTTGCATAGTTTTGAATTAGTTAAGGTGGTTAGACACAAGAGTTTTTTAATTCAAAAAATACTAAAGCCAAAAACTAATTATTAATTATTAATTTAGAATAAAAATACCTAGAAATATGTGTCACATACAGGCATGAGTCTACTACTTATATCTAGAATATTATTAAAAAAATATTATCATTTGATTTTGATTAAGGTTATCAAACATATGTCTCCTTCTTATTTTTTGTTCTAAAATTTTTGTAATAATGCATTAAAATTCAAAATTTTGACCAATCAATTTTTATTTTTTTGAGATAAATCCTAGTAGTTTAGAAACTAGATTCAATTTGCTAGAGATTCTTTTCTCTCAAATTTTTTTTATAAAGTTAATAACAAGTAAAAAATTGTACGTCAAGTTGATATAACCCTAATTTTTTGATTTGTTATTGCCACTTCAGAGCATAGTTTGGTTGACCATGATCTTGCACATACCCTAGAGTCCAAGGTGTTTTTGATCCATTGGGAGCCCCATGTGGTAGCAGTATTACTATAGGATTAGTCTCCAAGTGGGAGATTGTTGTTTAGAGTGGAGTCTAATCAATCCCCAAGTGGGATATTAGTAGTTTGTGATAGCTGATCAAGGAAGTGTTGTACATACTTCATAATTCTTTGGGGCTCAAAAAATTTACTTTTGGGTTGTGGCTAATGTATGGTCAATGTATGGAAAACATGTTGTAATCCTAAAAGTGGAAAAAAATATTTATATAAAAGGGCTTAGGGTTATGTATCTTTCATTATATGTGATGCAAAAATTGCTTTTTGTGGTGGTATTGAGTTGTAAGGGATCACTAATTGTAATCAGGTTGTAATCAATGGATCATAATAATATTGTACTTGTTCTTTGGTGGATGTAGCCCAGGGTTTGGGTGAACCACATTAAATCTTGGTGTCTTATGTTCTCTTCTGTGTGATCTATTTTTTTTTATCCTTTTTTATATTGTCATGTAATTGTTATTTCTTTTTGAGGTTAATCCTAACATGCTAGACCTTCCTTCAATTCCTAAAGCCACATCCCACCAAGATAACAAAGGTAAGAAAATTCACTATGAAGTCTCCTAATGAGGTAAGTCTCCATACCAAAGAGTCACAAACATAGGGGGAAGGGATGTGATAACTTTGGAGTAGTTTTTGGAGGTCTGTAGTGAGCCCTATCCTATAATTCTCCTTATTATAAACTCTTTTCCATTTCCTACAATGGGTTATATAGCTTAAAATTAATGTACCATAATATCTAGTACAAACCTCTCTCAAGGGATGGAATCTGGAGTGCATGAGGGGGTTATCTTGTATCCATTGGTCTTCCCATAAGTCAATGTGATTTTCATCCCCAACCACCCAGTGAGTACCCATCTTCAAACTTTTATAGGTATGCACCACATTGTTCCAAATTTTTGAACCCTAGGGGTATTGGAACAAGTCCCCTCTAAGATACTTCACTTTCAAAATATTGCACCAATTATTTAAGGAGTTTATCAATCTCCATCCAACCTTAGTCAAGAGGGCCTTATTTAGATGCCCTATCCTTCTAAATTTCAATCCCCCTAGGGCCCTTTGTCGACATACTTTTCCCCAACTCACCAAACTCATTCTGGCCTTATCTTCTAATCTAGAGAACAAGAAATTTCTTTGGATTTTTTCAAGAATATCCCTTTATCCTCCTAGGAGTTTAAAAATAGAGAGGAAGTACACTAGAATACCCTACAAAGAAGTTGAGAGAAGAAGGAGTTTCCTCACACTACTTAGGATTTTTCCTTTCTAGCCTATAAATGTCCTCTTAAAGTGATTAACTAGACCATTCCAGTATTGTGTGGATACTTCCCTAATAGTGAGTGGCAGGCCAAGATAGGTATTTGAAATACTTGCCTCCTAGCATTCCAGGATTCAAGTCACCTTTTTCATCAAACTAGTGTTCATGTTGAAAAAATACACTTTTTTATTTTTCAATAATTTATGCATTGTCTTGAAGCCTCCTCATAGTGATTCAAAATTACTTTCCACTCTCTAGCTTCTTGGACTAAAGATATGCCAAATAAGAAGGTGTCATCAATAAATTGATGGATAACCTATGGGGAACATAATGATGTAGTATTTACACTTTTTATTCTACCAAAATTAGCTAGGGCCATTTAATTTCTTCTCATGACATCTACCATAATGATGAACAGGTAAGGACATAGGGAGTCATCATGTGGCAGACCTTGAGAGGAGTCAAAGAATCTACCTAGGGACCCATTGAATAGAAACAAAAATTTGGCAGTATTAATAGCAACCCTGATAATCTTAATGAAATTCTCACTGAATCCTAACTTGATAAAAATATCAAAATAAAATTCCCTCTTGGCCTTATCATAAGCCTTGGATATATCAGGTTTTAGGGCCATACCTAGATTCCTCCTCCTCTCCATTCAGTGAATTACCTCATCCGTGGTTGTGATTGCATCCAGAATCTATCACCTTGTGAAAAAATCATTTTAGTGTCAGCCTATGAACTTATCAAGTAGGGATTGATGAGGTTAACCATAACCTTGGCAATTAAATTATAAATCATGTTGCCAAGATTTATGGGTCTAATTTCTTCAAGATGTCTAAGGTCATCCATCTTAGGTATTAACACTATAAATGTATGGTTAAGTTTTGTTGGTGTTTGAAAACTACTGAACAACAAAGGCTCAATACAAAATAATAACACTCACATAATCTAAGGGTTAGCTATTTTCTATTAGTAATTATGTGTGTAAACCCTTTGGAACCATCTTCAACAAAACCACAATTGGATTTCTACTCTTTATGATCTGTAGAACCAAGGTAGGTATACCTATGGGATGAATTAGAATGAATGTTGTAGTATGAGAATTTGTCTAGTTTCATTCTGATTCTCATCTTTCATCTCTGACATATGGGTGGTTTATTGATTTATTCACATGTTCAGATGATATACACCCCTTACAAATAGATTAGGTCAAAAATTCTTCTTAGATTTGCACGAACTTCTAGCAACAACAACTAACTAAAGCTAAAATGTTTTATTCAAACAAGTGTTGACCATCTTTGAGACTCTTCAAAAAAGTGAAATAAAATTGATTTTAATTGTAGACTTGATGCTTATTCATGATCTACCTATCTATAGATTGAATAAAATTGGATCAGTGCCTATCCCATTGGGATTCAGAGTCTACTGCAATTTCTAGATTTGATTTGTTGCATTACAACAAATACTATCAACAATTCTTACTAAAATTCATTCTTACATGCATCCTTTCTATTACCATGGCAATCCCATCAAACTCATTAAAGCCTTTAGTTAATTCATTGAGTTAATAGCAATAATGAATTGACATACAATCTAAATGAATTGCATTCAATTGGATGAGCTTTACTTCACACAATATTAGAATAACTAGGTAACAACAAAGGAGACAAAATTCCCCAAGAACAGATATAGGGACAGCTATATTTTGTATTGATTTTCCTTGAAAATTGTATACAATTGTAGTACAACTCAGAATGACTCTAAAAAGACACAAGTATCACATGATATCAATGTATTCTTAGAAAATTTGCAGAGAAGATACATCATCAAGTTTTCTCAATAATTGGACCAAAACATACTTAGTGTAGTACTAAAATTGCATTAGAAATTGGACCATTTTCTAATCCTAGAATCTCACTTATATAATGTGAGATGCAACAAGCTTCAGGCATAGAGTACTGACAGGTGTCCTTTACAAAAGATATTTACATACATTTGTCACATAAAGACAAAATTTTGAGTAGCAAAAAGACTTATACATCAAAATATTCTTTTAGTAGGTCCCTCTTCTATTACATCCTCTCGTGTTATTGATCTCTTGATTGGCTGCTATTCTGACTCTTCTTTGTATGTAGCTTGCAGATTTTCCAGTAATGTGTCAAGCTCTGATTCATGAAACTTCACCTCCACTCTAGTATTTCCACTCATATCATCATGTATTGCCAAGCTAACAATTACACTTGGTTCCATTTTTTGCTATGTCGTCCAACTAATCCATTATATCTTTCACATGAGATGACTGCCCTTCTTTGTCTTCTTCTCCTAGGTGTTGACGGAAATGAATCGATCATTTGTAATTCATCTTCATGTATTTCTTCATCATCACTTTTAGCTTCCTCTAACTGTTCACCAAAAGAAATATCTGCCATCCACTTGTCATAAATTATATCATCTAAAAAACCAAAATGTAGAATATCCTGTTACTTCTTGATAACATACTCAACTTTACTGTCAATATCAACAAATTCTTGTTTCAAAGAATCAAATAATTTTTGTGCTTTCGCCATTTCTTCTGTTGTGGTGGCCCACCATGCATGTTTTGTTTCATTGATGATTTTATTCTTTCTTAGACAAAACAAATCATCTAATTCCTTAGCCCATTCATCTTTTTTTTAAAAATTTACTCTTCCTATCTATAGCACAAGGGAATAAATTAAATTTTTGGCTCTTGCACATGCTCAAGTAGCCCACTATTCTTATCCATAAATGAATTCTTTTATTATCAAATTTTGGAAGATCAATAACAATATCATAAGTTTTTTCAATTTGATCATGTGAAAATTATATGATAGAGTAACAAGAAAATGTCATTCTTTCCTTCTTTTTACCCATTTATTCACAATAGGCTTCAGAGCCTCATCATGGGCTTTCAATTTGTCCCATATATTTATTGTCTTTGTAAGCTAGTCATAAAATAGTGGCCGTTCAATTTTATCCCCCAAATATATGAGAGCCATTCCCAATTTATCTTCATACTATACATTCGTTTCTACATGTAATACCCACAACTTGCTTTTTTCTTCTTCAAAGTCTTTTGCAGTGTAATAATGTGGCCTTTGTGGGGTATCTGGCAGTTCTATGTTAGTAGTGGATTTAAAAGTCTCCACTAGAGGATGGGGATATGTTATTCTTGGCCTTGTAGACCTCCCCATTACTTTGTTTTCAAGTTCAATCCTCTTTTAAACTTCTTTATTATGGCCTTCCAAAATACTCTCATACTTACTCTACAGTTCAAACATTGTTTTTTCTTCTTTCTCTATAGTGGTCAAAACAAACTAAGAGGTTCCTACACCCATATGAGCTACCTGTACATGGGATGTCTTTGCTACTCTTCTTAGAATGATATTTCCCATTAATCTTGAGTCATCTAGCTGTGATGAAACAACCCTAGATCCCTTTATCAATGACCATATAACTAGAGTAGTCTGGTCTTCACTGAATGCAATCCCTGTGAATTCCTTCTTGCCTGGGTCTTGCACATCCATTTTATTTGAAATTGAATTAGAAAACAAGGCATTATCTATGCCCCAATTGGTTAATAATAAAATATTCTAGGCTTTAACCATCTGTCTCCCCTCTTCAAGGGATATGTTTTGGAATTCCTACATAATCTTTTCTTTTATTTCATTTTGCAAGGTTGCCTCCTCTAGCTCAAGATGCTCTATTCTTAACTTATTGCATCGTTCTTTGAACTTTCCCATGTTGGTTCTCCATGCAAACTGGAAAAAGGCCCTAGATTTAACAAAATTATTATCTAACAAAAATTATTGACTTGCTTGCTCTAATACATGGTCTAATTCCCTTCCTCTATAATCTAAAATTATCAACTCAAAACTTGGCACAAGAGGCTATTGTGGGTTTCTTTCATCTATTTCAGATTGAGTAACAAAAACTCCTCCTTGAGACCCCAACTATTCAATTTGCTCCCTAGTGAGTTGTCCCTCTTCAGTCCTTAGAGGGGTGCGTGAAAGTGAGTATTCTTCAACATGAGGATCTTCCTCCCTTATTATTTTTTGCCTCTTAGGGGAGGGCTCAAGAGGCCTCTCTTCCTAGACAACACTAGTGGACCCAATTATTTGTTTTCCTTTGTCCACAATGATCTTTTTATTATGAATGATAGTATAACCTGGCTTCTTTTGGATAGTTAATTAACCTGCCCCTATGTTGGGAGTAAATCCAATTTTTCTCATTACCTCCCTGGCCTTATTTGGGAAGCAATTAATAAGAATTTGCTTCTTCTCATTCATGGTTTCCATTGTTTCAAGAAAAGTGAGCATGAGCTTATTTATTCTATTTTTAGTTGTAACAACATTACTTTGAGGACTATAATCTACATCAAAACAATGAATGAAATCCAAAACTTTTGAGAAAACTCTCCATTTTTCCTTCTTAGTCTCCTGCTTTTGAAGGGAGTATTCATTTCTTATTATATCTTTAGGAAAATTGAATTCATGATCAATTTTACCAAGTTTAATTGTTTGTCTAAAAGCCAAATGATAAAATCCCTCAGTGTCAAAAAAATGAGGGTGAGAAACAACCATCTTATACTAATCCAAAATCTTGTGTAGAGAAAGCCAACCCCCTTTTGTGATTACAAATTGATGGGCCACTATGAAAGTGGGGAATATTGACCCTCTTTTCCTTTTCAACAAATAGGTTTCCTCCAATCCTCCCAGCTACAAAAAAAAATTCAGCTACTCCTACCTTTAAAGGCACTTGGTAAGGAAATACATGGGGGTTACCTTTGAAATCATAAATCCTAATGATAGTTGAGACTAATTATGGGATGATGTATTCCCAATTGTGTGAAACATTCAAACTAATAGGATTGTCTAGCAGCCGAATAAGACCTGCCAATGCCTTGGGTATTCTACGATTGTCACTTAATAATAGGCACCTCAATTTGGAAGCAAAATACCTATCAAACTTGGTATAACTAGCCTTTTATGCCTCCCAAGTCATATTTGTACTTCATAATTGGACCGGCAGTGCTTCCCCATCCAGTTTCTTGTTCAATTTCATCTCTTTTCCAAAATATGTTACTTCTTTGAAAAAAAAAAGTGCATTATCAAAGAATAGTGGCCAAAAATCTTTTCAATCTTGCTTTCACAATCCCAACTAGGCCGTTATGGATTTCTTCAGCTAAATAAGAAGCAAAATCAAAAATTATGTCCACATCAAAAGAGGAAATTTGAGTAATCATGTACATAAAACTCATGGGCATAAACTCCTCTTCATCTTCTCCAAAGACTCTGCATAGAGTCCTATATGCCTCCACAACCCTGGTATTTAAGTATGCCCTTTTGAAAGGTTCCATAGAGGATGTTGTTATCGCTGGCAGAGTTCCTTTTTTCCCTATATGTGCCCTCATTGTTCCTTGCCTAACTGTATCCTTCTTTGAAATGTATTCCTTTTTTAATCCTTTCAAATCAATGGGCACATGATAATCAGTGAGAGGCCCTAAACTAAATACCTGCCTAATTTTCACTGGGCTAATGGTGACCAAAATCTCAATATCAATTCTTCTCACCATGCTAATTATTTGGTCATAGTTTTTTCCCGCAACCTTAAGGAGGTCATAACCCATAAAGACACTTGGAACCACTAATTTCCCTAAGTTAAAGTTCCAAATGTTGGTATATGGGGCAAATAAATTCCTCTATGAAAACTGTCATCTATATATCTATTAAGGTGCCATGTTGCTACCAACACAGTCTAGAGTTTTTCTGATAGTGACTCATCAGAAAAAATTGGATTTTGTTGACACATTTTGCACTTTGTTATTGATGGTTTTTTTTTTGTCTCTAATAGCTTTGACAAGAAAAATGTGACAGAACACTTCTAAAGCAATGCACTTTTCGATCACCACACCTTCATTTCATGACACTACCACTCAATTTTGTGATAGTCGCTATGTCGCATAGGGTAAAACACTTGCATCTTTTGACAGTGATGATGTGATTACAGTAGATCTTATAAGGATTAGGCAGTATGCAACAAAAGCGAAAAATGTCACTTAAGGGAATGAAATATTTGAATTGGACATGGAATATTTGCAATTCAAAAGGTTTTGTGCCTAAATAAATTAAAAAAGAATGAGACCTAGGGTTTGACAAAGGTTTTCAAAGGTTATCAAATTTGCAAGACCAAAAACCAGAAACCCTAGTTTCCATTAATGGACTTAATTCTTATTTTTTTGTATCTCAATTGGGGAAAATTTTATCCTACAAAAATCAGACCTATAGTGGCTCTATCTTGAGATGATAGACTACCTGGGTCTATACAAGAATTTAGAATCTATGGTTGAGCAGATCACATACCTGACTTTAAAAATGACAACTTCTTTAGAGGGTATAGGAATAAGGAAACAAAAATAGGGAACACCATTGTATAGAGACATTTAAAGGGATTTACAAAATATACAAATGTACAAGGGCACAAAAAACCATAAAGCTACTATTCATATAAAAATGGATACTTTAGGAAAAGTATCTCTTCAAGAACTGTCCATGAACTGGTAGTTCAAGAATATTGTCTAAAAAATCCTTTAGGATATAAAAGTCTTCTCCCCATGTATTTTCAATTAAACAAGGACCTAACCAAATAGGATCAAACTTACCATGTTTTCCTTTATCCTCAACTCTGGCACTCCACATTAGAACTAGATCTCCATCTCCAAACTTTTTGCTGACTATCCTTTTATCATATAAAGTCTTAACTTGTAGTTGCAACTTTTGGTTCCTAAGAGATGCTTCTCTCCTAGATTTTACTAGTCCTACAAGCTCGTCCATCCTTTCTTGCATATCATCAATGATATCCTCATCATGCATTTGAATGTAGCTATACAAGCTCATTAAGTTATTTTATGACATCCTTGCCTAAATTCCATATACAATATCAAATGGGGCTACACCAATGGCTTTCTTCACAGTCACCTTGTAGGCCCATATTGCTAACTACAACTCGGAATCCCAGGCCTTCTTATTGTCATACATGGTTCTCTTGATTATTTTCAATAGACTCTTATTTGTGGATTCAGCTTGTCCATTCCCTTGTGGATGATAAGGGGAAGAAGTTGATCTTGTAATTCCATATTTGTTAGAAAATTTCATGAAATGCTCAAACCTAAAGCACATTGCATTATCTATTACAATTTTTTGAGGACAGCTAAATCTAGAAATAATTTATATTCAACAAAAATTATTGACAACTTTACTAGTTACATTTCTTGTAGGGATTACCTCTACCCACTCTGTAAAATAATCATTAGCAACTAAAATCCAAGAATGACCAATGCTAGATTTAGGACAGATCTCACCTATGAAATCCATACCCCATTGATAAAAAGGTGTTCGAATCTAAACTAGTTTTAATGGAGTATTACCTAAAAATTTCAATTTTATAGCAAACCTTTGACAAGCATCATATTTCCTGACCATGATCTGAGCATCCTTAAAAAGGGATGGTCACCAAAATCCAGCCCTCATTAACTTGTGTGAAATTGTCTTTTCCATATAATGTCCCCCACACACACTAGCATGCATTTCATTCAAGATTTCTTTGACCTTTTTTTGATCAACACATTTTAGTAATACTCCCTCAAAATTTCTCCACCACAAACTACCCTTGACAATTATGTACCTAATAGCTTGTAATTTAGTGCTCGTCTTCTCATTTTCAATCAAGTGGGATGGGGCTTCCATGTGTTGTAGATAATGAATAACATTGGGATACCACTAACATTGATTTATGTCACATAAATTAGATCTGAGGTCATCTATTACCATATTTATCTGATTAGCATCCAAATTAGATTGAGCCATAAATTTAGCTAAACCTTGACCTCGTACCAATTTTTTTATCTGTATTTTAATGTTAAATTCTTTGATCATGTTGATCCACCTACATCTTCTACTTGATACTTCTTGTTGTGAAAAAATGTCATTTACAGTAGCATTAGGTACAAATGCAATGACAGTAGCACCTATCAAGTAGCATCTAAAAGCCTTAACAGCCTTTACCAGGGCATATTCTTGTTTTTCATTTATCTCATACTTTAATTCAGTAGGCTATAGTGACTTACTAAAAAAGGCAATGGGTTGTTCATATCCTTATTCTTTTGTAACAAAATTGCCACTACATTGTGGAAAGATGCAAAAGAGAATATGTGCATTGGCTTTGTATAGTCGAGGATCCTCAGAACTAAAGAATTCTTTATGTTAGTTTTAATATCTTGAAATGCCCGTGAAGGTTCATGATTCCAACTTACAATCGCTCCTTTCTTGAGCATTTTTGAGATACGCCTGCTAATCTCAAGAAAGTTAATGACAAACCTTATTAGAAAGTTAACTTTCCCAAAGAAATACTATATTCCTTTCACATTATTTGGCTTTAGGACCTTATCAATGGCTGCTATTCTCTAATTGTCTATCTTCAATCCATCCTTTGATACTATATGTCCCAATAGATTACCTTTAGTTACCCCAAATGCATATTTCTTAGGGTTTAATGACACTCCATATTCCAATGCTTTAATAAAAATATTTTTCCAAATACCTATAGTGGTCTTTAGCCTTTTTGGAATAAGCTGTGAGATCATCTTGGTACATAAACATAAACTTGTTTATGTACTCATGGAAAGCCACATCCATGGCTCTTTGAAAAGTTTTACCAACATTAATCAATCCAAATGGTATTCTTACATATCCATAAGTTCCCTAGGGAGTTAGAAATGTTTTTTTAAACTACTCTTCTTCTTCTACTAGGACTTGGTTATACCCTAAGAATCCACCCATCATAGACATGAGTTCAGACCCAGTTACTTGTTGTAACATTTCTTCCATGTTTGGCAACTGATAATTATCCTTTAAGGAGGCAATGTTCAAATTTCTAAAATCCACACATAGTTTGGTATCTCCATTCTTTTTTCTAACAGGAATCAAATTTGAGACCCAAGTGGAATGTCTAATAAGTTTAATTATACCTCAATCCCTTAACTTCATTAATTCCTCTTGCATTTTTGGGGCTAGGGTGGGATTAACCAGTCTTAGTTTTTGCCTAAAAGGCTTTACATTGTTCTTTAGTGGTATGAAATGTTGAAAGAGATCTTATCTATAAACTTTGAGGTCATTGTATGACCATGGAAAAACATGTCTATCTTTTCTGATTAGGTCAATCAAAGGCTTTCTAATTTTAGCTAAAAAATTTTGACCAATATAAAATTTCTTAGGGGCCTCATTAGTACCCAAATTTATCTCATCTAGTTCTTGAGGTTCACAATCTTCAGCCGAAGGCCCTACCCTATCTTGGTTATTAAACATGTTCTCCAAAATAACCAAATCCTTAGGTACCTTATTACTTTTCAATTGTATGACCTCTTGACCAAAGATTATTTCCTTCCCATCTATGGTTTCAACCAAATCACTACATCCAACTCTTGACCATGGTATTTGTCTTCATTCAACAAGAAATTCACAATATCTTTGTCATCTTCAAAAACTTGTCATTGTTCATCATTATCAGGTATTAAGGATCTATTCTAGACCTCAATATGTGAGATTTCTACAAATGATACCTCCTATGGATAAATTGCTACATTGGCTAATAAGTTAGCATTCTTATTTTGAGTCTTATCTCTCCACGAAATACCAAATACATCAAAGAATTATATCAGATCCCAAACAACATTTCTATACTATTTCAACCTCTTATTTTTAGATGCATATGTCCCCTTTATCTGTGAGATGACAGATTCAAAATCATCTATGACATGGAACTTCTTAATTCAATGGTGGGATGCAAACTTCAATCCTAATAGCAAGGCATCCTATTTAGCTATATTATTGGTGCATGAAAAATTTAAGGTGAAAGAATATCTAAAAGTATTCTTTTTAGGAAAAACAAAAACTACCCCTACTCTTGCACCTTCTTTAGAACTAGCCCCATCAAAGAACATGGTCCACAATATTGGTGAATCAGTACAATGCTCAACTTGATGTTAGATCTTAGTAGGAAACTTCTCAACTTCTTGGATAATTAATTCTACTCTAAATGCCTTCACAACAATGTCTAAAAAGCAAGTAGCATCTTTATCAATTTCTTCCCCCAAAATATGACTAAACCTTGGCTCTTTGTTTACCTTCACAACCTTATATCCTATGTGAAAGGTGGCATAGGTTAGGTCACATTGTAGGCCACCTCCTATAGAAATACTCCATTTTCTAGAGAGTAACATCCCATCATGTGGAGGAATATCAACTATAAGGACTGACATGGTCAACTCTACCTTAGGGTATGTAGCTAACTTAAATGGTAAAGCATTTACAATACCTATGACTAGAACTTATCTAGCATCCATGCCCCTATATCTATCTTTCTTAGTGTCTACTTTCAACCCAAAGGCTTCCATTACTTTGAATGGTATAATTGTGTTAGAAGCTCTTGAATCTATCATGAAATTCTTTACAATTTTTCCTTTTATAATCAGACTAAGAAAAAATGGCTCAATGTCTTCTATATATGCTACTAATGAATCATCCAAGAACATTTGGAGAATCTAAGACATAATACCACTATCTTCTACTACCAATGGGGTTTTCTTAATAACATTTTGTCCTATGTTGTTTTGATTATCTCCTATCCCTCCCGACTATGACAAGGCTTTGCTCTTATGTTCTTCAATTATAAACAATTCAAATAAGGGCACTTTTATAGTAATTTGTGATAACATGGATAACATGTCAATAGGATTAGATATAGTGGGTTTTGCAATCATGCCTAGAGTAAGAGCCTTTTATACAGTAGGTTCTTTTATTTGTTTAGTAGTATCAGATCTTGATCCCTTTTCTTGCACAATTTCTTTTGTTGTTTCATTTATTTGGAATTGAACTTTCTTCTTGGTTTCCCATTTCTTGGTTTTGATTTCTTTGGTCTTAGCTGTCTCTACATTAGCCATCTTACCTTAATCCTTCATTTTATGTGTAATATCTTTAATAAATATCCCAAAAGGCTTCCCAACATCATAAGATGTAGCACATACTTGATCTTCATCATACCCTTCATTATCTAAAAACACTTGTTGATGATGTAAATGATAAGTAATTTTCTTATCTTCAAAATCACTTTCTATTTCTTCCAAATCAGAATCCACAGAGTCATTGCACATGCTCACCATATTACAACTTACATGTCATTGTGGTTTTTTTCTTCTTCATCCTCTTCATTTTGTGCACTATGGTCTGAACCAAATGACTGAGAAACAACACAATACTTTGAAGAATGAGGTGACTAACAAATGATACACCATGGTACATCATCATTCATATTGACAGAACTCCTCTGCAGAGGATCTGGTGTACTCTTATCTTTTATATTCTAGTTATGGCTAGGGATTGGCATACCATCCTTCCATTGAGTGGTATAAGCATAGTTCTACATTTTGGGTTGTCTATTGAAATTGTTGTTATTCACTAGGGCTTTCTCACCAACATTTGCCTTTTATGTATTGAAAGTAGTTGGGTTCATCTTTTTTAACAAGTCCATTACTTGGCCTATTGTGGATTCATTAGTTTTCTTTCTAGCAGCGGTTTTATCAGCATCCTTTTTCTTATTAGTCTTAGGATTGAATGACTTTGGATCATCTCTCCTATTGAGCTTGCCAGATGATTTCCTATTGTTTTCAATATTCACTACGATCTTATAAGCATCCCTCAAAGTTTTGGGATCTTTATCCCTTAACTGGTAAGCCATTTTGCTGTCAGAAGCATTAAAATAAGTTGTAAGACAAACATCCTCATTTAGGATCATAACCTAGAATAATTTGTACATACCCTTTTGGAATCTTACATTGAAATCAAATGTGGATTCATGAGGGTTTTGCTTGATGTTATTGGAGTTGTTCAACATAAATCCAACACTAGTATTATCTCCATATTATTCTTTCAACAAACTTTCGAAATCACTCCATGAACCAATGTTGTCATCAAGTAGTCTTCTAAACCAATCTCGTGCATCTTTAGTCAAGGAATGAACAAACAACTTTATCACCACATCCTCACGTTCAACCTCAAATTTATTTAACATGTCTATGAAAGCTCTTAAATTCTCCTCACCAGTAACAACATTATTCCCAAAGAACTTGACAACTTTATCTCTCAAATAAAAAGATATAGGGTGTGGGGCACCAGGAATACCTATAAATGACATTTGTCTATATTTATCCATGTAGATAGGTTTCTTCTAAAAACTAGCAATATTTGAGGTGCTTGCCATATTTTCTTGGTTAAGATCAACATCTAAGATTGTTGGGGTTAGAAAAAAGCTGAGTACTAATATTGGATGATAAGGCAGGGGGAACTTGGGATGTTCCTTGACTTGAAATTAATGGACCACAAGCTGGTATAGGAGTTGCAGCTAGGATAGACAGATTTGGCCATGAACCCAATTTAGAATTAGACTTTATGAACTGGATTATCCTCATAGTTTTTGCGGCTTGGGCTTCATTCTCAGCTCTTTCAAGTTCTTTTGTGAGATCTTCTTTCTCCTTCCTAGCCTTTTCCAAGTCTAGGTCCAACTTAGACATGGGAGGGTTTATGGATTTTCTTGGTAGAGCTTGGGGTTCATTTATTTGGATTCCTATAGCTTTGCCTTTGCCTTTATCAGTAGATTTCACAATAGGTTCTGTAGGGTCGACTTGAATGCGCTTGTAAGCTTGGACTTGAGTAATTCTTGAACCTTAGTTCCCAGACTATCTACATCTCCAAAGACATTAGCATGAAGATTTTAAGTTCTTTCTTCTCACTTCTTGTTCTATTCTTTTAAGTCAGCCATCCTTCTATGTAGATTATCTCTTTCCACAATGGCATCTAAGGTGGCTTGCTTCTTTTCCTTTTCTAGATGAATGTGCTTCACTTCTTCCTTAGGAACCCAATTCTTCAAAAATCCTATCTTTGATTGCAATTCTTTAGGATCTGCAAAAGTGGCTTCTAAATTAGTAGGGTCATCCAAGTCTATAAGATTAGGTTCCATGTATGGGGCCACCTTGGGATTAAAAGGATCTCCAAATGAACTCTTGAGTCCTAACCTATGATTCATTTCAGCTATCAGATCTAGTCCAAAGGATCTATTCCTTATTGGTGACATATCCTTTTCCTGATATGTTCTTTCATCTAGTAATGGGGTACTAAATATTCTTCCTAAGAGTCATGTGGTTTCTAATTCAAAAATGAGTGAGGAAGACTCTCTCCCTACCACTGGCTGGTATTGAGAATTAACTAATACACTACCTCTTGGTTTCCAAGTGGGGTTTGGGTCTATCTTTTTCATGCTCAAATTCTTCCTACCACCCTAAGATAAGTTAGTATACATTGGTATATCGAGATTAGCTCTTATGTAAGCTCTTGTGTTTTTCCATTTATTAGCCATACTCACTATTTATAAAATCAGCACTAGCTATAAAAACCTTGACTGAGTCACCACCCTATTCTAGGGGAAATATAACAAAATAACTCCTGGCTTTAAGGAAAGGACAAGAGATGATATACCATATACAAATAGACAATAGAACCAATCACACAAATCATAAGACTGTAACTTTGCTTTGTAGGATAAGACATGTGGAAAGGGTGTATACATTAGTGTGCATATATGCGGCTTTCCTTTTCTACAAAATTCTCAAGGCTTGTCAAAGAGCTGACAAATATGTACACAAAATGACCATTACACCATTTTACTTCTCATAGATAGATTACATAATCCATAGTAGAGTCACCATTTTGTTGGTGTTTAAAAAGTACTGAACAACAAAGGCTCAATACCAACTAATAACACTCACATAATCTAATGGTTAGCTATTTCCTATCAATAATTATGTGTGTAAACCATCTGGAACTAAGTTTGACAAAACCACAATTGGCTTTCTACTCTTTAGGCTCTGCAAAACCAAGGTGGTTATACCTAAGGGATGACTCAGAACGAATTATGTAGTATGATAATTTCATTAGTTTCATTCTAATTCTCATCTTTCATCTTTGACACATGGGTAGTTTAATGATTTCTTCACACTTTGAGATGATATACACCCCTTACAAATAGATTAGGTCATAATTCTTCTTAGATTTTTAAGAACTTCTAGCAACAGTAGCTAACTAAAGCAAAAATGTTTTATGCAAACAAGTGCTGACCATCTTTGAGACTCTTCGAAATAGTGAAATAAAATTGATTTTAATTGTAGACTTGATGCTTATTCATGATCTACCTATCTGTAGATAGAATAAATTGGATCAGTGTCTATCCCATTGGGATTTAGAGTCTACTGCAATTTCTAGATCTAATTTGTTGCATTAAAACAAATACTATCAACAATCCTTATTGGAATTCATTCTTACATACATCCTTTCTATTAACAAGGAAATCCCATCAAACTCATTAAATCCTTTAGTTAATTCATTGAATTAATAGCAATAATGAATTGACATACAATCTAAATGAATTGCATTCAATTGGATGAGCTTTACTTCACATAAAATCAAAATAACTAGGTAACAACAAAAGAGATAGAATTCACCAAGAACAGATATGGGGATAGCTATATTTTGTATTGATTTTCCTTGAAAATTGTATACAATAGTAGTACAACTCAGAATGACTCTAAAAAGACACAAGTATCACATGATATCAATGTATTCTCAGAAAATTTGTAGAGATGATACATCATGAAGTTTTCTCAATAACTGGACCGAAACATACTTAGTGTGATACTAAAATTGCATAAAAAATTAGACCATTCTCTAACCTTATAATCTCACTTATATAATGTGAGATCCAACAAGCTTCAGGCATAGAGAACTGACAAGTGTCCTTTACAAGAGATATTTACATACATTTGTGATAAAAAGACAAATCGTGAGTAACAGAAAGGCTTATAAGGTCCCACTTTTGTTACATCCTTTCATGTTGTTGATCTCTTGATTGGCTACTATTCATCTTCATGTATTTCTTCATCATCAATTTTAACTTCCTCTAACTATTCACCAGAAGCAATATTTGCCATCCACTTGTCATAAAGTGTATAAGCTGGCCAATCAAAATGCAGAATATCTTGTTGCTTCTTGATAAAATACTCAATTTCATTGTCAATATCAACAAATTCTTTTCTCAGAGAATCAAATAATATTTGGGCTTTCATTGTTTCTTCTATTGTACTGGCCCACCATGCATGTCCTATTTCATTGATGATTTTATTCATTCTTAGACAAAACAAATCATCTAATTCCTTATCCCATTCATCTTTTTAAAAAAAAATTATTCTTCTTATCTATAGCACAAGGAAATAAATCAAATTTTTGGCTCTTGTACTTGCTGAAGTAGCCCACTATTCTTCTTTGTGGATGAATTCTTTTATTATCAAATTCTCGAAGATTGATAACAATATCATATGTTTTTTCAATTTGATCATTTGAAAATTCTATGATAGAGTAACACAAAAATGTCATTTCTTTCCTTCTTTTTACTCATTTATTCACAATAGGCTTCAGAGCCTCATCATGGGTTTTCAATTTGTCCCATATATTTATTGTCTTTGTAGCCTAATAATAAAATAGTGGCCATTCATCCTCTTTTTAACTTCTTTATTATAGGCTTCCAAAACACTCTCATACTTTGTAGTTCAAACATTGTTTTCTCTTCTTTCTCTATAGTCACCAAACCAAACTGAGAGGTTCCTACACCCATATGAGTTGCCTATACATGGGACGTCTCTTCTACTCTTCTCACAATGATATTTCCCATTAATCCTAAGTCATCTGGCTTTGATGTCAAAAATTAGTTATGTGGATGTCACAATTATGACTCTGATGTTGGTATTGTGATGAACTTAGGGAAAATTGCAAAAAAAAAATGCAAATCACCAACAATTAGATCACTATTGCAAAATGTCATCGCTATTTGACCCCAAATGTCATAGTATATTAGGGTAGTGAATGAAGAGGTGTGGGATAGATTTAATTTCTCTCTAGAATAATGCACAATAGTTAGCTAATTGACACCCTCTCTTTTGAAGATTATCGATGTTGAGAATTATCCCATGGAGGGTCATCCTTTAGAATAAATTTATGTTTGCTAGGATCAATGGGTGCTATGTTGTTTTGAATGGAACCTAATTAGTCCCCAAGTGGGAGATTATTAGTTTGTGGTGAATGATCAAGGAGGTATTATACATAATAATTTTTTTGTGGTATACAAAAAGTTTGGGCTGTGGTCGATGTTGTGGCTGGCATATGGCTGATATATGGTCGACATGTTGTAACCCTAAAAGTGAAAATAATACTCATATAAAAGGGCTAAGGGTTAGGTATCTTTCATTATGTGTGATGCAAAAATTGCTTCCTATGGCAGTATTGAGCTATAAAAAATTACAGATTGTAGTCAGGTTCTAATCACTAGATCATAATAATATTAGACTTGCTATTTGGTGGATGTAGCCCAAGGTTTGGGTGAATCACATTAAATCTTGGCGTTTTGTGTTCTCTTTTATGTGATCTATTATTTTTTGATATTGTTTTATATTTGCATGTAATTTTTATTTTTGCCTGAGGTTAATTCTAACAAGTGGTATCAGATATAGGTTGTTTTTCTTTTTTCCCTAGTTATCCTATGCAGGAAAGTCTCATGGTTAAGTGGGAGTCTCACGGTTGAGTGGGAGTGATGATAGATGAGGGTAAGCTAAAGGTTGACAAGTTTAATGGAAAAAAAAATTAGTTATGGAAAATGAAAATGGAAGACTATCTTTATTAGCAGGATTTATGGAAGTCGTTGGAACAAAAATCCAAGAAATAGAGAACTATAACAGATGAGGACTAAGAGATTTTAGACAAAAAGGAACTTGGAAGAATTGAATTATGCCTCACACCATCGGTGACATTTAACATTACAAAAGGAAAGACGATAGAAGAAATGATGCAAACCCTAGCGAAATTTTATGGAAAACCCTATGCTTCAAATAAGCTATTTCGCATTAAGTGTTTATTTAATATTAAGATGATAGAAGATGGATCTATTGCAGATATTTTAAATGATTTTAATACAATTGCTAGTCAATTATCTTCTTTGGGTATTAATTTTGATGAAGAAATTAGGGCTTTCTTGATTTTGTGTTCTTTCGCTAAAAGCTAGAATGGCTTGGTAATCGCTATAAGTAATTATATTTCTGGATCTAATACCTTAAAATTTGATGACGTGATTCATGTTATTTTGAGTGAGGAATGTTCTAGAAAAACCTTAGTTGGATGTACGTCAGGAAGTTCTTTGAACACACAAAGCAGAGGCAGATCGACTGAGAGAGGAAACAATTTTAGAAATCGTGGGAAATCAAGAGGAAAATCAAAAGGGAAGATGTTTCAATCAAGAGGACCAAACAATTGCTTGTGTTCTAGGAAACCAAGACATAAGAATAAAAATTGTTGGACTTGAAATAAAAATGAATGAGAAAAGAAAGATAGAGATAAGGAGGCAAATGTGGTAAGTAACAAATCCGAAGAGGATGCTTTACTTCTGTCTTTAGAAAGTGTTGATGATTCATGGGTTTTAGATTTTAGGGCTTCATGTCATGCTACAACCCATAGAGGTTGTTTTATTGGTTATGTCCAAGGGGATTTTGGGCTTATTTATTTGGGGGATAATGAACCCTATTAGATTCTTGGAAAGGGAAAATTTAAGATTAAGTTGCAGAATAAAAATCATTGGCTACTACATGAGGTAAGACATGTTCCAAGGTTGAGTAGGAATTTACGTTTAGTAGGGAAAGTCAGTGATGAAGATTGTGTAGTTACTTCTAATGATAAAAAATTGGAAGGTTTCAAAAGGTTTCCTTGTAGTAGAAAAAGATGTGAACGTAGGCACCTTATATCTTTGTATAGGTCATATTGTTCCCTCTACTTTGATTGTTTCAGAGAAAAAGAATGTTGAGGAACAATTGCTACAATTGAGCAGGAAGAACAAATAGTTGTTGTACATTCAGATACAATGTTATGGAACAATAGACTTGGGCACAAGAGTGAGAAAGGTATGAAAGTACTTCATTCAAATCAAGAAAAAAAAAGAGTGAGTTTTGTGAAGAGTGGGAAGGAAAAGAAAATTGAGAGATTAGAGCTTGTGCATTAGATGTATGGGGACCAGCTCAGGTATCTTCCCTTGGTGGCTCTCATTATTATGTTACATTTATTGATGATGTAACTAGAAAACTATGAGTTTATTTTGTTAGATAGAAATCTGGTGTCTTTCAAACTTTTAAGAAATGGAAATGCTTGATTGAAAATGAGATTGGTAAGAAATTAAAATGTCTCTGATCTGATAATGGTGTTGCGTATTGTAGTCATGAATTTTAAAATTATTTCTCCACTAATGGTATTTATAGAGAAAATAATGTTCCAAGGACACCACACAAAAATAGATTGGTTGAATGCATGAAGAGGACTATAACGGAGTGTGCAAGGAGCATGAGGTTGCATGCTAGGATTCCCTTAAACATGTGGTTAGAGGCTATCAATACTATTGTATATTTGATTAATAGAGGTCCCTCTACTTCTTTGGGTTGTGGTAATCTAGAGTAAGCATGGACTGGTAAGAAAGTGAGTTATTCTTTACTCAAAACCTTTGGTTGTGAAGCATTTTCTCATATAAATTTTGAAAATAGAACCAAGCTAGAAGATAAGTCAAAGAAATGTGTATTTTTTGGATATGGCATTGATGAATTTGGTTATAGACTTTGGGATTTTAAAAATCATAAAATTGTAAGAAGCAATGATGTCATATTCAATAAGAAAGTGTTGTACAAAGATTTGTTATAGCAACATGAGAAGAAAGAAGATGATTATGTATTGTTGGATGATACTCTAAAAGCTAATGTTCCAACAATTCCTTATGATCTTCAACAATTGCAACAAAAAATACCACACACCCCAGTGAATGTTAGATAATCAACAAGGCTAAGTAGGACTCCAAAACAATTTTCTCCCTCTTTGTATTCTATTTTACTTACTGATGTTGCTAAGCCAGAATGCTATGATGAAGCTATGTAGGTGGATACTAAAATTCAATGGGAGTCTACAATTGTAGATGAAATGGACTCCTTGCTGAAAAATAAGACTTGGGATTTATGCAAGTTGCCTACAAGTAAAAGGTCTTTATAGAATAAATGGGTTTACAAGTTGAAAGAAGAGGATGGAGGTAAGAAAATATTTAAAGCTAAGTTAGTTGTAAAATAATATGCATAGAAAAAAAAGGCATTGAATTTGATGATATTTTGTCTCCTATTGTGAAATTGATTTCTATCTGTACTGTTTTAAGTATTGTGGCTACTGAAGATTTTTATTTCAAAAAACTTGATGTTAAAACAACCTTTCTTCATGGTGATTTGGATGAAGAGATATATATGACACAATCACAAGGATTTGAGATCAAAGATAAGGGGAACTTAGTGTGCAGATTAAAGAAAAAATTATATGGCTTAAAGAAAGCACCTCGACAATGGTATCTGAAATTTGACTATTTTATGCATGAGCATGGATATAGTAGGTGTCATTCTGATCATTGTGTTTATTTTAGGAGGTTGGATGATGAAAGCTACATTAATTTATGTTTATATTTTGAGGATATGGTTGTAGCTGGGTCCAACATGGATCACATTAAGGGGTTGAAATGCTATTTAGCACATTCATTTTATATGAAAGATTTGTGGGCAACAAAAAAAATCCTTGGTATGAAGATTTGTAGAGATAGAAAGAATAGGAAATTAACATTATCTTAGGTTGATTATATTGAGAAGGTTTTGCAACATTTCTCTATGGATAGTGCTATAGCAGTTAGCATACCTTTACCTAGTTAATTGATGTTGACTAAGGAGATTTGTCCAAATACACAAGAAGAGGAGGATAAGATTTCCAAGGTACCTTATGCTTTAGCCATAGGAAGTTTGATGTATGCTATGGTATGTACAAGGCTAGATATTTCTCATGCAATGGGAGTTTTTAGTAGGTATATGAGTCATCTAGGAACTGAGCATTGGACTATAGTTAAATGGATTCTTAAATATTTGAGAGGAACATCCAGTAAGTGTTTACACTTTGGGTGCTCTACTACTAATTTACATAGATACATAGACTTAAATTTTGCAAGGGATATTGATTCCAATTGGAGTACTATAGGTTAGTACATTGACAAAACACATACAATTGTGGTACCATTTCACTCAGTCAGTTTTGGATAATGGATAGTTAAAGCTAGAAAAAATGGATACAGATGAAAATTGAGAAGATATTTTTACAAAGGTAGTAACAAGGGAGAGGTTAAACTCATTTTCATCTTTGGTTGGTCTTTTAGACTAAATAGAATAAAAGAATAATAGAGTGCAAGGTGGTTTTGATCCTCTGGGAGCCCCATGTGGTAGCAGTATTGCTATAGGATCAGTCTCGAGGTGGGAGATTATTGTTTAGAGTGGAGTCTGATCAATGCCCAAGTGGGATATTGTTAGTTTGTGGTGACTGATCAAGGAAGTGTTTTACATACTTGATAATTCTTTCAGGTTCAAAAAATGTACTTTTGGGTTGTGGTTGATGTTGTTGCCAATGCATGGTCAACATATGGACGACATTTTGTATTCCTAAAAGTGGAAAAAAATACTTATATAAAAGGGCTTAGGGTTATTTATCTTTCATTATGTGTGATGCAAAAATTACTTTCTATGGTGATATTGGGTTGTAAGGGATTGCAGATTGTAATCAGGTGTTAATCAATGGATCATAATAATATTGGACTTTTTGTTTGGTGGATGTAGCCCAGGGTTTGGGTGAACCACATTAAATCTTGGTGTCTTATGTTGTCTTTTGTGCAATTTATTATTTTTTGATCTTTTTTTATATTTGCATGTAATTGTTATTTCTTTTTCAGGTTAATCCTAACATGCTCGACCTTGCTTCAATACCTAGAGCCACACGCCCCCCCCCCCAAGATTAAAAAAAGGTAAGAAAATTTCACTATGAAGTCTCCTAAGGAGGTAAGTCTACATGCCAAAGAGTCACAAACATGGCTGAAAGGGATGTGATAACTCTAGAGTAGTTTCTGGAGCTCCATAGTGAGCCTTGTCATACAATTCTCCTTATTATAAACTCTTTTCCATTTCCTATTAGGGGTTATATAGCTTAAAATCAAAGTACCATAATATCTGGTATAAGCCTCTCTCAAGGGATGGAATTTGGAGTGCATGAGAGGGTTATCTTGTATCCATTGGTCTTCCTATAAGTCAATGTGATTTTCATCCCCAATCACCCAGTGAGTACCCATCTTCAAACTTTTATGGGCATGCACCACATTGTTCCAAATTTTTGAACCCTGGGGGTATTGGAATGAGTCCCCTCTAAGATAATTGCTTTCAAAACACTGCACCAATTATTTAAAGAGTTTATCAATCTCCATCCAACCTTAGTCAAGAGGGCCTTATTCAAATGCCCTATCCTTCTAAATTTCAATCCCCCTAGGGCCCTATACCGACATACTTTTCTCCAACTCACCAAACTCATTCTAGTCTTATCTTCTAATCTCGAGAACAAGAAATTTCTTTGGATTTTTTCAAGAATATCCCTTTATCTTCTTGGGAGTTTAAAAATAGAGAGGAAGTACACTAGAATACCCTACAAAGAAGCTGAGAGAAGTAGGAGTTTCCTCACACTACTTAGGATTTCTCCATTCTAGCCTGCAAGCTTCCTCTTAAAGAGATTAACTTGACCATTCTAGTATTGTGTGGATACTTCCATAATAGTGAGTGGGAGGCCAAGATAAGTATCTGAAAGACTTGCCTCCTAGCATTCTAGGATTCAGGTCACTTTTTTCCTCAAACTAGTGTCTGTGTTGAAAAAATAATTTTTATTTTATTTTTCAATAATTTATGCATTGTCCTAAAACGTCCTCATAGTGATTCAAAATTTCTTTCCACTCTCTAGATTCATGGAACTAAAGATATGAAAAATAAGAAGGTGTTTTCAATAAATTGATGGATAACCTATGGGAGACATAAGGATGCAAGATTTATGCCTTTTATTCTACCACAATTAGCTAGGGTCATTAAATTTCTTCTCATAACATTTGACAGAATGATGAATAGGTAAGAGGACAGGGAGTCATCATGTTGCAGACCTTGAGAGGAGCCAAAGAACCTACCTAGGGACCCATTGAATAGAACAAAAAACTTGATAGTATTAATAGAAACCCTAATAATCTTAATGAAATTCTCACCGAATCCTAACTTGATGAAAATATCAAAAAGAAATTCCCTCTTTCCCTTATCATAAGCCTTGGATATATCAAGTTTTAGGGCCATACCTAGATTCTTACTCCTCTCCATTCAGTGAATTACTACAGGTATGGCTATGATTGCATTTAGAATCTATAGCCTCGTGAATAAAGCATTTTAGTGTGGGCCTTTGAACTTATCAAGAAGGGTTTGATGAGGTTGACCATAACCTTGGTGAGGAAATTGTAAATCATGTTGCCAAGATTGATTGGTCTGAATTCTTCAAGATGTCTCAGGTCATCCATCTTAGGTATTAACACTATAAATGTATGGTTAATTTTTGTTGGTGTTTGAAAACTACTAAACAACAAAGGCTCAACACCAAATAATAACACTCACATAATCTAAGGGTTAGCTATTTCCTATCAATAATTATGTGGGTAAACCATTTGGAACCAACTTCAACAAAATCACAATTGGCTTTCTACTCTTTAGGATCTACAGAACCAAGGTGGGTATACCTAAGGGATGACTCAAAACGAATGTTGTAGTATGAGAATTTCTTTAGTTTCATTCTAATTCTCATCTTTCATCTCTAACATATGGGTATTTTATTGATTTCTTCACATGCTTAGATGATATACACCCCTTACAAATAGATTAGGTCATAGTTCTTCTTGGATTTGCAAGAACTTCTAGAAATAGCAGCTAACTAAAGCTAAAAAATTTATGCAAAAAAGTGTTGACCATCTTTGAGACTCTTCAAAATAGTGAAATAAAATTGATTTTAATTGTAGACTTAATGCTTATTCATGATTTACCTATCGGTAGACTAAATAGATTGGATTAGTGTCTATCCCATTAGGATTCATAGTCTACTACAATTTCTAGATCTGATTTTTGCATTACAACAAATACTATCAGCAATTCTTACAAGAATTCATTCTTACATACATCCTTTCTATTACCATGGCAATCCCATTAAACTCATTAAAGCCTTTAGTTAATTTATTGAATTAATAGCAATAATGAATTGACATACAATTTAAATGAATTGCATTCAATTGGATGATCTTTACTTCACACAATATTAGTTTAACTAGGTAACAACAAAGGAGACAAAATTCAGCTAGAACAGTTATGGGGATAGCTATATTTTGTATTGATTTGCCTTGAAAATTGTATACAATTGCAGTAGAACTCAGAATGACTCTGAAAAGACACAAGTATCACATGATATCAATGCATTCTTAGAAAATTTGTAGAGAAGATACATCATGAAGTTTTCTCAATAACTGGACGAAACCATACTTTATGTAATACTAAAATTGCATAAGAAATCAGACCATTCTCTAACCTTGGAATCTCACTTATATAATGTGAGACAAACCAAGCTTCAAGCATAGAGAATTGATAGGTTTCCTTTACAAAAGATATTCACACAAAGATATTTATAAGCTTCAAAAACACTCTCATACTTACTCTACAATTCAAACATTATTTTTTTCTTCTTTCTTTGTAGTGGCCAAAACAAACTGAGAGGTTCCTATGATCCAAGGATGCAAGCAGAAATGACTCACATTCTACTTGACATGTTCGTAGTCAATCCAATGATATTTTTCCATGTGTACTTTTCCTTCATTGCTAGCACTTCAAACTAGATCCACTGGTTTTTGAGGACATGTGTCATTGAATCGCTACCTCGCTATACATAAAGAATGAGCATGTTGTCATAGCGAGGAAGTGATGATCATTGATTATATTTTGATCGAACTATGGACATTTAATGCATCACTTAAGAGTAATATGGTGGGCCCCCTCTTCATCTACTTTACTCGCTATGTCACTATACATAACACTTGAGAAACTCACCATAGCAATAAAGTGATGGCTATAGATCTGAGCTTTGTCTGAGGCTGAGGAAACTGCATGACATGCATAGATTGTGGTGGGTCCCCTAGCCACAAAGTCACATAGATTAAATAGTGCACATATTTTCATAGCAAGGTAGCGATTATCGTTGATCTGATCTTGATCTAATGATCAAAATCCTTCATCTATGTTTTGAATAGGGCATGGGTCTAGGTTATTGATGACATGAGGATATCCTATCTAGCTAGCACATAAATAAATATTTTAATCCTAGTTGCACTACCACGTAACTTAGCTCCCACCATATGCCTACTTTTTGGCTGGGTGCTATGTCACTAATGGTGAAGATTGTTCCTTTTTCGATTGCAACATAGTGACCTCAGGTGTTCTTAGAATTTTTGGTGCATATGTGTATTCAACTAGATGCTACTGTGTGCCAAAGTTTGTGTGACTCACATCTGACAAAGCATATATCTAGGACCACCTTTTGAATTGTTGCTACATTATCATTTTTTGTCAAGGTGCTATGTTGCTAACGATGAAGATCATTCATTTTTTTATCATGACATAGCGATTTCTGGTGACTTGTTAAAATTTGGTTTTGGAAAGATAGATACCTATCAAATCATGATTATCCTAATTAGTGCTTCTAAAAGAACAATAAAATCACACGTCCACCATGCCACTTGGAATTTTTCACGATCACTAGGAAAAATAAAAGCTACCATCATTTGTATTTTCTATTAAGGTGCCATGTCGCTACCGATAGAGCACAAAGTTTTTTCGATAATGACATAACAACCCATCAAAAAAACTAGATTCTATTGACACCTTTTGCACTTCACTATTGATGGTTCATTTTTTTTCTCTGACAACTCTAACTAGAAAAACATGACTGAACACTTCTAAAGCAATGCACTTTCTGATCGCCACACCTCCACTTCATGACATAGCCACTCAATTTTGTGGTAGTCGCTATGTTTTGCATAGGGTAAAACACTTGCATCTTTTGATAGTGATGATGTGACTACCGTAGATCTTATAAGGATCGAAGAATATGCAACAAAAGGTAAAAAGGTCGCTTAAGGGCATGAAATATTTGAACTAGACATGGAATATTTGCATTTTAAAAGGATTTGTGCCCAAATGAATTCAAAAAGAATGAGACCTAGGGCTTGAAAAAGGCTTTAAAAGGTTATCAAATTTGCAAGACAAAAAACTAGAAACCCTAGTCTCCAACAATGAACTCAATTCTAATTTTTTGTATCTTGATTAGGGAAAAATTTATTTCACAAAAATTAGACCAATAGTGGCTCTGTTTGGGGATGATAGACTACCCAATTCTATACAAGAATTTATAATCTATGTGTGATCAAACCATATACTTGACTTTAAAAATGACAACTTCTTCAGAGGGAATAAAGAAACAAAAATAGGGAACAACATTGTATAGAGACATTTATAGGGATTTGAAAAATATACAAACGTACAAGGGAACAAGAAACCCTAGAGTTACTATTCATGGAAAACCAAATACCTTAGGAAAAGTATCTCTTCAAGAATTGTCCATGAATTGGTTGTTCGAGAATATTGCCTAACAAATCCTTGAGCATATAAAAGTCTTATCCCCGTTTATTTTCAATTAAATAGGGACCTAACCAAATAGGATCAAACTTACCATGTTTTCCTTTATCCTCAACTTTGGCATTCCACGTTAGGACTAAATCCCCATCTGCAAACTTTTTGTTGACTGTCCTTTTATCATATAATGTCTTAACTTGTAGTTGCAGCTTTTGGTTCCTGAGAGATGCTTCTCTCCTAGCTTCTGCTAGTCCTACAAGTTCATCTATCCTTTCTTGCATATCATCAATGATATCCTCGTCATACATTTGAATGTAGCTATACAAGTTCATTAAGTTATTCTGTGGAATCCTTGCATGAATTCCATATACAATATCAAATGGGGCTACACCAATGGCTTTCTTCACAGTCAACCTGTCGGCTCATATTGCTAATTTCAATTTTGAATCCCAGGCCTTCTTATTGTCATACAAGGTTCTCTTAATTATTTTCAATAGACTCTTATTTTTGGATTCAACTTGTCCATTCCCTTATGAATGATAAGGGGAAGAAGTTGATCTTGTAATTCCATATTTGTCACAAAATTTAATGAACTCCTTAGACCTAAAGCACATTGCATTATCTGTTACAATTTTTTGAGGACATCTAAATTTGGAAATAATGTTATTCAGAAAAATAATTATTGACAACTTTACTAGTTGCATTTCTTGTAGGGACTGCCTCTACCCACTTTGTAACATAATCAGTAGCAACTAAAATCCAAGAATAACTAGTGCTACATTTAGGAGAGATCTCATCTATGAAATCTATATCCCATTGCTGAAAAGGTGCTAGAACCTCAACTAGTTTTAATGGAGTATTACTTGAAATTTTCAATTTTCTAGCAAACCTTTGACAAGCATCACATTTCCTAACCATGATTTGAGCATCCTTAAAAAGGTATGGCCACCAAAATCCAGCTCTCATTACCTTGTGTGCAGTAGTCTTGGCCATATAATGTCACCCATACACTCTAGCATGCATTTCATCCAAGATTTCTTTGGCCTTTTCTTGATCAACACATTTTAGTAATACTCCCACAAAATTTCTCCACCACAAACTACCCTTGACAATTATGTACCTGATGGCTTGTAATTTAGTGCTCCTCTTCTCATTTTTAGTCAAGTGGGATGGGGCTTCCATGTGTTGTAGATAATGAATAACATTAGCATACCACTCACAGTGATCTATGTCACATATATCAAATTTGAGGTCATCTATTACCATATTTATCTGATTGACATCCAAATTAAATTGAGCCGTAAGTTTAGCTAAACCTTGACCTCTTACCAATTTTGTTATCTATATTTCAATGTTAAATTCTTGGATCTTGTTAATCCACCTACATCTTCTACCTAATACTTCTTGTTGAGGAAAAATGTCCTTTATAGCAGCACTAGGTACAAATGAATTGACAGTAGCATCTATCAAGTAGCATCTAAAAGCCTTAACAGCCTTTACCAGGGAATATTCTTATTTTTCATTTATCTCATACTTTAATTTAGTAGGCTCTAGTGACTTACTAAAAAATGCAATGGGTTGTTCATATCCTTCCTCATTCTTTTGTAACAAAACTACCACTACAGTGTGGAAAGATGCAAAAGAAAATATGTGCATTGGCTTTGTATAGTCTAGGGTCCTCAAAATTGGAGCATTTTTTATGGTAGTTTTAGTATCGTAAAATTTCTATGAAGGTTCACCATTCCAACTTATAGTGGCTCCTTTCTTGAGCATTTTTGAGATAGGTCTGCTAATCTACACAAAGTTAGTGACAAACCTTCTTAGAAAGTTAAATTTCCCAAAGAAAGACTCTATTCCGTTCACATTCTTTGGCTTTGGAACTTTATCAATGGCTACTACTCTCTTAGGGTCTATCTTCACTCCATCCTTTGATACTATATGTCCCAATAGCTAGGCTTCAGTTACCCCAAATGCACATTTCTTAGCGTTTAATGACACTCCATATTCCAATGCTTTAATGAAAATCTTTTCCAAATGCCTACAATGGTCTTTAGCCTTTTTGGAATAAGTTGTGAGGTCATCTTGGTACAAAAACATAAAGTTTTTTATGTACTCATGGAAAGCCACATCCATGGCTCTTTGAAAAGTGGCACCAACATTAATCAATCCAAATGGCATTCTTACATATACATAAGTTCCCAAGGGAGTTATAAATGTTGTTTTAAACTATTCTTCTTCTTTCACCAGGACTTTTTTATACCCTGAGAATCCATCCATGATAGACATGAGTTCAGAACCAGTTACTTGTTGTAACATAGCTTCCATGTTTGGCAACCTATAATTATCCTTTAAGGAGGCAATGTTCAAATTTCTAAAATCCACACATAGTTTGATGTCTCCATTCTTTTTTTTAATAGGTACCAAATTTGAGACCCAAGTGGAATGTCTAATAGGTTTAATTATCCCTCCATCCCTTAATTTCACCAAATCCTTTTTCATTTTGGGGGCTAGGGTGGGATTGACTGGTTTGAACTTTTTCCTAAAATGGTTTACATTGTCCTTTAGTGGTATGACCTATTGAAAGAGATCTTCTATAAAATCTTTTAGGTCATCATATGACCATGCAAAAACATGTCTATATTTTTTGAGTAGTTCAATCAAAGGCTTTCTAATTTTAGCTAACAAATTTTGACCAATATAAACTTTCTTAGGGGCCTCATTAGTACCCATATTTATCTCATCTAGTTCTTGAGGTTTACAGTCTTTAGCCCCAAGCCTTACCCTATCTTGGTTATCAAACATGTTCTCCAAAATAACCAAACCTTTAGGTACCTTACTAGTTTTCAATTGTATGACCTCTTAACCAAAGATTGTTTCCTTCCCATCTATGATTTCAACCAAATCACTACAATCCAACTAATGACCATGGTATTTATCTTTATTCAACAAGAAATTCACAATGTCTTTGCCATCTTCAAAAACTTTTCAATGTTCAACATTATTAGGTATTGAGGGTCTATTTTGGACCTCAATTTGTGAGATTCTTGTAAATGATGCCTCTTGTGGCTTAATTCCTACATTGGCTAATGAGTTAGCCATCTTATTTTGAGTCCTATCTCTCCTTGAAATACCAAATGCATCAAAGAATCTTATCTAATCCTAAACAACATTTCTATACTATTTCAACCTCTTATTTTTAGATGCATATGTCGCCTTTATCTATGAGATGACCAATTCAAAATCACCTATGACATGCAACTTCTTAATTACATGGTGGGATGCAACCTTCAATCCTAATAGTAGGACTACATATTCAACTACATTGTTGGTGCATGAAAAGTTTAAGGTGAAAGAATATCTAAAAGTATTCTTTTGAGGAAAAACAAAAACTACCCTTGCCCCTACACCTTCTTCAGAACTAGCCCCATTAAAGAACATGCTCCACAATACTAGTGAATCAGTACAACACTCAAATTTATGTTTGATCTTAGCAGGAAACTTCTCAACTTCCTGGATAATTATTTTTGCTCTATGCATTCACAACAGTGTCTAAAAAGAAAACAACATCTTTATCAATTTCTTCCCCCAAAATCTGACTAACCCTTAGCTCTCTGTTTACCTTCACAGCCTTATCTTCTATGTGAAAGGTGACATAGGTTAGGTCACATTGTACGCTACCTCCCATAGCAACACTCCATTTTCTAGAGAGTAACATCCCATAATGTGGAGGAATATAAACTACAAGGATTGACATGGTCAACTCTACCTCAGGATATGTAGCTAACTTGAATGTTAAAGAATTTATAGTACCTATGACTTAAACTTCTCTAGAATCCATGCCCCTACATCTACCTTGATTATTGTCTACTTTCAACCCTAAGGCTTCCATTACATTGAATGGAATAATGGTGTTAGAAGCTTGTGAATCTGTCATGCAATTCTTTAGGGTTTTTCCTTTTATAATAAGACTAAGAAAAAATGGATCAATCTCTTCTATATATGCTACTGATGAATCATCCAAGAACATTTGGGGAATCTTAGACGTAATACCACTATCTTCTACTACCAATGGGGTTTTCTAAATATTATTTTTTCCTATGTTCTTGTTATTATCTCCTATCCCTCCTAATGATGACAAGGATTTTCTCTTATGTTCTTTAATTGTAAACAATTCAGATAAGGGCACTTTCACAATAATTTGTGATAACATGGATTTCATGTCAATAGGATCAAATATAATGGGTTATACAATCATACCTAGAGTAAGAGCCTTTTGAATAGCAGGTTTTATCATTTGTTTAGCAGTATCAGATCCTAATCCCTTTTCTTGCACAATTACTTTTGTTGTTTCATTTATTTGGAATTGAACTTTCTTCTTGATTTCCCATTTCTTGGTATTGATTTCTTTGGTCTTAGTTGTCTTTGCATTAGCCATCTTGTCTTCATCCTTCATTTTATCTATAATATCTTTAATAAATATCCCAAAAGACTTCCCAACATCATTTTTAACTATTCAACTTCTCAAATTGTAATTACAATGTACTTGGGAGATCATCTCTACAATGATCCTATAAATTTCTTCTTTGGAAGGCATTCTCAAGTTCACATGACCAACTTTAGAAGATGTAGCACATACCTAATATTCATCATACCCTTCATTGTCTAAAAACACTTGTTGATTATGTAACTGATAAGTAATTTTCTTATCTTCAAGATCACTTTTTGTTTCTCCCAAATCAAAATCCACATAGTCATTGCACATGCTTACCATATTACAACTTATATCATCATGGCTTTTTTCTTGTTCATCTGCTTCATTTTGTGCACTATGGTCTAAAGAAAATGATTGAGCAACAACACAATACTCAGAAGAATGAGGTTACTGACAAATGATACACCATGGCACATTATCATTCATATTAACAGAACTCCTTTGTAGAGGATCTGGTGTAGTCTTATCTTTTATATTCTAGTTTAGGCTAGGGATTGTCTTACCATCCTTCATTTGAGTGGTATAAGGATAGTTCTACATTTTGGGTTGTCTATTGAAATTGTTGTTATTCACTAGGGCTTTCTCACCAACATTTGGCTTGTATGTATTGAAAGTAGTCAGGTTCATCTTTTTTAACAAGTCCAATACCTTTCCTATTATGGGTTCTTCAGTTTTCTTTCTAGTAGGTGTTTTATCAACATCCCTTTTGTTGTTAGTCTTGGGATTGAATAACTTTGGATCATCTCTCCTTCCCAGCTTGCCAAATGCTTTCCTATTTTTTTCAATATTCATTGCAATCTTATAAGCATCCCTCAAATTTTTGGGATCTTTATCCCTTAACTAGTAAACCATCTCTTTGTCAAAAGCATTAAAATAAGTTGTAAGACAAACATCCTCATTTAGCATCATAACCTTGAATAATTTTTACATACCCTTTTGGAATCTTACATTGAAATCAAATATGCATTCATTATGGTTTTTCTTGATGTTATTGAAGTCGTTCAACATAAATCTAACACTAGTATTATCTCCATATTGTTCTTTGAACAAGCTTTCCAAATCACTCCATGAACTGATGTTGTCATCAGGTAGTCTTCTGAACCAATCCTGTGCATCTTTAGTCAAGGAATGAACAAATAACTTCATCACCACATCCTCATGTTCAACATCAAAGTCATTTAACATGTCTATTAAAACTCTTAAATGCTCCTCACTAGTAACAACATTATTCCCAGAGAACTTGACAACTTTATCTCTTGAAATCAAAAGATATGGGGTGTGGAGCACTAGGAATACCTACAAATGACATTTTTCTCTATTTATCCATGTAGATAGGTTTCTTCTAAAAACCACCAACATTCGAGGTGCTTTCCATATTGGCTTCGTTAAGAACAACACTCTAAGATTGTTGGGTTTGGCCAAAAGGAACTTGAGTACTAATAATGGATGATAAGGTAGGGGTAGCTTGAAGTGTTCCCTGAATTGAAAATAATAGACCACAAGCTAGTATAGGAGTTGCAATTGGGATAGAGAAAATTGGCCATGAAGACAATGTAGAATTAGACTTTATGAACTAGATTTTCCTCCTAGTTTCTGTGGCTTGGGCTTCATTCTCAACCCTTTCAATTTCTTTTGTGAGATCTTCTTTCTCCTTCCTAGCCTTTTCCAAGTCTAGGTCCAACTTAGACATGGGAGGGTTTATGAATTTTCTTGGTAGAGCTTGGGGTTCATTTATTTGGATTTCACAATAGGTTCTGTAGGGTCGACTTGAATATGCTTGTAAGCTTGGACTTGAGTAATTCTTGAACCTTAGTTCTTAGATTGTCTACATCTCTGAAGACATCCGCATGAAGGTTCTGTAGGGTCGACTTGAATGGGCTTGTAAGCTTGGACTTGAGTAATTCCTTAACCTTAGTTCTCAAACTATCTACATCACCAAAGACATCAACATGAGGATTTTAAGTTCTTTCTTCTAACTTCTTGTTCTATTCTTTTAGAGTAGCCATCTTTCTAAGTAAATTATCTCTTTCCACAATGGCATCTAAGGTGTCTTTTTCATTTTCCTTTTCTAGATGAATGTTCTTTTCTTCTTCCTCAGCAACCCAAATTTTCAAAAATCCTATCTCTAATTACAATTCTTTAGGATTTGCAAAAGTGGCTTCTGAATCAATAGGGTCATCTAGGTCTATAAGATTAGTTTCCATGTATGAGGATGCCCTAGGATTAAAAGGATCTCCAAATGAACTCTTGAGTCCTAACCTATGATTCATTTCAGCTATCTGATCTAGCCTAGGGGGTCTATTCCCTATTGGTGACATATCCTTGTCCCGGTATGTTCTTTCATCTGGTAATGGGGTACTAAATATTTCTCCTAAGAGTCTTGTAGTTTTTGATTCAGAACTGAGTGAGGAAGACTCTCTCCGTACCACTGGCTGGTATTGAGAATTAAGTGATACACTACCTCTTGGTTTCCAAGTGGGATTTGGGTCTATCTTTTTAATTTTCAAATTATTCCTACCACCATAAGGTAATTCATTATACATTGGTATATCATGATTAGCTCTTATGTAAGCTCTTGTGTTTTTCCTTTTATCAACCACACTCACTATTTATAAAATTAGCACTAGCTTTCAAAACCTTGACTGAGTCACCACCCTTTTCTAGGGAAAATACAACAAAATATCTCCTAGCTTTAAGGAAATGACAAGATATGATATATCATATACAAATTTACAACAAAACAAATCACACAAATCATAAGATTGTAACTTTTCTTTTTAGGATAAGACATGTGGAAAGGGTGTATACATCAGTGTGCATATTGGGACTTTCCTTTTCTACAAAATTCTCAAGGCTTGTCAAAAGACCTAACAAAAATGTACACAACATGACCAAAACATCATAGTAATTCTCACAAATAGATTACATAATCCCCAGTAGAGTCACCATTTTTTTGGTATTTGAAAACTACTGAACAACAAAGGCTCAATACTAAATAATAACACTTAGATAATCTAAGGGTAAGCTATTTTCTATCAATAATTATGTGTCTGAACTATTTGGAACTAACTTCAACAAAACCACAATTGGCTTTCTACTTTTTAGGCTCTATAGAATCAAGGTGGGTATACTTAAGGGATGACTCGGGAAGAATGTTGTAGTATGAGAATTTCCTTAGTTCTAGTCTGATTCTCATCTTTCATCTCTGACATATGGGTAGTTTATTAATTTCCTCACACTTTGAGATGATATACACCCCTTAAAAACATATTAGGTCACAATTATTCTTAGCTTTGTAAGAACTTCCAACAACAACAACTAACTAAAGCTAAAAAAATTTATGCAACAAGTGCTGACCATCTTTGAGACTCTTCAAAATAGTGAAATAAAATTGATTATAATTGTAGGTTTGATGCTTCTTCATGATATACAGGTATCTACAAATTGAATAAATTGGATTAGTGCCTATCCCATTGGGATTAATACCCTACTGTAGTTTCTAGATCTGATTTGTTGCATTACAACAAATACTATCAACAATTCTTACTGGAATTCACTCTTACATGCATCCTTTCTATTACCATGGGAATCCCATTAAACTAATTAAAGCCTTTAGTTAATTCATTGAATTAATAGCAATAATGAATTGTCATAAAATCTAAATGAATTGCATTCAATTGGATGAGCTTTACTTCACACAATATCAAAATAACCAAGTAACAACAAAGGAGGCAAAATTCACCAAGAACAGATATGGGGATAGCTTTATTTTGTATTGATTTTCCTTGAAAATTGTATATAGTTGTAGTACAACTTAGAATGACTCTAAAAAGACACAAGTATCACATGATATCAATGTATTCTCAGGAAATTTGTAGAGAATCTCACTTATATAATGTGAGATGCAACAAGCTTCAGTCTTTGAGACTTACAGGTGTCCTTTACAAAAGATATTTACATAAATTTGTCAAAAAAAGACAAAATTCTAAGTAATAGAAAGACTTATACATCAAAATATTCTTTTGGTAGCTCCCCATTCTATTATATCCTCTCATGTTGTTTATCTCATGATTGTTTGCTATTCTAACTCTTCTGTGTATGTAGCTATCAGACTTGCCAGTGATGTGTCAATCCCTAATTCATGTAGCTTCACCTCCACTCTAGCATTTTCACTCATATCATCATGTGTTATCAAGGTAATAGCTACACTTGGTTCTATTTTTGCTACATTATCCAATTGATCCATTATATCTTTCGCATGAGATGACAGCCCTTCTTTCTCTTCTTCTTTCCTAGGAGCTGACGGAAGTGAATCGATGATTTGTAATTCATCTTCATGTATTTGTTCATCATCAATTTTAGCTTCCTCTAACTATTCACTAGAAGTAATATTTGTTGTCCACTTGTCATAAAGTGTATCATCTAGCCAATCAAAATGCAGAATATCCTTTTGCTTCTTGATAACATACTCAGCTTCATTGTCAATATCATCAAATTCTTGTTTCAAAGAATCAAAGAATATCTGGGCTTTCAACATTTCTTCTATTATGATGTCCCACCATGCATGTCTTGTTTCATTGATGAGTTTATTCATTCTTAGACAAAACAAATCATCTAATTCCTTAGCCCATTCATCTTTGTTTCTTAATTTATTCTTCGTATCTATAGCACAAGGGAAGAAATCAAATTTTTGGCTCTTATACTTTCTCAAGTAGCTCACTATTCTTCTCTGTAGATAAATTGTTTTATTATCAAATTTTGGAAGATTAATAAAAATATCATAAGTTTTTTCAATTTGAACATGTGAAAATTCTACGACAGAGTAACAAAAAAATGTCATTTCTTTCCTTATTTTTACCCATTATTTCACAATAGGCTTCAGAGCCTCATCATGGGCTTTCAATTCATCCCATATATTTATTATCTTTGTAAGCTGATCATAAAATAGTGGCCATTCAATTTTATCACTCAAATATGTGAGAGCTTTTCTCAATTTATCTTCATACTGTACATTCATTTCTACATGTAATGCCCATAACTTGCATTTTTCTTCTTCAAAGTCTTTAGTAGTGTACTACTGTGGCCTTTGTGGGGTATCTGGCAGTTCTATGAGAGGAGTAGATTTAAAAGGTTCCACTGGAGGATGGGAATATGTTATTCTTGGCCTTGTAGACCTCCCCATTACTTTATTTTCAAGTTCAATGCTCTTTTTAACTTCTTTATAATAGGCTTCCAAAACACTCTCATACTTACTCTGCATTTCAAACATTATTTTTTCTTCTTTCTCTACAGTGGCCAAAACAAGTTGAGAGGTTCCTACACCCATATGAGCTGCTTGTACATGGGATGTCTCTGCTACTCTTCTCACAATGATATTTCTCATTAATCTTGAGTAATGTGGCTATGATGAAATAGCCCTAGATCCCTTTCTCAATGACCATATAACTAGAGCAGCCTAGTCTTCATTGAATGCAGTCCCTATGAATTCCTTCTTGCCTGGGTCTTGCACATCCAATTTATTTGAAATAGAATTAAAAATCAAGGCATCAACTATGCCCCAATTGGTTAATAATAAAATATTTGAGGCTCTAACCATCTCTCTCCCCTCTTTAGGGGTTATATTTTGGAATTCTTGCCTCATATTTTGTTTTATTTGATCTTGCAAGGCTGCCTCCTCCAACTCAAGATGCTCTGTTCTTAGCTTATTGCATCTTTCTTCAAACTTGCGCATGTTGGTTCTCCATGCAAACTAACAAAAGGCCCTAGATTTAACAAAATTATCATCTAAAAAAAACTATTGACCTGCTTGCTCTAACATAGGGTCTAATTCCCTTCATCTATAATCTGCAATTGTCAACTCAAAACTTGGCACGGAAGGCTATTGGGGGTTTCCTTCATCTATTTTAGGCTGAGTAACAAAAACTCCTCCTTGAGACCCAAACTGTTCAATTTTTTCTCCAGTGAGTTGTTCCTCTTCAATCCTTAGAGGCGTCTGTGAAGGTGAGCATTCTTCAACATGAGGATCTTCCTCCCTTATTATTTTATGCCTCTTAGGGGATGGCTTAGGAGGCCTCTCTTCCAAAACAACACTAGTGGACCCAATTGTTTGTTTTCCTTTCTCCACAGTGGTATTTTTATTCTAAATGACAGTATAACTTGGCCTCTTTTGGACAATTAATTGACCTACCCCTATGTTGGGAGTAAATCCCAATTTCCTCATTACCTCCCTAGCCTTAGCTAGGAAGGAATTAATACAAATTTGCATCAAACAATAAAATCCCTAGCCCTAGCCAAATGATAAAATCCCTCAGTGTCACAAAAATGATTATGATAAAAAACCATCTTATACTAATCTAAAATCTTGTGTAGAGAAAGCCAACCCCTTTTTGTGATTACAAATTGATGGGCCACTATGAAAGTGGGGAATAGTGAACCTCTTTGCCTTTTCAACAAATAGGTTTCCTCTAATCCTCCTAGCTGCCAAAAAAATTGAGCTACTCCTACCTTTAAAGGCACTTAGTAAGGTAATACATGGGGGGTACCTCTAAAGCCATAAATCATAATGATAGTTGAGGCTGAATATGGGATGATGTCTCCCCAATTGTGTGAAACCTTCAAACCAATAGGATTGTCTAGGGGCCTAATAAGACTTGCCAATGCCTTGGGTATTCTGGGATTGTCACTTAATAGTAGGCATCTCAATTTGGAAGCAAAATACCTATCAAACCTAACAAAACTAGCCTTTTCTACCTCCCAAGTCATATCTGCACTCCATAATTGGATTGGTAGTGCTTCCCCATCCTATTCCTTGTTCAATTTCATCTCTTTTCCAAAATATGTTACTCCTTTGAAAAAAAAACATGTACATTATTAAAGAATAGTGGCCAAAAATATTTTCAATATTGCCTTTCACATTCCCAGCTAGGCTGTTATGGATTTCTTTAGCTAAATAAGAAGCAAAATCAAAAATTTTGTCCACACCAAAACAGGAAATCTGAGTAATCATGTACATAAAACTCATGGGAATAAACTCCTCTTCATCTTCTCCAAAGACTCTGCATAGAGTCATGTATGCCTCCACAACCTTGGTATTGAAGTATGCCCTTTTGAAAGGTTCCCTAGAGGATGTTATTATTGCTGGTAGAGTTCCTATTTTGCCTATATGTGCCCTCAGTGCTCCTTGCCTAACTGCATCCTTCTTTGACATGTATTCCTTTTCTAATCCTTTCAAATCAATGGGCACATGATAATCAGTGAGAGGCCCTAAACCAAATACTTGCCTAATTTCCTCTGGGCTAATGGTGACCAAAAAATCACCATCAATTCTTCTCACCACTCTAATTTCTTGGTCATTGTTTTTTACCACATCCTCAAGGAGTTCATAGTCCATAAAGACACTTGGAACCACTCATTTTTCTAAGTCAAAGTTCCAAATGTTGGCATGTGGGGCAAACAAATTCCTCTCTAAAAACCATTTTTTGAATAAATCTAGACCAGTTTGAGAAGTGTTAGTATCTTGGACCCAATTCCCCTTGTCATATAATCCATCTTCGACTCTCAGCCTAGGGTTTAATGAAGTTAGCTTTTTAACTTGTATAGTCTCAATGGTGGATTTAGGGAGCAATTCGAGCAAGTCATCCTAGATATTCCTATCCAAATAATTCTCTTGCCTAGAAAACACCTTCTTTAGAGGCATCTTGATTATAATTTGTAGAAACTGATATGCTATAGAGGTTATAGTATATAAGTACTGACCTAATTTTATGCTTGTTCTTCTATGTAATTCTACAACATCTCCTGAGCAATGGGAAATTGCTTCACGCTCTATTCAAGCTCAACACAATATTCTTAGCAATTTCTTCTGCTTACAAAACTTGAAATCTTTGTTTGCATGATGTGGAAATGGTGAAATATCCTATAATATACTCTATTTTTTCTTGCACGCAAGCTTTCATTCCTCATAAATGAATAGAATGACACCACCTTCTACATTCAAACTTACACCATTGATCTTTGAAAAATCTTACGATCTAGGGATGCAAGCAAAAATGACTCACATTCTACTTGACATGTTGGCTTTCAATCCAATGAGATTTTTCCATGTGTACTTTTCATTCATTGTTGGCTCTTCAAACTAGACCCACTAATTTCTGAGGACATGTGTCATTGAGTTGCTACCTTGCTATACATAAAGAGTGAGCATGTTGCCATAGTGAGGATGTGACAATCATTGATTCTATTTTGATCAAATGATGAACATTTAATGCATCACTTAAGAGTAATATGGCACATAAATCAATATTTTAATCCAAGTTGCACTACCACATAACTTAGGTGCCACTATATGCCTACTTTTTGGCTGGGTGCTATGTCACTAATAGTGAAGATCATTTATTTTTTGATTGTAACATAGCAACCTCAGGTGTTCTTAGAATTTTTGGTGCATACATGTATCCAACTAGATGCTACTATGTCCCAAAGGTTGCATGACTCACAACTGACAAAGCATATGTCTAGGACCCACCTTTTGAACTATTGTTGCATTATCATTTTCTTTCAAGGCACTATGTCACTAACAATGAAGATTGCTCATTTTCTGATCGCGACATAGCAACCTTCGATGTCTTGTTAAAATCTAGTGCCAGAAAGATAGATACCTGTCAAATCTTGATTATCCTAATTAGTGCTTCTGACATAACAATAAAATAGCATTTCCACCATGCTACTTGAATGTTTTTATGGTCACCAAGAAAATTAAAAGCTACCATCATCTGCATTTTCTATTAAGGCACCATGTCGCTACTGGCAAGGCATAGAGTTTTTCCAATAGTGACATAGTGACCCATTGGAAAAAGTAGATTCTGTTGACACCTTTTTCACTTCGCTATTCATGTTTCCTTTTCTGGCTCTGATAGCTTTGACCATAAAAATGTGACTAAACACTTCTAAAGTAATGCACTTTCTGATCATCACACCTACATTTCATGACACCGCCACTCAATTTCACAATAGTTCCTATGTCACATAGGGTAAAACATTTGCATCTTTTGATAGCAATGATGCGATTGTTATAGATCTTATAAGGATCAGATGATATGCAAGAAAAGGGAGAAAGGTCACTTAGGGGTGCAAAATATTTGAATTGGACATGGAATATTCGCATTTTAAAATGTTTCATGCCCAAATGAATTCAAAATGAACAAGACCTAGGGTTTGACAAAGGTTTTCAAAATCTATCAAATTTGTGAGACCAAAAACCAGAAACACTAATCTCCAACAATGGACTCAATTCTGATTTTTTGTACCTTGATTGGGGAAAATTTTATCCTACAAAAATCAAACAAACAAGTTCCTTCAAAAACTTTCCTATTCTCACAAAGTCATTCACAATGTGAATAATTTCATACTTAATGATCTCCTAGAGTTCTTGAAGAAAAAGCTGGGGGAAACCCATCAGGTCTTGGGGCTTTGTAGTGGTTCATACTAAACACTACCTTTCTCACCTCCTCCTTCTTGACCTTACTAGTCATGACCTCATTCATTTGGTCACTCCCCACTAGGTTCATTGATCTTAAAATATTTTCCTACTTATTTCTTCTTACCTGATTATATGGGGGGTTGTAGAGCTCCTAGAAATAGTTATTGATCCAATCCTCAATACCCTGCACCTTTGTTATTTCCTGACCATTACTTCCCACTAGACAGGTAATGGTGTTCATCTATTGTCTCCTTGAGGCCAATCTATGGAAGAAGGTTGTATTCCTATTACCCTCCTCCAACCAATAAACCTTAGATCTCTTCTGCTAGAAGATTTCCCCCCATTTTAGAAGAAACTTCCACCTATCATGGTAATCCCTCTCCTCATATTGATGTTTAGGGGATGAATTACCTTCTACCAGACATATATGAAGAGATTCTAACATCATACTACTCCTTTTTTTCTTGAAAATGTTTCCAAAAAAATATTTTCTCCATCATCTAACCTCTTTGCCAATTCTTTCAAGTTTCCCAGCTATATGGAACATACCCATTCCTTCAATCGGATTATTCCACCATCGTGCAATACAATCCTTGAACTCTAGGGGTGAGTACCACATGACTTCATACCTAAAGGGCCTACATCTATTAGTTTGATTCTATGTCCATGAGAAAAGTATCATAGAATCATTTAAGATGGTCCTTAGATCCACCTTTAAGGAGGTATGTGGGAGAATGTCCTAACCAGCCAAGATGAGCACTCAGTCAAGCCTAACCTGGATTAGATTATTCCCAATTCTATTATTTTACCATGTAAAAGAAAATCCTTGAAGGTTGATAGCTATCAAATCATTCCTCCTAAGGAAGCCCTCCAAGTCATGCTTACTCTCAAAAAAGGCCTATAGGCTGTCCATTTTCTCTAAAGGGTATAGAGGAGTGTTAAAGTATCCCATACACAAAATGTTATCATGCCTCATCGAATCTACTACTTTTGTTGCCTTATCCTAGACTACTAGCCTACCATTATAGGTATTGGGGACATATAAGTTAAACAAATTTCAAGTAGCATCTTGGGAAGTAAAGTCCATTACCACAAAATGGGTATTGAGGAGGATCACCTTGCCCAAAACCTTGTCCAAATTCTAAAGTGTCTCTATGTCACTCGAAGCACCAATTGCACCACTATATGGGAATTTAGCACTTAGTTAGATGTATTCAACCACTCTAGAAAAAACCTGCTCTATCATTTTTACTTCCTACAAAAGTACCATGTCAATATTAAGGTCAATGATCTTTTATTTAACATCATACTACTTCCTCAGGCTATTAAGCCCTCTCACATTCCAGGTATTATCTTCATCTTTTGTGTGGTTTAATTTCAACCAAGTTTTTTGTTTCCCCTATGCTATTTATTTTTTTGTCTCCTTCTGATAGAGGTTCTTAATCAGATGTTTCACCACCCTCCATATTAACCCACATCAAGCTTTTTCTCCATCTCTAGGCTTCCTCTTAGTGATAGTCCATTCAACTTCATTACTTAGGTAGTCAAGATTTGTACCCATATGGGTAGAGGAATGTATTTCAACAATACCTAGGAGTGAGACCACTAGGGTTCTATTTGTGATTTGTGATTCATTCCCCTTGCTCGAGGATATGTTGTAGGGATCAATGTTCTCAATTTCATCGTCCTCCTTAAGTGGGTTCAACTATCCTTCCCTAGGTTGGGCCATTTGCATGGAATGAACTTTAACAATATCCCCTTACTCATGCTCCATCATTACCTTTTTCTTAGGTGGAAAAATGATGATTTCCTCTACTTTCTCATTAGCACCCTCCCCTACAGGGGTCCTTACCATCTCCTTCTCCTTACTTCATGCCCCCTTCAGCTCTTGAAGTTCCTCAAACTTGCTTGAGTCTATCATTCTTACTGGTTCTGTGTTCCTCTAGGGTATGGTTTAGGTTCTAATTTCTACAATTTTTGAACTTTCTAGCACCACCACCACTATAGGTGAGGAGACTTTATCCTTGAGTTTATCATTCCTTTACATTCAACAATCAAGTAATCGAACATATTACATCACTCCTTTTAAATGTTAAAAGAGTAAAACAGCTAGCATTAAAATATGAAGACAACTATGTTGATCTTATATTCTTTATTTAGGTTAAGAATATTTTCTCTTCCATACTTGAGATGTCTAGAATGAAATAACAAAAAATGAGTGTCATTATGTCATTCAATTCGTATTACAAATTCTAGATAATTTTTTTTCTAAGAAATAACAAGGAGCAATTGTCACTATACGACACCATTTAAGTCATATGAAAAATTCTAGATAGAAAATATCTTGTACAATATTTTCTTTCTTTTTAATAGTAAACCAAGATGAAAACCATGATACTAGCTGGGTTAAATAAAAGAAGAATTCTTAAAATAGAAATATTTAGTTGGTAGCTATTTAATGAAGTCTAGTTGGGCTATTAAGCATAACACACTCCACATTGGATGATTAATATTAATTCCATGATGTCCTAACTGGGTGCTGAACCCTCCATGGATCATTGCCTATCCCTTTTGTACTTTTAATCAACTACTTTATTATCACAACTTGGAATCTTTCTCTACCTCAAAAATACAATATAGTGCCCTACATTACAAAAGAAAAGAAATATATAAAGGGAGAAATCACAAAATATATAAACTTATCTATCACTAGAAAATGAATGTCATACTCAACACTGAATCCATAAAAAGATAAAAATATTAATGAAGGGAAAAGATTGGAAAACTATGACATCATGTAACAATTGTGCTATTGGTTGGAGAATTTTAGAGTGGTACTGAGGAAGTAGCCAACAAAAATAGAAAAATAAAATTTTCACTTTTAAAATTCAAATAACAAATACCAACAACTTAAGAGTTCTAATCATAGAAAAACTAATGCAACCACCTCTCCCTTCTCATAAAACCTAAAAACTACATTACTAAATAGGGGGAACATACCGGAGTTAAGCTCCACTGTAGTAGACACCCTTGACAACACCAATATTTGTACAAATTTACACACAACTTCATTGTGGAAAAAAAACTTACACAAATTTATCTGCTAAAATGCATTCTAGTAATATGTCAAAATTTGATAAATTAAAAAATTAAAGATAACTTTTAATAGTAATTCCGAAAGAAAAAAATATATTTCAAATTTTAAATTGCTTTTCACTTTTGATTAGAGGGAATTTGAGAATCATATGAGGGTGTAGAATAGATCCAAAAAGTCTAGAACTATTCACAAGATATTTAGGAACAATTTGGAACACTCAAGTGCGTTTCCCTAGAACTAAAAAATGGCATTGGGAGTATTTAATTTTTTTACCACCACATTCACTCATGGCAACTCTAGATCACAGTGTCCATTTTATCTTTCCAATCATAGCCTAGCCAATTAAAAAAAATTAGAAAGTGTTCATATTTTTAAATTGCCCTTTGTTCACTAGCTAGAATATTTTTTCCTTAATTTCTTAATAGAAAACCCTAAAATCCCTAGCAAAAAGCACATGAACCAATGAGAAAATAAGAAAATTAAATAGAAATATAATAAAAAATCTTTATGCACTGCAAACTATAGGATAAATTCCATTGACACATTTTGGCAAGCAAGATTAATTGACATCTTGCCTCTCATCGTTTATATACCACATGGACTAACAATTTCAAAGGAACTTCACGTGGGCCAACAATTTCAATCTTTGGAATTTCACTAATTTTAAACTGAACAATTAATTAGATTGAAGCAATTGGAAACATTAGTTCCTTATCAATATTAGGAGGGACAAAAAAACAAATATATAAAAATATATAACAATGCAATTGGTAACTACAACTCATTAAGAAATAATTATTGTTTTTATTGTTTTACCATTGCTTTGTTATCAATATTTTATTTAGGCAGGGGTCCATAAGGGGGTACATGACTATTTTTTTAGGTCCAAGAGGTTCCATAGGAATTTTATCTCCACTATTTTAGGTATATTATTTTGAACAAGTGAAAATAGGGTGACGTTGGAGATAGCCCTACCTACAAAAAAAGTCAAAAAAATCATATATTTTATTCTCATCAAAATTTTAAAATAATTACAAAAATATAAAATTTAGAATTAAGTTCCTCAAAACTTAGGAGCTAAAACTTCTCCCAAGTTGGCGATGCTCTAGCCTTTTGTATCTAGCCTGGTACCAAGTGGACTCTTGTAGGGTGATCTTGTATCCCCGACCCAATATATAACTTTAATACTATAATCTAATAGAGAAGGGACTATTCATTAAAAAATATCTTCCTATAAAATCTAAACTATTGCAACTCTATTTTTGAGGAAGCTCGCATTCATGGAGCCCAACCTTTCTAAATGGAGAAAATGTTGGAACAAATTTTGTTGCATGGCATGTCAATGGAAAACAAAAAATTGACATTTAGTTGTGCAAGTCAAACCTTGACAACCACAATTCACTTATCCCAAATGGTTGTGTCACAAAATTATATTTAATAGGGTCCTTAATTGATCATTGACTTGTTGACTCCTCCTCTAAAATGACCATCCCTTCATGCACACTCTTCTGTATTGTTTTCATATTGGTCATCCTTCACTTCCACCTTTCTCTTCCCCATGGATTAACTCTCAATAGATGCTATGGAAAATGTCTCTTACTTATTAATCTTATATTCTTTTTGAACTGTACATCAATTCAATTGATTTCTGAATAGTAAGAATTGATATTTATAATAGGCACAGGGTCATACATCCAACCACACTCTAATTTTGTGGTTGGATGGTGGGTGTCAATTGGCATCGAAGCAAGAGGGAAATTTTTTGAAAAAATTTGTACAAACTAGGGGAAACGAGCTAGTTGTCACTCATGTACACAATGTTCCCATGTTAACTGTTACATTCCCACCAATTACTACCCAAAAAAACCTAGTACCTACACACAAACATGCAATTTTTTTTTACCATGACGTACTTTCATTTGTGCAAAAAGTACTATAACTATTATTGGTAGTCTTAGTGGCAGGTATTGGGTGAATGTTTTAAAATGGCACTTATAGACCACTTCACACTCTACAAGTTCTACAAGGTGTTCCTTAAATGCAAAAAAAAATTGAAAGGTTAGCTTTAAGGTCTTCACTCACCAACATAAGTTCACCCAAAAAATTGGCAAATTTTGACATACAGATTAGGAACTATAGATGTAGAGCAACCATGAAGTTAACCTAAAGAGCTACTAGATAATTTTCCCTAATATTAGTAGTTGTGAGAAGAAAAAGTGATTTTATCACAAAATTCCTAGAAAATTGAAAAAGCTAAGGGTGGAATGTACGGGTAGTTCAGTTAACATATAAAATTGTGGTATTAGGTGGAGAGGAGAACTTTCTCATGACATGTAGTAATTACAACTCATGTCCAACGATGCACCCATTGGGAAGTAAAAATAAAATAGAAAATCAATCATAATAGCATTAAACCCTTTGTATTGATGGAGAGATGAAAAATAATTCGGACTTTCAAACCTACCATGCATAGATCATCCCGAAAAATTATCGAGTCTAATATATGAAAGTAGCTTACAACTGGATGGTAAGAAAACATTTTGAATGGCATCTAAATTTGATGAGAGATTAAGTTGTGTAGAAAGAAAGGAAAATTATATGTTGTTGTCCTCCTACCATGGTCACTTCAAGAAAAATCAAAAGCTGCTAGAAAATTTGGTCATTGCCATCAACATCCCACCTACAAAAGTTTGATATTTTGGGGAAAATTGTTAGAAAAGACATTTAATTTATGTGGTTAATAGTGTTTATAGGAAAGACCGATCTTATCATTGATCTTATCAACGTTCAGAAGTCTGGTATGTTGTGGAAAATTGATTGAAGAAAAAATGTTGGAAAGCATCAAGACGTCAGTCAACATCAACAACATAGAAATGTCTATCTCGTGTTTTGTGGAAAATTAAGAGAAGAAAAAACATTTGACTTTTATGTTTTCATAAAGACAAAATTTTAAGCAAATTTATCAGATATATTACAGATTCTACAGAAAATAGATAGAATGAAAAAAAGATTACTTGATAGAAGTAATTGTATGAAAAATCTTTAGAGAGGTGCAGGTCCCCTTCCCCTCCTAAAAGTCATGATTCCTCTGCCCAAACTTCAAGACCTAGATCAAGATCTCCCATTTCCAAGTGCAAGGAGGATGGAAATGTGGAAAAGTCAGTGGTGCATGTAAATTGCTTTGATGTCTTGCCTAATGAGGATGACCCTTTTCCCAAAGTTTAATTATGAATTATAAAACTCTATCTTGGAATGTGAGACGATTATCGCTCTCTCACCGCAAAGCTAAAGTTTAGAAAACCATTGTCAAGTGGAAACCTGATATTATGTTTTTGCAAGAGGTTAAGCTCAGTGGCCCTCGTCTTGCTGCTTCATTATTCAACATTTGGAGAGAGGGAACTTTCTTCCATACATCGCATAATGAAGGCAGGGGGGAGTAGTTATTGGACTTGCTTCTTGGAATAATAGGTTTATCATCAATAAAGGGGAGGATCTCTCACATAACTATGTGTGGGTACTGACCTTCATTAATGATCAACCTATAGGTTTTATTTCAATTTATGCCCCTAATAGTGCTAAGGATAGATGCACTTTATGGGAATGGTTGTCTAATCATCTTCCATAGGAAGATTGGGTTTTTGGAGGGGACTTTAACATGGTGGAACATTGTACAGATCGTAGTTGGCTTAATCATTTAATAATATCAGATTTCCAAAATCCATTGCTAATGAGAGTATGCTTCTAGATTTGATTGCGTATGTTTTTTATCTTGAAAAAAAAAACATACGCAATCAAATCCAGAAGCATACTCTCATTGGCTTAATCATGTTAAAATCAGCAATGAAGAATTTGATAGATGGCTATTTTGTCGCAATTCTATTGATATTGTAGACCCTATTTGTAAAAAATCTCTAAGTCACCAACAAAACTAGTTTACTTGGCCTAATTGCAGGTTAGGGGTTGAAAGGAAACCTAGTAGATTAGATATATTTTACATCTCTCCTCACCTACAAGTAATCCAAGATGCTAGTGGTTGTTTTGTGAGGGTAGATTACACTACTATGCTTTCAAATCATGTTCCTATCATTTGTATGGTTGCTAAAGATAATTCCACAGTTTTTAATTTGCAGCTACCTTTTAAGCTTAACACCTCACATTTGAAAATCCTATCCTATGTTGATGCATTGGTGGGGATATGGAACTCTTTCCCTAGACCAAGAGATGGGGAGTCATATAGAGAATGGTGACAATTAGCTATCTCTAAGTGTGCTGAATTTTTGCGCTCATTTGGTAGAAGATTGGCATGGTAGCGTAGAAGGAAGGAAAAATCTTTAGAAGGGAAATTAGAGCTAAATAAAAAACTGTTGGCATCTGATCCTAACAACATAGTTTTCCAAGCTGCCATAGCTTTTAGTGAATCTCAACTATGAAATCTTGATAATTATAGGGGGCAAGGAGCTAAAATTAGAGCTAGATTGCATTGGTATAAAGAAGGTAACAAAGGCTCCAAGTACTTTTTTTAGTACCTCAATTACAAACATATAAAGGAGTTCATAGGCCCTATATTTGATGATGATGGACAACTACATTCTAATCCAGAAGAAATAAAAAATATATTTTAGGGTTTTTATGAGAATCTCATTAGAGAGGATAAAAATTGGTAGGATGTCCATTTAATTTTAGAAGATATGCTTGAAGATGTCATTCCGCCGAAGGTGGAACAAGATTATAGTAGATAAATTGATCAAGACCTCTCTATGGATGATTTAGAACATGTTGTTTTCTTTATGGCTCCCAATAAAAGCCTAGGCATTGATGGCTTATCAATTAAATTTTATCAAATGTTATGTCAGCATATTAAGGAGGACTTCTATTTGGTTTATTTAGAAGCTATTAATGAAGGTTCCTTGGGCCCAGTGATTAATAGAGGTTTGATTAAACTCCTCCCTAAAGGGAAAAATATAGATTAGATATCTAGTTGGCATCCTATTACTTTGTTAAATACTTCCTATAAAATTATTGCGAAAGTATTGGCTATTAGATTTTGGTGACTGATCAGGAAAGTACTGTACATACTTCATAAATAGTGGGGTTTGGGGCATCGCCCCGAAAAAAATTTATTTTGGGAAGTAGCCGACATGGTAGCTGACATATTATGGCCAACATATGGCCGACATGTTATAACCCTAAAGCGGTTTAATACTTGTATAAAAAGGGCTTAGGGTTGGGTATTTTTTATATGTGGTGATACGAAATTGGTTCTTGCGGCGGTATTGAGCTGTAAGGGATTATGGATTGTAATCAGGTTGTAATCACTGGATTGTAATAAGATCGGACTTGCTGTTTGGTGGACGTAGCCCAGGGATTGGGTGAACCACTTTAAATCTTGGTGCCTTGTGTTCATTTCTGTGTGTTCTATTATTTTCTGTTATTGGTTATATTTGCATGTAGTTTTTTATTTCTGTCCATGGTTTATCCTAACATTGGCTACCAAGATAAAACTAGTGGTTATGATGATAGTTCATCCTAAACAAAATGTTTTTTTGGGTGGTAGATTCATATTGGATAATTTAATCTTAATTTGGGAGACATGTGAATGGGCTCAACAATCTCAACAAGATGCACTATTGGTCAAGCTAGACTTTGATAAAGCCTATGATAGAATGAGATGGGGCTTCATTATAAAGATGTTCCAATGGTTGGGGTTTGGTCTAGAAATTGGCAAGCATGTTCGAATGTTATTTACCAATGCAAATGCATAGTTAAGGGTCAATAATTCTTTATCTAACCCATTTCCTTTGAAACAGTTGATAAGACAGGGTTGTCCTCTATCTCCTTTTCTTTATGTATTAGTTGTTGATGCTCTGGGATATCTTTTGCAAAAATATAATCACATGGGGCTAGTTAAGGGCATTGCTATTCCTAATAATTTTGCGGTAATCAACTCACATTTTTTTGATGACAGCTTGTTGTTTGTGCAAAATTCTAAATCCAAAATTAACAATGTGATGGAGGTTTTGGAATTGTATTGCTTAGTTTCAAGTTCCAGACTAGCTCATCATAAGACCGAGTTTCTAATGATCTAGATTGACCCAATCCTAGCATGGATTCCTAATCAGTGGAAACTCATTAAGCATGGGCAGATTACACACTATCTTGGCATTCCCTTTGGGTTAGGGGTTTCTCTGCATGACATGTGGGATTGGTTTCTCACAAAGCTGAAGAATTTTTTTTTTTAATTGGGGCAATAGATATCTCTCGTTAGTTGGTAAAATTCAAGTGATTAAAAGAATTTTTTAGCATCACATGTTTATTACTCTTCTTGTTGGATGCCTTCTAAAAAAAGTTATGAGAGCCTCAACAAACTCATCCGTCAATTTTTGTGGACTAATTGGGATGGGAAGGCCAGTTTTAGGTTGTCTTCATGGCTTCATTGTATCCAACCAAAACATAGAGGTGGGATGGGACTTTTGGACCCTAAGACTCAAGGTATTTGTTTAGCTTATAAATGGATTGTTAGAGTTGTTTCTAGAGATGAACCTTGGAAGATATTGGTGAGGAACAAGATTGCTCTTGGTGATAGGAACAATGAGTGGCATATTGTGGGATGGTTGGACAAGATCTTACTTGCTCCATTCTTTCATCTCAAAGGTTCCTTTCGTTTACAATCCATTTGGAAGGCTTGGAGGATTGTTTGCAGTGGTTTGGATTGGAGAAGAAACTCATTACATCATGATTTCAGCTTTGCCAATTCCTCTATTTGGTGGAATAGACTTATACAATATTAGGGACAGCCATTGGTAGTCAGCTTTCCTAAGCATGCTGTGTACCTTTTCAAGAAAGGGATTCATGACTTTAATGATGTCTGGGATTTCAACACTTTTGATTGGGCAAGTTGGCAAGTTACAAAGAATCACTTCAATTTAAATAACAAGATTAAAGAGTTTTTTATTTTTGTCAGCTCATTGGTGCCTATGGAACTCATGATGAAGCTATGTACACCTCTGCAATGTAGTGTCTTCAAGGATTGGCAGTGGCTGGGTTGTTTCCCTCTTAAAAAAATCTATTTACACATTCTTACATGTTTGAGGTGAAACCATCATCTAAACAATAAATGGGGGTGTAGGTTTACCGAAAGGAAATGGCGTAATTTGAGCTCTCAAATCTAGAAATCTAAAGTTGAGGAAAATGCACAAATTTTGTCTTGGAAGATTTTACATCAAAAGTTGCCGGTTGGGGATAAATTGAGGTTTTTGTCTGTACAAGCTCCCTTGTGTCCTTTTTTCCATAGATTTGAAAATTTGAAACATATCTTTTGGAGTTGTCCTTGAGCAAAAGTTAAATGGAATATTATGTTTCATCACTTTTTGTCCATTTTTTATCATATTTTAAGCTAGAGGGAAGTGATTTTTGGGCTTGGTCTTTGTAAGAACGTGGTTGTGGACTCTATGAGACAAAATATGTTACTTATCTGTTGGAGTCAAAATATGTTGTTGATAGAATGACAAATGACGTGGCCAACTTTGAAAATAAAACTATTAAATTATAAACATTGTAAATATTGGTCATTGACCTGTTGACTAGGATACTCTTAAGAAGAGCTCGCCTAGAAAAGAAATGCAATCCCCTTCTTACCACATTTCCCAATGGCCATCCCTTTTTCGTGCAATCTCTATATTGTAATTTTTCTTCTCTTCTTCTTCTGCTTCTCCTCTACAGTTTCACATCGATTGATGCCCAACAGATGCCCTCCGTAGGAATCCTAGGCTCTTGTCCACTTCAAAGCGGGTCTGAATGACACCCAGAGCGCTCTAAGTTCGTGGGTGAATGGAACTGATTGCTGCACCAGCTGGACTAGCATCTCCTGCGACAATCACACCAACCACGTTGTCTCTGTTGATATCTACCCTGGTTACTCTTTCTAGGGTGTGATATCTAAGAGCCTCTACGAACTTCACTTTCTCACATCACTACAAATATCTAGAGTATCAGGTACAACATCCATTCCTCCCTATTTGGGAAACCTATCTTATATTGACTCTTTATATATAGATGCAAGTGTCTTAAGTGGGATGATTCCCCTCTCCATTTGCTTGCTCCCCCGTCTAACACAACTACATCTTTCAGTCAGTTAGTTCAATGGAAGCGTAGCTTCCTGCTTTGGCAATCTCTCTTATATTGAATCTCTCTCTTTTCAAGGCTTTAGTGGTATAATCCCTCCCTCCATTTTCTCTCTCACACGTCTTATATGTCTTGATCTTTTCGAAAATCATTTCAATGGGAGCATACCTTCTTGCCTTGCTAATCTTTCTTCTTTAACTTACCTTGACCTTCATAGCAACCGACTTGGTGGAATCATACTGGCTTCTCTTGGAAGTCTCTCTTTGTTGAAGAATTCAAACCTTGGTTACAATCAGCTGAGTGGTATCATTCCATATTCTTTGGGCAATCTCTCTTCACTTGAGAGGTTGTTTATTGATAATAACCAACTGAGCGGGACCATTCCCCCTTCATTTTCTCAACTTTCCTCACTCAATGAGTTGACTGCTGGTGGCAATCATTTCAACGGGAGCATACCTTCTTGCCTTGGCAATCTCTCTTCACTTGAGAGCTTGGCTATTGAGGATAACCAACTGAGCGGGACCATTCCCCCTTCATTTGCTCAGCTTTCCTCACTCACCGAGTTGACTGTTTGTGGCAATCATTTCAATGGGAGCATCTCGTCTTCGTCACTTCCACCTTCTTTAGTTGAATTGTACCTGTCATTTAACCATGACCAGCCAATTTCAGAAACTTTCTTTCAAAAGTTTACAAGCCTATATGTTTTGGGTTTATCCGACTGTGTACTAAATGTTAGCACAAGTTGGATTCTATCCTTTTACTTATCTGGGCTGTATTTAGAGTCATGCAGGATTGACAGCCAATTTCCATCTTGGGTATCAACACAATTTTTACTTCAACTGTTGGAAATAACAAACGCCAGTCTTGTGGGAGTAATTCCCTCTTGGTTATGGGCAACCAGTCCTCTATTGTATCATCTGAATCTTTCAGGAAATCATTTGGAAGGAAGGTTGTCCCTAAATCCTTCAACATGGATGCAACTATACAAGCTAGAAGTGTCTAGAAATAAATTGAGTGGATGCATCCCATCAATGTTGTCTCCTAATATGACAATATTGCTGCTCAACGATAATTTGTTCATTAGCAACATTCCTCCTAGCTTGCGTGAATCGTCCCTACTCAATATGTTAAATCTTGCGAACAACAACTTAACAAGAGTGATCCCTGTCAGCTTGTCCAATTGCTCTTCCCTCGTTGTCTTGAATTTGGGAAATAATAGTTTAGAGGGAGGCTTACCACATGAATTGGGTATGCTAAGTGGATTATATTCATTAGTTCACAATAATAAGTTGCATGGATCATTCCCTTTTTCATTAGCAAATTGTTCAAAGCTATAGGTTCTTGATATGGGAAACAATTTATTTGGTGGTTAAATTCCAAATTTGATTGCAGATCTTTCAGAGCTAAGAGTGCTGGTGTTGAAAGAGAACAATTTTACAGGCAGTATTCCTTCAGAGATAGGCCAGTTAATGAACCTTCAAATCTTGTTGCTTTCATCTAATCGCATCTCAGGCAAAATTCCACAAACAATTGCATTCGTGAAAGGAATAGCAAATGAATCTCAAAATGGTTTTGTATTGTTGTCTGATTCTACTGAGTCATTCTATCAAGATGGGGTGGATATGACTTTAAAAGGTACAGATCAACACTACTCATATATTCTTTCCACGCTCACATCTATAGATCTTTCAAACAATGAATTGGAGGGAGAAGTTCCTTCTAATTTGGAGAATTTGAAGGGACTAAAGCTTTTAAACCTTTCAATGAATAATTTGAATGGAAATATTTCAAAAAGTTTTGGAGAAATGTATCAATGGGAAGCATTGGACCTTTCAAGTAATCATTTTTCAGGACAGATCCCTGTAGAGCTCAACTCTCTCAATTTTTTAGGCTCAATGAATCTATCAAATAATAGTCTTTTAGGAAGAATACCACAAGGAACACATATGACCAGCTTTGGAGAATCCTCTTATTCAAGGAATCGTAATTTATGGGGGTGTCCCCTACCCAAAAATTGTTCTTGGCCAAAATTTGTTCCTTCTCCTCTGCCAATTTATGTTAATAAGATAGAGAGAAGCACTACTCATCTATGGCATGGGATAGGATTTGGATTGTCCTATGAAATAGCTTTTGGTGAAGTAATATCATTGATCCTCATAAAAATCAGTTGGAGAAGGAAATACTTCATTAAAGTTGATTCAATCTTGAAGTTTTTATTTCCATGGATGAAGAATTTGACACTATGAAGGGATACATGTACAAACCATTTAAATGTGAGTTTTTTTGTCCTTCAAAGTATATATCACAATTCTAAATATTGATATACTTAAATTCAAAAAGTGTTGGTATATTTTAACAAAGTATATCTCATAATTCTAAATATTGAAATACTAAAATTCAAGAAGTGTTGGTATATTTTAGATAAAATTCCATAGGTTATTCTATCAATTGTAGATTGTTGGTAGTTCTTTTAAATTGAATGATATAGTTTTCTACTTTTTATTGATACATAACTTTGTGTACATGGACCTATGTTTGCTTATGATGGTTTCTTGGTTCATCTAAAGACTTCTTGTACATGCTTTTGGGGAGGAGCTACTTGTAATAGAAAACTCTTTTACTTTTATGAAGAAAAGAAAGATACAAAAATTAAGAAGTTATTGATTTTGTTAGAAACATATGATGCAACATCAAATGATAAAATAGATGTTGAAGCATGAATGTGTAATGACTGGAACATCTAAGTTGTTACTGAGAAAAAAATAAAATAAGACATTTGTTAATTTGATTTATATCAGTCTAATAAAATACATATACACAAATCCAACTATTGTATACTTGTGATATTGCTATTAGGATTTAAATACAAATTTAAAATACTTGTAAGAATTGAACATATATATATTTAAAATTTAATTTATTTAAGAAATGTAATATAATTTTAGTTTATTTAAAATATATACTATAACATTTTTAATATTATATAACAAATTTAGTTAAAAATAAAATCTTATTAAAAAATTATTTAAAATAAATAAAATACATTTTTACATTGATAGTTAGTTCATAAATTTTTAAATTTTTTAAAAAGTACACATGTTCAATTCAATAGATATAAAAAAATATTATAAATACTTAACAAATAAATATTAAAAAAAATTAAAATTATATCAAAACTTAACTTAGTGTATAAGTTCTTTTTTACTTATGATACTTTGAAATTTTTTAACAAATAAAATCATAAAAACAACTATTCATTTTTTTATATATCAAAACTTAACTTTGTGTATAAATTTGATTAACTTATGATAGTTGAAAAATTATTTTATAAGTAATGCATTTAAAAAAAGGTTGTTAGTGGCAATTCATAAATAACGTATATCGCAATGCAAAAATAACGTACATCATAGCTAGATGTCGCGTCAAAATGCAGAAGATGTATGATGCCCTATGGTGCATGGGTGACATCTAGCCTAAATGAAATTCGGACGCCTGAAAAAGCGAAAACGGTGCTCATTAAACGGATATGGCCAAGGTTACCTGCTGGTTAGCATGCCGAGCAAATAAATTATTGCTAAATAATTCGGCATCAGCATTATTGCTAAGATTATATTAATAAAATATAATCTTACATTTGTTTTTATTTTAGAATTTTCAAATACACTTGAGTAAAAAGAACTTAGTAATACATTTATAAAAAATATAAAAAATTTATTAATTATAAATTTAAGTAACAATATAATGTCAATCATTGAGCCTTTTCTTATATGAAATGGTCTATACTACATCAATTTGTAGATGAAATGTCTATTCTCTATATTCAAATTTTGACATTAAATGTTATTTGAAAAATCTAGATATTAAAGATAATAGTTTTGTTACAATAATTCAAATAAATGAAAATGGTTAGCGTAAAAGTGTATCCATCAAAACATAGAGAAGAGGTTCTTTTCAAAACTACAGTTGAACAATTATGTTAGAGCTCTTTGGAAAGTATGGGTAATAAAGAAAGTTTGTTAACTCTCTAATAAATTGCACAATTCTATTAAAACATGATTTTTTTGTCCTCTAAATGTTTCTCTACTAAATGTTTTTCTATTAATTTTTATATACAAATCTATAATATTAATTTAAAATAAAATATTTTTTTCCACAATTTCTATCTTTGTAGTTGAGTTGGACAAGGATAAAATTTATACATTCAAGTTGACATTTTAAGATAGAGTGTAATGGTGTTTATAGCATTTTAAAATTCATTCATTTCTTATTTTAAAATGTTTGTATTGAGTGCATATATAAAATTTTAAGGTGGGGGAAGAGGACAAAGTTGGTGAGTATAGGTAAATATGGAGAGATATAGAGATTGAAAAGGATAGGTGGATACGAAAAGATAAAGAGTTTTGGTGATATAGAGTAAGATGGTGAGATAGAGTCAATTTGAAGTAATTGATTTCAAAAAGATAAGCTATCCATCTCATATAAGAAATCATAGTTAGAGGGATATAGAGATACAAGGAGATATAAGGGGTGAGAAGTTGGAGTAGAAGTGAGTGATATGAATAATAGAAAGAGAGAAGAGCAATCTAGAGAGGTGAAAATGTCAATAACATATGGATCAAAATAAGAAATAAAAGTCGAGATAGTTATGAAGGGAGGAAAAAAAAGGTGAAGGAGGGAGAGAAGTAGGAAGATGAGAGGAGACAGAGTAAAGGACAGATATATAAGGTGATTAGGTAGCCAGCTAGCTAGGTAGATAAATAAATATATAAAACAAAAGTCATAAGATAATAATGAAGAATAAATTGTCATCTCATATTTTGATTGTAAGTTCCCAAACAAAATATATCCAAAATTTAAAATTAGACACAAGTCAAACATTGTTTATATGAATCTTATAAAACTATATATATATATATATATATATATATAAACATTGGTCCTTTGTCTTTATCAAAAAAGGAAAAGATTGTGAGACACAATAACATTGGTCATTCAAAAAATTTCTCTCCAAAATTTTATTAGGGAGTGTTTAAAATGAATAATATAAAGAAAAAAGAGGGTATGTGTAGGATCATGGTCAACCAAACTATGCTCTTAATTGACAATAAAAAATTAGAAAATCAGGGTTATGTCAACTTGACATGCAATTTTCTACTTGTTATTAAATTTATATCAAAAAGTTCAGAGAAAAGAATCTCTAGAAAATTGAATTTCATTTCTAAACTACTAGGACTTATCTCAAAAAAAAAAAAATTGATTGGTCAAAATTTTGAATTTTAATGCAATATTACAAAAATAAGAAGTAGATGTATGTCTGACTACCTTAATCAAAATCAAATGATAATATTTTTAAATAATATTCTAGATATAAGTAGTAGACTCATGCCTGGATGTGATGCATATTTTTGGATATTTTTATTTTAAATAAATAATCAATAATTATTTTTTGACTTTAGTATTTTTGGAATAAAAAAACTCTTGTGTCTGACCACCTTAACTAATTCAAAACTCTTTAAAATTCAATTTTTCAATTTTTCCTTTCAGTATAAGAAACATAGAATGTGATGCATCTTTATGATTTAAAAAATGTTGTACCATTTGAATTTGAATTTTTTCAAGTAGTGTGTCAGTTAGCACCTTATATGTAACTCCATTAGAAAATAAGTAATAATTACTTACTAAACTCATAATTTGACAAACCTTACATTTATGGAAAGATAAGAACATTATTAAGAAATTCTTTTCATTTCATCAAATTTTCGTGAAAAAAAAGTCATCAGCTACATGTTTGAAGTAAAAATCACATAAAAATAGGCCAAAAGCACATTTTTAGGATGTTTTTAAAGTTGACCATATAGGTTTGGTATCAAAATATATTGTACACCTTATAAAGATATTGATTGTTTTCATTTAGTATCAGGGTGGGTGGGAAAAAAGTTGGAATATATTTTGAAATGGTTTGAGATATTTTAGAACTATAGATTTTTTAGATCACCACTTTTTGGTACACCATGATCCTACACATACCCAAGAGGGGTACAAAGGTGAAAAGATTGCTAGAGATTAAAGTAGATAGGAAAATAGAGGGAGATACAATATGTAGATAGATGGATTAGATTCAAATATCAAAGTGGAGGATAGTTATGAAGAGACAAAGAGGAGGGGAGTGTAAGGGAGAGAAATAGAAAGAGGAGAAAAGGGAGATAAAAAGATAGAATGAAAAATATATATGAGGATGATACATGGATAGTGGATAGATAGATAGATAATGTAGATCCCAAAAAAATAGAGGAATTAGGATATAGACACAAAGGAGCAAAATGTAAAGAGGGGTAAGATAAGATAGAGACATGGAGTGAGAAAGAAGCATCTATGTGCATGAATAAGAAACATATAAAGATAGAGTTATGGAATTAGATAGTTTATGAGTAACTATACAAAAAAATCATCAAAAGTATACAATACTATCAGCTTAATCCTTGCACCTTCCAATGGTGCGAGTGTTAGTTATCTTTTATGACATGTGTCAGTGGGATTGTAGAAGTTTTCTAAATACATGTATTATCAATAAATAATAGATATAGGATATATTTGTAGGGCTCTATTTCTAACTTCTTTTGGCTTCTTTTGTAATCTACCTTTTATGATTAATAATATCATTGTTGCTACAATAATCTACTAACACTTATACTCTATTTTATGCTCTTTCTCTATACCCTAATTTATCTTTAAGATCCTCTAGAGACATGTTATAGAAAAATGATAGTTGACATATAGCATGTTGTTTCCATTTAATGGTGCTCTAAAAATTTTCATCCACTAGCCTTGCCATGAGATGAACACTTGCTTCCTAATTCTTAGCGCATAGTGTAGAAGAACATGAGAAAGTGTCCCACATTTTTTCACATGAATCTTTCTTTCCTCTTGGGAGTTTAAAAATTGACGAGTCTTTAAATTGGGTTTGAGTAAGGCATTCGACTTAGGTTCTTCTGATGCAATATTGTTTATTTAGCACTCAAGTGCTAGAATTGAATGGACGAATGAGGCTACAAATTAGATAAAAAACAAGGAGATTGAGATTCACCTAAAAAGCTAAATATTGAAACTAATTAAATCAACTTTTCAAAGAAAACTCTCAAAAATTATAAGACAACATGAGAAGAGGAGAGTACCCACATGGATGAAAGAAGTGAATATTTTGAAATTATAAGATGACTCTCAATGAAAAATGGGCTATATCCTCACCATAGATTTTGTCAGAAGTAGTGTCTAAACCAATTTTGAGAAATCCTTGCCAATATGTTGATCTGGTCAAAACTAAGCTACTAGACATAAAAGAATACATTATGCTACATGGAATGGATAATGCTTTTTTCCTCTTATAGAAAGAGTTATAGATTTAATGGGAAGATCTCCATAAAATCTTAAACAATCCATTATAATACAAAATGAAGTAGGGATATTCCAAATAACTATTAAATGTGACATGATTTTCCTTCCACACAACTAGAAATATAAGAGTCAAAGGTAGAAATATAAGAATGAGTCGTACAACCTCATAAATAGTTATTTCCATATGAACCAACTATTGTTCAAGTTGCTCCAGTAAGTTCTTGTAAAATAGGCAACATGAGTTCATGTAAAATAGATGGTAGACCTATAAAATAGGTGACATGACATTTCCTTAAAATAGGTGATAGGAAGATCTCCATCCAACATGTTGACAAATGACATAATGAAAAAATGTTTTTTTAGTAAAGACAATCAACAATTATTTTCATAATTCTACTACAAAACCATATATAATACATTTTATTAACATTTAATCACATGCAACATAAAAGAGAAAAATGATATAAAATGGAATATATATGGGATATGAAAGTGAATATAATAGTATATAAAATAAATGGAAAGATGGTGTAAAATGGGTCATAAATAGTTCTCATCAAATATTTCACCAAAGTATTGGAGAGAATCTATAAGTATTGTAGTCTATACTCTAAACCAAGTCCAGGTCAAGATAGGTAAAAACAAAACACCTTTTGAACTTTTGTATGGCTATGCACCTAATGTTAATTATTTCAAATTTTTTGGAAGAAAATGTTAAATATTTTAATATGCAAGGAAAGGAAAACTTGATGCAAAGAGTGATGAAGGTATATTTCTAGGAAATTCCACTGAAAGAAAGGGATATAAGCATTTGCATTCTAACACTAACAAAATTGTGGAAAGTGAAAATGTTAGAGTTGATGAATTTGTAGAAAAGAATGAGGAGGAATTCAAGAAAGAACTTGAAGATTATAGAATTTTTTTCTGCATCTATGAAGGAGAGAATTTTACTTTACCTAAACAAGAGAAAGAGGTTGTCAAGCATCAACAACCAAGTACCATTGAGGTTCAACAAAAAGATTTTCCAAGCATCTGTAGATTATCAAGCATAAGGTTATAGGAAACGAGTCCCAAAATGAATAAGTCAAACATTAGATAGAGGAAATTGAACACCAGATAGGACATGTTGAGTTGTAGCAAAGATATCTAAAGTATAAGAACAAGAAGAACCAAGTGAAATACATGAAAAAGAAAGAAGAATTGAATTGGTCTTAGAAAAGTAGGTAAGGAGGGGCCATACACCGAACCAACTAATTGGAAACAAATATTAAAGAGTCATGAAAAGAGGTAAGTTAAAGAATGACACATGTTTACTATATAAGGTTGAACCTATTAAGTTAAAGATGCTTTGGAGAATGAAGATTTGATTCTAGAAATTCATGAAGAAATTGATTAAATAGAGAAGAACATGACATGGACATTGGTCCTCAGACCAAAGGACAAGAATGTGATTAGAACCAAGTGGGTATTCAAAAACAAGTTGAAATAGAAAGGTGAAGTAACAAGGAATAAAGAAAGATGTGTTTGTAAGGGATATACACAAGAAGGAGGATTTGATTAGGAGAGACATTTGCCCCACTTTTAAGGTTGGAAGGAGTGATAACTATAATTACCCTCTATAGCCCCATAGACAAGAATAATTACCCTTGTGATCTTATGCTCGATCCCTTTTTGTATAACCAGAGAGCCCTTTTATATTCCTTGCAACATTACCCTCATCAATTTTTCATAAAATCAGAAACACCATGTGCAATGTTATTTTCAAACCGTGACCCATGACTAATAGTCTACCATTATCTGCATAACATCAACATTGTGGATTGAAAATTTTATGATCTTATGCTTTAATGATACCCGTAGCACCGGAGCTTCTCTCCTACTACCTTATGATCTCATGCTAATAGCTATACAAATCTCCATAATAACTCTTCGAGTTTTTCCTCTAACTATTGTCTTACCCTATGACCATATATTAATAGTTACCTTTATTTCTTACTGTAACTCCAGAGGTCCTAACTTTAGCTTTACTTTAGTCTCCCAATCATACACTTGACTCTTGATACTGGCATTGGGACCCTTATGCTTTCATCTCTTGAAATTATGCTTTGCCTTACTTTGTAACTGCAAAAGTCTTTATGTCTTACCTTACAATCTTATGATCTTCCACTTTCATATCTCTAGAAGACGTTATTGACATGTGCTCGATTCTACTATGCTTATGTGTTAGGTGGCACATCCTAAGATCACAAGCATCATATGAATTGAAACTCTATACTTTATGATCTCCTGCTTCTAATCTATGTTAATGATTGAGACTTTATAGAAGTTCATTTACGCTTTTATGCCGCTCCTTTCATTGTAAGATCATAACACTTTCCAATCTTCATAAAAAATACTTATGATGCTATGCTCTCCAAATGAGCATAAGATCATAACCTATGTAAACTAATTATATCCCTTTACGTTTGTGTTAGATGTCATGATATTGGGAGATCCATAATTTACTAGTTATGATCTTGTGCTAAACCCTATTTCATAGCACCAAGAGACTGAAAACCTAAGACTCATGACTCCATGCTGATGACTTTGATTGTGAGATTGTAAAGAGACAAGAACAATTTGAAAATTAGATGAGATCTCTTGCTAGACACAAAACATATGGTTAAGGAAAAATATCAAAATGTTTTAGGGCACAAGCCTTCTATGTTAGGGTTTTTAATAGAAACTAGACAACAATATATGAGAAACCTTAATTGGATAAGACTCTTCATGGTATTTTCTCAATATATTTTCAGTATTTTAGCACGGTGAAAATATAGGCTATTAGAAGGTTGAGGAATAGGTTAATATAGAGAGATATAATGATTGAAAAGGAGAAATGGTGATAAAGAGATATAGGGTGAGATGGACAGGAAGAAAAAAATTGATGAGATTGAGCCAAATTTGAATTATGAATCTCAAATATTTAGGTTTTCCATTTTATATATAAAATGATTGGATAGGGAGATAAGGGGAAAAGGGGGAGAGGAGCAAGATTAATAATAGAAAGCTAGATAAAGAGAGGCATAAAGGTGTAAATATTGGTTGAGATAAAAATAAGAGAGATAGAGTGAGGGGTAGAGAGGGCATGTGTATGTGTGTTTGAGCAAGATTTTGATGTGAAGGGATAGACAATGCGGAAGAAAGTGGAAGAGGGTGGGTTGGAAAAAAAACGAGGAGGAGAGGGAAAAGATGAAGAGGTAGAATGATAATGATATATGAAGTGAGAGATACATTGTATGTGTGTGTGTATGTGTGTGTGCGCGCGCGTGCGCGCGCATGCGCGTGTGTAAAGAGAGGACATAAGAAAGAGATAGTGAAAGTGAAATGAGTGTCTGTGTGTGTGAGTAACACAAAATCAAGATAGGGGCAGGGAGCTAGATTGAGGGAGTTTTCTAATCTTTTCTTCTTTAACTTACCTTGACCTTCATGGCAACTCACTTGGTGGAATCTTACCAACTTCTCTTGGAAGCCTTTCTTTACTAGAATATTTATATCTTGGTTACAATCACTTCAGTGTTGTCATTCCAGATTCCATGGAGAATCTATATTCACTCAAGTTTTTGAAATTTGCTAATAAGCAACTAAGTCAGACCATCCCACTTTTATTTGATCATCTTTTGTCACTCACTTATTTACATGCTGATGATTATCATTTTAATGAAACCATCTCTTCATCGTCACTTCCACCTTCTTTACACACTCTATAGCTCTTGCTAAACCATCACCAGTCAATTTTTGAAACATTTTTTCACAAGTTTACAAGACTAAATGATTTGAGTTTATCCAATTGTGTGCTAAATATTAGCACCACCTAGATTCTACCATTTCAATTATCTTATCTATCTCTAGTGTCATGTAGGATTAGCAGCCAATTTCCAACTTGGATTTCAACACAATACTCTCTTGTATAACTAGAAATAAAAAATGCCAATCTTGTGGGAGTAATTCCCTCTTGGATATGGGAAACCATTCCTCCTTTGAAATATCTAAATCTTTTAGGAAATGATTTGGAAGGAAGGTTATTCTCAAATACTTCAACATTGTTGAAACTAGATTAGGTAAATGTGTCTAGAAATAGATTGAGCAGATGCATCCCATTGTGTGGTCTCCTTATTTTGACATATTTCTTCTCAACCATAATTCTTTCAGTGATAAAATTCCTCCTAGATTGGGTGAATCATCCATACTCAATATGTTAAATCATTTAAACAACAACTTAATAGGAGTGATCCCTTTCAACTTGTCCAATTCCTCTAACCTTGTTGTCCTCAATTTGGGAAATAATGGTTTGGAGGGAAGCTTAGCAAATGAGAAATAATATTTTGGAGGGAAGCTTACCAAAAGAGCTCAGTGAGCTAAGATTTTTACTTTCATTAGTTATTCACAATAATAAATTGCACAGATTATTCCCTCTTTCATTAGAAAATTATACAAAGCTACAAGTTCTTGATATAGGAAACAATTTGTTTGGTGGTGAAATACCAAATTCGATTGGAAATATTTCAGTGCTAAGAGTGTTTGTTATGAAGGAGAACAAACTTACAGGCTATATTCCTTTAGATATAGGCCATCTAATCAACCTTCAAATCTATCTAGTTTCATTGAATCATATCTCAAGCACAATTTCACAAACAATTGCATTCCTGCAAGCAATAGCAAATGAAACTCAGAATGGTGTTGTATTGTCCATAGGTACTACTCTGTTATTGTACCAAGATGGATTGGTTATGACTTTTAAAGGTAAACATCAACACTATTCATATATTCTTTCCACACTCACATGCATAGATCTTTCAAACAATGAATTGGAGGGAGAAGTTCCTTCTAATTTAGGGAATTTGAAGGGGATAATGCTTTTAAACCTTTCAATGAATTGCTTGAATGGAAGCATTTCAAAAATTTTTGGAGAAATGTATCAATTGGAAGCATTGGACCTTTTAAGAAATCATTTTTTAGGATAGATCCCTATAGAGCTTGACTCTCTGAGTTTTTTACGCTGATTGAATCTATCAAATAATAATAATTTAGGAAGAACACCGCAAGGAACATATATGACCAGCTTTGGAGAATCCTCTTACTCAAGGAATCCTCATTTATGGGGGTGTCCCATACCCAAAAATTGTTCTTGGCCAAAATTTGTTCCTTCTGCTTCTCCAATTTACTTTGATAAGATAAAGAGAAGCACTACTTGTCTATGTAATTGGATAGCATTTGGATTGTCTTATGAAATAAATTTTAGTAGAGTAATATCATTGATCCTCATAAAAATTAGTTAGAGAAGGAAATAGTTCATTAAAGTTGATGCAATCTTGAATTTTTTATTTTCATGGATGAAGAATTTGACACTATGAAAGGATACATGTACAAGTCATTAAAATGTGAGTTTTTCTTGTCCTTCAAAATATATATTACAATTCTTAATATTGAAATAATAAAATTCAAATAAGGGTTGGTATATTTTAAGATAAAATTCCTTGGCCTATTCTATCACTAGTAGATTGTTGGTAGTTCTTTTAAATTGAATGATATAATTTTCTACTGGTTTTTTATACATAAATTTCTGTACAAGAACCTATGTTTTCTTATGATGTCTTCTTGGTTCATCTAAAGACTTCTAATACTTGGTGGTTGAAAGAAATCAATGCACATGCTTCTTGGGAGGACCTACTTGTAATAGAAAAATGTTTTACTTTGATGAAGAAACGAAAGGTTTGAAGATTAAAATGTTATTCATTTTGTTTAGAAATTGAAACAATGTTGGTAAACACATGATGTAATGTCAAATGATAAGATAAATGTTTAAGTCCAAACTTGTAATGAATGGAATTCAACATCTAAATTGTTACTGGTAAAAAATAAAACAAGACATATTTTAGCTTTGTTTATATCAATCTAATAAAATGTGTATACACAAGTCAAACTATTCTAGAGTTGTGATAGCGCTATTAGGATTTGACTATGTATTTTATAGTCAAACTCATTAACCCATATTTCATGAGTAGGCATTAAACATGAATCTTTCTCTCAGTAGGATAAATGGAGCACTTGGCACTTATTGGATCTATGTGAAGCTCATAAAGGTGAAGTATCGAGACTTTTGTGAGGTTACCCATCCTAGTACTACTCCAGCTTGAGTGTGCTTAACTACAGAGCTTCCTCCATGGTTAAACCCACTCTGCTTGCAACCCCATTTTCCAAACCTTAACCAAGTGCTATACCATAAGAACCATTCATTAGAAATCTCCTTAATCTCATCAATTGATAAGTAAGAGATAATTTCCTCAATAAGAAATCTAGACTTAATTATAATTTTAGGAAGATAAAAATTATAAATATTAAAAAGTAATTAATTTTGTTTTACATATAGAATTTTGATCCCCACCCTGAGGTTAAAAGGTATGCGACATTTTCCTCTATAAAAGTATCATATAATCATTTATTTATTTATTTTGATCGGTAAATGGCTAGAGCCTTGGATCATTTTATTAAAAGGAAAAGTAAAGATACATAGCATTTCTCCATTCAAACGGGCACTGGTAGGAAAGAACGGGGAAGAAAACCTCCAGCCTTTCCTAGGACTTGTGTCCTATATTATTACATTTCCATAGGGGCATACCCTAGATCTAATAAATTACATAAAATTCCACATGGGCATTCCCATGGACGAGTTTGTCTAGCTAAAAAACTCCTTCCCTCTTATCAACAAAGAGGTCAAATACCTTATTTTATCGAAATACTTGTTTGAAAACATCTAGTGCAAAACATCATGAATCATTAGTAGAGTTAGTTGATCCAATTCAAAAAATAAGATGAGGAAAATTGATACTCAAGTGTAATTACATTACCTAATCTGATGAGGGGGCTAAATTAAAAAATAATCTCCTAGTAAGGTAATCATGTTGTCTTGATACTGAGACAAAATGGAAACTTAGAGTAACACAACTCTAAGAGTAATTGAAAGTCTCCAAAGTATCTTAGTCAGGAGACCACTAGTCCCTGTAAAGACTGGAGTGCGAGAATCAATTCCCTACCTTAGAGGACTTCAACAAATCAAAATTCTTCTACATTCAGAGTTTTAAAAAGACAACATAGGATATGTCAATCTTTCAAGTCTAAAGAAAACTAATGTGCTAAAATGCACTTACTATGTAAGCTTACAAACTTAAAAACAAAGACCATCATCGATTGAGTGTGAGACTGCCTACTACAATGTCCCCTACTCCAAGATGAAAAATGAAGATCACGGATGAGGAGAAAAGTATGGAACCCTTTATCATACTGATCAAAGGACCGAGAGTACAAAATATGTATCAAAGGGAAATAGCCAAGGACTAGCAAAAAATACTAACTACAAACCAAAATTATGGATGAACAAACTTCCTAATTAAAAATCTACAGAGCAATAAAGTGAAAACTCTGCATATCCTAATTAGATTTACTATAAATAATGAGCAGGATCTAATTAGTTAGTAAATATCAATCATGTTCTCCTCTTGAATCTCGGGATAAAAGTCTCTCCACAAAACCAGATCTTTCGAACGTTATCAGGGTTCAGAAAAACCTTTGTCTGCCTATCAGCTACCCAAATGTTGTTTGCAAATGTCAGAAAGAGATACTACACCAATAGACCATCATACTAAAATCTACGCTAAAACAGAGCAGTAGAAAGAGTTAAATCTGTAGATCATCCATCAAAATGGATAATGCTCAGGAACATAGAAAACATGGTGTATAATTCATGGGTGCATTGGATTTAAATGATAATTCTGATAACAATACAAAAGCAGAGAGAACCTAAATCCAAAATTAAACACAGAAAATAACAAAATGCGTAATGGAAAAACATCAGATGAAAAACATCACTGAGGACAGAGGGATGATAGTGCCAAAAAAATTGAATAATCTAAGAGAAGATTGCAATTACTAATCACAACAAGACACTACAATGCCGAGTTAGAAGGAGTGAATAGGCATTAACAAATTGGACCATACTCAACAGTGAACACCCCAGCACCTACAGACAGAGTTGAAACTGAAAGGATCTCTCGAGCATCCTATTTTTGTTTTGTGCAATCTCAGATTAGCAACAAAAATATAATTGGTAATAAGACTAGACATGACTATAGTCAGCAAATAAAACCAATGATTCCAACATCATCACCTGCTCTGAGAGACACATCTTTTCTAGTAATAAACACACCCATCAATGATAAGGAGAGATGAGAGGTATCCAGATCAGCATACAAATATATATGATAATCATTAAAGTAATGCTAAATCAACAATAGATAATACAGAGAAAAAGACCAGTCCGAAAAAAGGAAGAAAGAAATTTGAATCAGCAAGCATATAAATTCTCCATACATCTGCAAAGTCTCTTTCAAGTCAAGAACCTTCAAGACAGGAATAGGAAGACCAATGAAATGACTTGCTATTTGAATTGAAGAACTCAGTTATATTAAGTGTAGGTGATAACTCACAGTTAGTACAGACCTTATTAACCAATGCCAGCATGGATCATATATTCATTAAAAGAAATCAGACTACTATGTTAAGACATACTCGTATCAAATTTATTGAGCTCAGTATATAACCAATAATTTATGGTCAATGCTACTTGATAGAAGATCCTCCAAAATACCCACGTTGCCAAATGAAAATTCATAGATTAAAAGATACAATAATTTATACAACAGAGGCATACAATAAAAAGTGAGAAGAAATATATACAAGTATAGAGGATATTGAAAGAGGCAATAACATATCGAAGTAGGAGTAACATAAGAACATAATCCATAGATATCTGAGGGGCTCTTTCCATAAACCCTTATTAAGAGTCTGATACGTTAGAAAGACTAGAAGGAGATACTTAAAAGTTAAAGGAGATTCTAAACAAGATTTAGAGGGATGATTCAGAGATCAAACTATAAGACAGTGACTACAACAAGTCCTTATCAAAGCTAGTAACCATCAGTAAATGATTTAGTTACATCTCAGAGGGAAGCAACTATACTTGAAGTAATATCAAGGCCTACATTCTCAATCCTACATTAGCAAGGCCTGAATCCTATAACCAAAAATCAAACTTAAGAAAGAAAAGCACAATAATGTTGAATGGTTAAGATTCAAACAATTATCCAGTCTAAGATCCATCACAACGCAAAGCTAGAATGAAGCATATGATATTTTAACCATAAAAGATACTTGATCTGAATAGACCTCTGAGATTGATCATAAATAGATTGTATATTCTTGGTCTAGCAGGTTCAATGAGCAAGGGAGACACCTTTATTAACGTATATGGTGTCCACCCCATCTGCTCCCAAATTGGCTAAATGATCTGCAAGATAATTACCTTCTCTGTAGATATGCTTGATCCTATAATCTTCTAGCTTCTCTAATAGGAAAAGGGCTACTTCTAGTTGTGAATTTAGAGCCCAATTAGGCATGGATCTATTTCTAATAGCATTTAGAATAATTTTGGAATTGCCTTCAATAATGACATTCAAAAGGTTGAGCTTCAGGCATAACTTGATCCCTTGGCAGAGGGCCTCAAGTTTTGCTAAGTTGTTGGAAGTAGGGAGAATAGATTTAGCTTTATTGGAAATCCAAAGCCCTTCTGCATTGTGAATGATGCATCCAATGCCGGCTATACCCGGGTTTCCCCTTACTACCCCATTGAAGTTCAATTTTACCCAACCTAAGGGAGGAGGCTCCCATTTACAATTTTTTCTTGCTACAAAATTTCTTTTCGAGTAAAGCAAAGGAGGATTGATCAAGTTAGGCCATAGCTTCTTCATGAGACCATCCCAATTAGAGAATGAGCCTTCTTCAAATCTTGACCTCCTCAAATGAGAGTTCATAGTTTCTACAATACTAGCTTCTATTTTGAAGATTAGAGCTTCAAGTTTGAGCTCCAGATTATGAAAGATACGCTGATTTCTTTCCTTCCAGATTTCCCAAATTAGAATAGAAGGAGAAATATTCTAGAGCTTATTATAAACACCTTTAGCATTGAATGAAGGCCATCCCTTGAGCAATTCGGATAGAGATTTAGGGAAGGGTGTGGACCATCCCAACTTCTGTCTGAGCCACTCCCAACAAGTGAGGGAAAAGGGGCATTGATACAAAAGGTGATCCAAATTTTTAGAGTTTTGAAGACAAAGAACACATCTAGAGGGTCCCTGGATACCAAGAATATACAATCTATCCATCGTAGTAATCCTATTTTGAATTGCAAGCCAGAGAAAGAATCCAGCTTTCGAAAGGTAGGAGGGGTCCCAACAAAGCTTGACTGGAATATCCACTGCTTCTGGCCTGTGAGCATCCAGAATAGCCAAGTATCCATTTTTAACATTATATTTTCGATCGTTAGAAGATGCCCAAATTAAGGGGTCCTTCTTGACGGAATGTTTAAGATACCTATCTATCAGAATTTTCTCAAAATAGTGACCAGACTCAACATCCAAGCCAAGTTCTTGTGGATATTTCCATTTCCAAACAAGAGAACCATCCGAGTTAACTAGGGTCCTATAGTCCTTGACTTTATTACCCCATAACTCAATTAATTTCTCCTTGAGAGTCGGAGAGATCTTGAGGGAGGAGAGGGGAGGCTTGCCTTCCTAAGAATCATCCCAAAAAAGGGCCTCATCACCTGACCTGACATTCCATGTAAGCTATTTATTGATCAGCGGGCAACACTTGAGCATAAAATTCTAGCATTCTGAACCTCTAGGTGGAGATATGATTCTGAAGATCAAGAGAGGGTCATCTACCTTTAGATATTTGCGATATAAGATCTTTTCCCATTTACGATTACTTTCGCGGTAAAGTCTCCAAATTAGCTTTACCCCTAAGGCTTCATTCTGCCATTGTAGGTTTTTAATACCAAGTCCTCCTAATGACTTCGGTTTACAAATGTTATCCCATTTAACAAGGGTCAGTTTGTTGTCATTATCTCGGTCGTTCTAGAGAAATTTTCTCATCTTGGTTTCAAATTTTCCAAGATTCCGCTATGAGAGAGGAAGGCACGAAAGGGGATAGGTTGGAATAGCCGAAAGGACATCATGAATCTTAGTGCATTTACCGGCCTTTGTGAGCCATTTGTCCTTCTAGGAGGATAAATTTGAGTCCATTTTCTCCATTGTGTTATCCCAAACCTTGCCTGACTTTGAACCTTTCTCAAGAGCTATACCTAGGTATTTGCATGGGAATGTTCCTTTCTTAAATCCCATAATCCTGCATATATGTTGTTTAGTTTCAAGTTTGGTATTCAAGAAGAAATTTTTTGACTTGAGATCATTATCCTTCTGATCAGAGGCTTCCATATATTCATTTAAAATCCTTTTAAAGGCATGGTCTTTTGTGATCGAGCTCTTTCGAGGAAGGATCGTGTCATCAGCAAACTGTTGGTGAGTTATATTGGGTAAATCTTTAGTAACAGTAATTCCCGAGATACTCTGATTGTAATAGGCATCTGTCATGGCTCTCCCAAATGCTTTAGCCATGATAATAAAGGGAGAGGGGGAAAGGGGATCCCCCTCTCAGAGGCCTTTTGTAATGTCAAAAAAACCCTTAGGGGTACCATTGACTAGTATGGAAATCTTGGGCGTTGAAATAAATTTGAAGATTAAACTAATCCATTGGTGAGAAAAGCCAAAGGCTTCTAACATTTTGTAGAGGAACCTCCAATCGACCATATCATATGCTTTTTGGATGTCCAGTTTCATAAGCATGCAAGCTTCTTTATTATAATCGGCAGAGTGGATAGTCTCTTGAATGGTGATAATACCATCAAGGATAGATTTGCCTGGCATGAAGCCAGTTTGTTCCTATGAGATAATCTTAGGGAGGATCCCTTTCAATCGATTAGCTAAAACTTTGGAAAAAAATTTATAAACCGTGTTGCATAATGCTATCGGCCTATAGTCTCCTGGCGATTTAGGATCAACTTTTTTTGGAATCAAAGTGATAAAGGAATAGTTAATTTCGGATAGGAGAGAACCCCCATTTCTAGAAGCTTCAATTGCTTTCCAGAGGTCTACTCCTATTATATCCCAACAATTTTGAAAAAAGAAGGCTTGGAATCCATCTGGTCCTGGTGATTTTTTTGGATTCATGTCAAAGACCACTTTCCTTACTTCTTCTAGAGAGATGGGTCTGTTCAGCAATTTATTATCTTCTTGGGTAACAACTTTTAGAATTACTCTCAGAAGACGAGATTGCGCAGCAATGTTGGAGCCTTTCTCATTAGTCAAGATATTTTGGAAAAAATCTACAAAAATATTTGCTATTTCTCCTAGATTTTTCATAAAAGTACCTTGATGATTCTTTATGCGCATGATTTTACTCTTAGCTCTATTATAGAGAGTGGAATTATGAAAGAATTTGGCATTATGATCACCTTCTACCAACCATTTTTCTCTAGATTTTTGTCTCCAGAAGAGTTCTTCTTTGGAAAGTATTGATTCTTGCTTGGCTAATAATTCCTTTTCCAACAGATAGCTATGATTATCCATTCCTTTGCAAATAATTTCTAGATTAAGATTTGTAAGTTGATTTTTGATGTCCAACTTTTCTTTGAATATGTTGTGGAATTGTTCTCTATTCCACCTCTGGATTCTTTTCTTAAGCATTTTTAATTTGTTAATGAATACAAACATTTTGGACCTTCACAATTGTCTAAAGCCCACTAGTAGTTAACATTATTGAGAAAATTCGGATCAAGAAACCACATCTTCTCACATTTGAAAGGGTTACGAACTGGTTTTTTGGGCTCACTGAACTCAAAGCTGATCGAAAAATGATCAGAGCCTGCAATAGGTAGAATTGAAGACTAAAAATTTAAGTTTTGCATGTCCAATTCACCTTTAATAAAAAATCTATCTAATTTTTCTGCGATGAAAGCCTGATCCTTTCTCCTATTGTTCTATGTAAAGTTGCCATTATTAGAGGGTATATCAATTAAATTGTGCATAGCGCACCATTCTTTAAAATCTCTAGCTGCTTGAGATAACACTAGAGATCCTCCTATCTTCTCATTAATGTTTAGAATCGTATTAAAGTCACCTCCTAATATAACGAGCTCATTGACTTGACTATCTAAAAAGAAACCAATTTCATTCCATACTAACTGTTTATAAGAATTGTTAGTAGGACCATACACATTAATAACAGTAAAGTTTAGATTTGACTTTAGACTTCGGACCTTACCACTAATCCAGTTTCTAGAGTAGTTAACAATTTTAATATTTACCTTCCTGGGGATCCAAAGGATACCTAGACTCCCTGAGGCCCCAAGAGATTCCTGAAAAGCAGAGCACCTGACTCCAAGTGTCGTATTAAATTTTTCTATTTCTAATGAATTTAGTTTAGAATCCTGAACAAGAATAACATCAAAATTAAAAGTTTTGAGGTTATGTTTTAATAACCTCTTTTGGCTAGGGGCATTGAGGCCCCTAGCATTCCATGTGGTGAGTTTCATACCTGTACGAGAAGGCACTTCCCCTTCCCATTATAAAAGAGATGATCTAACTTTTGCTGGTCCTTGCTGCGACCCTCTAATTCTCTGAGTTCCTTTAGAGACTTCCTTCCTCTTTTGCCTTTTGTTTGACCGCAACATGGGATTTTGGACCCTTCTTGAAACATGTGAATACCAAGCTGATCCAAATTGTCTTCTATTGTCTGAACTATGTCTAACTTGCTTACTGTCAGCTATTCCTAAGTCTCTGGGTTGCTTTCTGAAATAATTTGATTGGCTAGATCCAATTGTTTTGGAAAAGCTAATGTTGCATCTTCCAATTGAATTTTGATTATGTTACTTCTTAGGTCTTCACATGTGTAGTCTTCACCTCCCAATTGAATGATTTTCTGAATGAGTTCCTCCTTCTATGAGGTTGATGATTGATCTATGTTTTCTGGATAGAAAACTTGGATCAATTCTTCAGAAAGAAGTTCAATCTTTTTAATATCAATCTCTATCAAATTAGTATTGGCAATGAAATGATCTGAGATACATTCCTTGTTCAAAAATTCTTGAAATTCTATAATTGGTAGATCATCTGTTTGTATCTTTCCTTTATGTGTCTGCTGGAGCCTACTGTTCGGGGTGAAAGGAGAGATATTAGAGGCTTCAGGAGTCTGCCAGAATTTGCTCGACATTCCTCGTGGCTTCATCAAACTATCTTTCTCTGGAAGCTGCAATGGATGTGAGCTGTTGCTGTCCTCTTGCTGTGATTTTTCAAAATATCCCTTGTTTGAGTCAAACAACTTTTGGTTCTCCAATTCCTCAAGATGTCTTGCTTGATGACCTTTCGAAGATCCTGTTCATTGTGGAGTAGTTATTATTTCCAAGTGGATGTCTTCGATTCTTGGATCTGCATTATTTCTGAGCCTTTGTTCATGGACAATCTTTATTGCTTCCATGCTAAATTCTTCCACGTTTTGAACCATATCTCCTTTATGCGTTGTATTTGGGAACTCATCTGTTGTGGCTTCCTTGTCGTCACTTTCTATCTCAACTTGCTAACTCAGAGAAGGGGGATCTTCTAAATCAGATAGTGTATGGATCTCCAACACCTCATTGTCTTTTTCTTTATTCTCAATCTCAGTTTTAGACTATGCCTCTTTGGACATGTTCCTCTGTTCTGTACCCTTGGTGGCATGCTTAACTATTGAACTGGAAAGCTTTGTTTTGCCTCCTACAAATTTATCTTTATCTGACTGTTGTTGTAGTAAAGTGGTGCCCTCTCCACCACTGTTTCTATTTTTTCTAATTTTATTGGCTTCCTTTCCGTTCTTGCTTTTATGTTTTTTGTCAATCTTACCTTTCCCATTTGCTGTGGATTTGCCTTTGGAATCCACTACTATTACTGATTTCAACCTTCCTTCATTGTTTCGACAAACTTCTGATCTTCTATTTACTGTATCAAAAATGTTGAAAGGGTCTTCCTTGATCCTTTTATGAATCAGGGTATGTGCAGGATCATGGTGTACCAAACTATGGCCTTAAGTGGCAGTGAAAAACCAGCAAATCAGGGTTATGTCAACTTGACACATAATTTTAAAGTGGTTCTAGACTTTATATCAAAAAGTTGTAAGAAAATAATCTGTAGGAAATTGAATCTAGTTTCTAAACTACAAGGCCTTATCTGGAGAAAAAATTATTTGATTGGTCAAAAGTTTGGATTTTAATGCAGTACTACAAAAATTTCATGTCAAAAATAAAAAGTAGGTGTATGTCTGACCACCTTAATCATAATCAAATGATAATATTTTTAAATATAATTTTAGATATAAAAATTAGACTCATGCTTGGATGTGACGCATATTTTTGGCAATTTTTATTCCAAATAAATAATTAATTATGAATTTTCTACTATACTATTTTCAGAATTAAAAAACTCCCGTGTCTGACCACCTTAACTAGTTCAAAAAAAATCAAAATTTAGTTTTTCTTTCTTTTTTCTTATACTAGTCAAAGCATAGAATGTGACGCATCTTTTGGATTTCACAAATCTTATTTGGTTTGAAAGTTATAGCTATTTTTCAACCAGTATGTCAATCAACACTTTGTAGCTAACTCCATTAGAAAATAAGTAATAATTACTTACTGAACTCATAATTTGACAAAACTTACATTTATGAAAAGCTAAGAACATTCTTAAGAAACCCTTTTCATTACATCAAATTTTGGTTTAAAAAAAGTCGTCAGCTACATGCTTGAAGTAAAAAACACATAAGAACATGCCAAAAACACATTTTCAGGATGTTTTAAAGATGACCATATAAAGTTGGTATTGAAAGATACAGTAGGAATTATAAAGGTATTAATTATTTTCATTTAGTATCAGGATGGGTGGGAAAAAAGTGGGAATAGATTTTGAAATTCTTTGAGGCATTTCAGAACTACATATTTTTCAGATCACCACTTTTTGGCATACCATGATCCTGCACATACCCATCATATTCCCCAACCACGAGAATTTACTTCTGAAATCAGAATTGAGAGGAAGTATCTTGGGCATAATTTTGTGATGATCATCAAATTTTAAGATATCAACAATTTTCCCTTTATATGTTTGAAAATTAATATCATATGATGTCTTGTTAGTGATTAATTTCTTTTGAAATACCTTTGGATGATTAAAACTAGTGTTAATAAGAACTTTAATACTATTGCAACAATAGAAAGAGGCATCAATCCCTCGAAATTCACCTATAGCAGATCTTGTGGAGCTAATGATATCAACCTGATATAACTCTGCGAGTAGGGAGGGTGTGATGAACTAGGTTGGGATCAAGCATTCTACCTTCTCTATATGAAAATTAGGTGACCATTCTAAGAATTTAACACAATGAGCATTGTAAAAGCATTCAGAAACTGAAATAAACTCTCTTTTGAGAGATTCTTCTTCGCACTTTAGAAATAAAATTATGTCCGAGTACCGAGAAATACTTACTTGATCATCACAGTTATCCTCCAACCAATCGGACAGAAGTGGAACATCATTCTCAGGACCATTCTAGATGGCAAATACTCCTTTTTTGAGGCAATCATCCCAGCTTTCTTCAACCACTTTGTCACGGATTTGAATAGGTTTATCAAGGGTTTTTCTCGGGGATACTCTCAGGGGTGTTATGGGGGTCGAAGGCGAAGGTTTGTTAGTTCTCTGGCGATGGGGGAGAATATAAGATGATGGATAAGCTAGCTTAGATTCAGATCTGACTGGTGGCGGTGTTGGAGGGGAGCTGCTGAACGACTGATGGAAATTAGGGTTTGCATATTTAGTGAGATTAAAGATCCGTAATTGTTTGTCTAAGAGCTCAATCGTGAAAATTGGATTCGGCGATGTGATAGCAGATGAGCCTGTGGAGATAGGAGGAGCGTTTGGAATGATTACCCTGCTGAAACTCTCATTGTGGTGTGATTGATGCCCGTCCATCCAAAACTAGTTGAAAGATTCACCTGGAGTACCTTCGAATGGTGCAAATCTATTAGATGTCGCCACAGAATATCTGGCTTCACAATTTTTGGAGGGTTCCCTAGTGATGCTACAATAGATCTGGAGCTGATTGTCTATCATTTTGACCTGAACACCTATTTTTCTTCTTTTGCAATTGTTTATGTCTATGATTTTTCACAGAATTGAACTGTTTCGTCATTTTCGCTATCATATAATCATTTTAATATGCTTTTGGATAATGAATTTTGATTCTTTCCAATTTTAAAACTCAAAATTTTAAAGTTTTTCCCGATGTGAAGTGTCATATGGCTAAATTTAGATCTCAGGCCTTGATACTATCATCATGACTATAAGAAATTCATTTCAATTAAATGTCTATGTTAGTAAGCCTCTGGCTAAATTTAGATCTCAGGCCTTGATACTATCATCATGACTATAAGAAATTCATTTCAATTAAATGTCTATGTTAGTAAGCCTCTGTTTCAAAAAGATACCTTACCCCATTATCTTTTGGCTACCTCTGTTCCAAAAAGATACCTTACTCCATTATCCTTTGGCTGCGTCTGTTTCAAAAAAATATCTCTATAGAAAACAAATGATGATACAATAATTGCAATTTTGCATTTTGCATTGGCTACTTGAGAATGATATCTCTCCAATAATTGTACTTTTGGCATTCAATTTTTTTGATCTTGTTATGGCCAACTATTCCATAATTTTTTTGTAGTATCATGTAGATACAAATGATAACAATGGATCTATTGACTCGTAAATTATAATATTTTTAAATGAGCTCAAAGTGAAACAGGTTTCTCGATGGCATGCAATAAAGATTTGATTGTTCTCTTTTGGCTTTTTGGTAATGTTTCAGTTTTGCATTAGCCATAGTTTCTTTCATTGCAGCTGCTAAATTTTCGATGATGGCTTCTTTGTGTTGAACACAACCTTGAGATCACAAAGACAATCTCCTATTTGTCATTAGGCTTTTCAGGTAGCGAAGTTCTATTTGAATTTAGATTACTACAGAATGTAGTCTCTTCATGCAAAAGAATGTCTATTAGTATTTGAAGTATATTTTATAAAAGAATTAGAAATGACTCTTGTAAGTTGTATATAATAAATTTCTTCTTTGTTGGCATGTTGCCCCCTTCATTCTTAGCATGATAATAATATCATTCAACTTCATGATGAACGTCATCAAGGTTATCCTCTGTTTCTGCTCCTATGTTCACTTCTTTATGAGTCTTCTTTGTTTTTAGTAGTATATATCTCCATTATCAGCAAGACAGGTCAAATTTGTTACAGATGGCTTAAACAACACAGGAGCAAAAACAAGGTGAAATTGTTATGGAAGAGAGCATTGTGACGGATGGCTTAAAGAACATATTTGTAAGTTTGAAGTATTAAATAGTTAAAATTGAGTTAGTTTTTTTAAACATAATTTTTCCTAAAATCATCCTAATTTATTTATACAATACACATTTGTTATCTTTTGAGCATTGTGACGAGGCAAATCTCAGATCTAACATGTTTCTTTCTTTGAACTCTATGTCTACTATCGTTGTTAACTTACTGCATTCTTACTTTCACTATCTCCAAATTAGTGTAACTTTACAAACTATCTTGATTGCCCTTAAATTAATTGTTATGACGTAGTTTGATATCTCTGTAGACTGTCATGCCAGGCATGCCTTACATTGTTCACATAAGTTAGCACCACTCTCATATAGATATAAATTATCATAGCTAATTTGCTCCAAAGAGAAACTGAAGATTTCAATGTTATTACCAATCTGGCTTCAAAGAGAAGTGGAGATTTTAAAGCTCTCATAAATGCTAAGTGAAAAAAGGATATCTGCTTGCAGCTTGATTACTGAGTAGCTTGATAGATTTTGGAATATATAGGACATTTAGGCTCTTCCTACCTTGATGTGGATACATGATTGTCATTTTCCAATATAAGTAAATGATGAGGGAGAAAAAACATATAACTAGAAGTAAGCCTTTTCTATTTTTTAATCATGGGTTAAACTAATAGAAAAATGTTGAGCTAGAACCCTTAATATAATGAATTTATATTTAAGAGGTGGAAGGGAGCTTTTTGGCAACATATCTAGAAATTATTCTACTAATAGAAAGGACATAATATCATGAATGATATTTAATAGGACATCTCTAACCTAAAATAAAAAGGAAAATTAAAGAGAAAACCAAATACTCCACAAATCCATCAATTATAATAATGTTTTAATTCATCATCTTGTTAAAAGAGATCAAAAGTTGGAATGTACAAACCCATCATGTAAAGCGATTAAGAATAAACTCAATTCATACACTTGAAAAAATATTTGAGAACTCAATTTGAAAATAATTTTTAAAAGTAATGTTGGTGACTTGAGTTTGAATCTAGCATTCAAGAACATTTGAACATTTGGTGTAATGAAAAAGTCTATATTATAAGCAATTAAATTGTACTAAATTCAAATCTTCTCCAATACAAAAATAAATAATTACATTTTGAATTCTATTATTTATATTTGATACATAATATATACATTTATTAATGCATTTTAAATTCTATTCTTTATATTTGCTGCATACATAGCTTGGAATCCAATCCAATAAAAAGTAAAATACTTCCTAACAAATTAGAAACATTGTAAATAAATAAAAGGAAAAACCAGTGTTAGCGAGCCTTGTTAAACATGTGCTCTATAGGGCATTTAGGCTTTGCTTGCATTGATTTGGAAACATGATTGTCATTTTCCAACATAAGTAAATGGTGAGGCAGGAAACACATATAACTAGAACTGTCCACTTTTCAAGAATCGTGAAAGCTATCCAAACAAATGTAAAATGATCTTGATGTTGTCTATGAAGAACATGCAATATCGTCTAGTGAAAATTTGCACATTGTTTTAAGTGGATAATTACAAAATTCTAATTAAAAGCATACTCTAACCTTGTTGTTCTCTGCACTGTTGAGCCAACCTACTAATGTAGGGGCTTTGCCTCAAAACCATTCTGTATGTTAAACTAAAAGCATATTCTAACCATGTTGTTCTCTGCACTGCTGAACCAACCTGCTAATGTAGGAGCTTTTCCTCAAAAGCATATTCCCGAGGCCATGATACTCACACCAAGTGAAGTATCGACGGTGATGAAAATTGGCAAAGACAAAAACTTTGGTACATAGAGCATGGTATATGATGCTTGGTAGTTGGATGAATGAAAGATAGTTGGTAGACTATTCTGAAATGCAAATTATTTACTATGATTTAAAAATATTATTGTATAAGTAAAAATTCCAAATAAATCATGAGTAATGTGAGATAACATGTTGAGAATGTTGTGTGCATGACAAAAAAGGGTATAGTTAATGTCATTTTGTAGTACCAATCTTGTACTTGTTAACTTGTTAAGGAAGTAATAAGCAATAAGTTGTATATTCTTAAAAGAATTCAATTATGTTCATGTACTTTTGTAGACATTTAAAATATATGTTAAGTATTAATTTTTTAAAAATTGTCTCTAGCAACATTAATATAATGTAGTTATATTTAAGGGGTAGAAGGTTTTGGTAACATAGCTAGAAAGTATTCTACTAATAGAAAGGACACAATATCATGAATGCTATTTAGTAGGGCATCCATAATGAAAAAAAAAAAAAGGAAAAATAAACAACAACAAAAATACTCAACAAATCAATCAATTATAATAATATTTTAATTGATCATCTTGTTAAAAGAGATGAAAAGTTGAAACATACAAACCCATCATGCAAAGTGATTAAGAAGGCACTCAATTCATACCCTTATATTTGAGAACTCAATTTGAAAATAACTTGTAAAAGTAAAGTTGGTTAAGAGTTTGAATCTAGCATTCAAGAATATTTGGTGTAATACAAAATCTATATTATAAGCAATTAAATTGTATTGAATTCAAATATTCCCCAATACAAAAATAAATAAATACATTTTAAATTTTTTTTTTTAATATTTGATACATAATATAAAAATAAATAAATACATTATAAATTCTATTATTTATATTTATTACATGATTAGCTTGAAGTCCAATCCTAACAAAAACTAAAATACATCCTAATGACTTGGGAACACCGTCAATAAATAAAAGGAAAAACTAGTGTTAGTAAGCCTTGTTTCTATACCTTGTCAAAAGGAAAATCAAATGCTGGGAGATTTGGTCACTTTAGTAAATGTAAACATTTGTACTAACATAACAGTCAAACATATGTTATATAGGGCATTTAGGCTTTTCCTTCTTTGATCTGGAAACATGATTGTCATTTTCCAACATAAGTAAATGGCAGGGGAGCAAAACATATAAGTGGAACTATCGTAATGAATTTAAAACAATGTTGATGTTGTCTAGGAAGAACACATAATATTGTCCAGTCAAAATTTGAATATTGTTTTAAGAGGATAATTACAAAATGCTAAATTAAAGGCATACTCTAACCATGTTGCTCCTTGGATTGTTGAACCAACTTGCTAATGTAGGGCTTTTCTAATGTGATGAAGTATGGAAGGTCATATCGTATAGTGGGAGTGGGTCTCGTGGGTGGAGGTAAGCTCATCATATGACTAGTTTTTTGTACATGAAGTGGAGTATGATGTTATCCACATAGGGTGAGAGATATTTCTAAGGTCATTATAGTCATGCAAGTGAAGTAACAATGGTGATGGTAAGCGACAAATACAAAAAACTTTGGTATGGATAGCATGGTGTATGATGCTTGGTAGTTGGATGAATGAAAGAAAATAGATTGTTCTAAAATATAAATTATTTATCATGATTTAAAAATTTGATGATCTACTACAAAATTGCAAATAAATCATGAGTAATGTGAGATAACATATTGCAAACAGTGCGTGCATCATGAACAAAAGGTATCTAGTTAAATTCATTGTGTAGTACCATCCTAAACTTGTTGAGTAAGTTGTAAGCAATAAGTTGTACATTCTTTTTAAAAAAAAAGTGCATGTGAGGACTAATAAGGAGAAATTAATATATATGTTTGCAAAGTTTTAAAATATATGTTAACCATAAATTTTTACAAATTTGTCCAACAATTTAAATTATTTTTTAATAATGGGTTAAACTAATAGAAAAATGTCTCTAGCAATATTAATATAATGTATTTATATTTAAGAGGTGGAAGAAATATTTTTTGGTAACATATATAGAAATTATTCCAGTAATAGAACAAACATAATCTCATGAGTGATATTTAGTAGGGCATCTTTAACAAAAATGAGAGGAAAAATAAACCCTGTACTAACTTGTTTCTATAGAACCTTGTCAAAAGGAAAATCAAAGGCTAGGAGATTCGGTCACTTCAATAAATGTAAAAATTTGTGTTGACATAATAGTTAAACATGTGCTATATAGGGTAGTTGGGCTTTTCTTGCCTTGATTTGGAAACAAGATTATAATTTTCCAACATAACTAAATGGTGAGGGTAGAAAAACATCTAACTAGAAGTAGGGCTTTGCTATTTTTAATCATAGATTAAACTAATAGAAAAATTTCTCTAACACCATCAATTTAATGTATTTATATTTAAGATGTGGAAGGAAGCTTTTTTGGTAACATATCTTGAAAGTATTTTATTAATAGAAAGGACATAATATCATGAATGATATCAAGTAGGGCATCTATAAGAAAAAAATGGAAAAATAAAGAGCAAACAAAATACTCAACAAATCAATCAATTATAATATTGTTTTAATTGATCATCTTGTTAAAAGGGATGAAAAGTTGAAACATACACACTCATCATGCAGTGATTAAGAAGAAACTCAATTCATACCCTTGAAAAAATGTTTGAGAACTCAATTTGAAATAACTTGCAAAAGTAAAGTTAGTGACTTGAGTTTGAATCTAACATTCAACAAAATTTGGTGTAATGAAAAATTCTATATTATAAGTAATTAAATTGTATTGAACTCACATCTTCTCCAATACAAAAATAAATAAATACATTTTAAATCCTATTGTTTATATTTGATACATAATACAAAAATAAATAAATGCATTTTAAACTCTATTGTTTATATTTTCTACATACGTAGCTTGGAGTCCAATCCTAATTAAAAATAGAATACTTCCTAAAGACTTGGAAACATCATCAATAAATAAAAGGAAAAACTAGTATCAATAAGCCTTGTTTCTGTAGAACCTTGTAAGAAGGAAAATCAAAGGCTAGGAGATTTGGTTACTTTAGTAAATGTAAATATTTGTGCTAACATAATAGTTAAACATGTGCTATATAGGGCATTTAGGCTCTACCTTCTTTGATCTAGAAACATGATTGTCATTTTCTAACATAAATAAATGATGAGGGAGGAAAAACATATAACTGGAACTGTCCACTTTTCAAGAATTGCTGAAGTTGTCCCAGCAAATATAAACCGATCGTAATGTTGTCTAGGAAGAACATTTAATATTTTCTAGTCATAATTTGCACATTTTTTTTCAAGAGGATAATTATAAAAATTTAAATTTAAATCACACTATAACCATGTTGTTCTCTTCACTGCTGAACCAACCTACTAATGTAGGGGCTTTGCCTCAAAATCCTTGAGTTTGTCATGTAAATTGTTCAATGTTTTCTTGAGGTCTGGATTAGGAGTAATAGTAGGTTGAAGAGTAAGGGTTTGAAAGAAATTTAGTAGTCCAATTAGAAGTTTATTTTAATTATAATAATAAACCAATTCAACATCTCTTTCAGTGATACTCCAATATCAAATGGAATTCCATGTTATGTAGTAATGTTGCCATGTTTCAGATTAGACCATTCATTAAGGATCCATGTTGGTCAAGAGTTATGATGAGTTATTATAAATTCAGCTTTATGAGATATCCCAAATTTTCTAGAAAATTCATTGAAGGAAAATTGACACAGGAACCTTTAAAAGGGGAAAGCTATCAAAGAATCATTTACAAACATGTAGTTTTACAAACCCCTTGCTGTAAAGAGAAGAGTGAAATTCCCTCTTCTGCTTCATTCCAAATGGCCATCCCTCTACACATTTTTTTTATTATCTTCTTCTTCCTCATCAATTAGTGTCCAATAGATATTCTTCCCACAAATCCAAATATTCTCTCTACTTCAAAGTGATCTTTAATGACAACGAGGGCTCTCTTAGTTCGTGGATGAATGGAATGGATTGTTGCACCCACTAGATTGGCATTTCCCACAATAATCTCACCAACCACATTGTCCCTTTTGAAGTAATGTCCTATTATTACTCGGCAACTAATTTTTATACTTCTTAAGGTGTGATATCTGAGAGCCTCTGACAAATTCCTCTCCTCACATCACTTGACATATCTAGAGTATCACATACTTGTCATGTTGGAATATTCAAATATGGAAAGAATACTTATGAGACAGGGGGTGGGGGGGGTGAATCAGAAGTATTACACTTTAACCAATAAAACTTTTAATTGAAAGTAAATTGCATGCATGTAAATACATCAAGTAAACATGAAACTAAGACATGCATCAACAACACATAACATTGGAATTTGGTAACCCAGAAATCGTCCAGAAATAAGAAGGTAAAATTGGGGTGGGGATGATACCCACAAAAATTCACTGCAGCAATATTATTCAACCACTTCTGATGGTCTTCCTTGTTAAAGGCCTGCCCTGTTAAAGGCTTTACACTATGTCAATAGTGACCTGGTTAAAGGATTTTCAAACACTTAACATGAAGTATCATCTTGTTAAAGGATTTAATCACCTTTTGATAAGGATCTACAAATAGCTGTTAAGCCAACCTATCTAAATAGGATTTCCTTTCTAATACAATGGCAAGAGAGTATTAGGTATTATAAACCTTATAGTTTGCAATCCTTGATTGCTGAATGCAAGCACTTGCTCTGGCTCTTTCTCTGATTTCGATCCTCTGAGATCTAATTTCTGTTCATCTCCTTTGCTTTGTTCTAATCAACTGAATATCAAATTGCTGCTCTTACTCTCTATGTCTCCTTTCTCTGAATTCCATTATGTTTTCCCCTTAACACTGTTCTCCTTCTCTCATTATCATTACAGTGAATGTTTTGTCTTCCTTAAAAAGACTTCAAAGACTTAGGGTTAGATATGGATCTATGATCCACATTGAATCTCAATTTCCCGCTCAATACTTGCCTTTTGCTGATTGGTTGCATGTCTTTCCAATTTTCTAATTTGCTGCATGCAGATTACATAGGAAATGTAAAGATTTGTTCTTATATCTAGATCTTTCGAGATTTACCTTGTGTCGGCTACAAAAATGGTTTACATCATAGTTTGTACAATTACAAACTCTTATACAGATATTCTGAGTTACTCGGCTCATGAAGCATTACTGATGCTCGGCACATGTTGTTTCCTAGATAGCTAGGCACCTAAACAAAACTGTTTCACTCAGCACCTTATGTTACTCAGCACTTGATATTACTCGGCACTTGATATCACTCAGCACCTTATGTTACTCGGTACTTGATATCACTCGACACCTTATGTTACTCGACACTTGATATCACTCGGCACCTTATGTTACTTGGCACTTGATATTACTCGGCACCTTATGTTACTCGGCATGTATATTAAAAAATGGTTAAGTGTATTGACACTCAGCTATCAAAATTATTCTTTAAACTAACAATCTCCCCCTTTGACATGAGTGGCAAAAACGCTTAACTAAGATCCTGTGATCTTTGACATTATTTCATGCATCTTCTTATTTGCTTCAAAAATTTTATGAACAAATAACAATATACCTTATGACTCCCTGTGAGTTGATTATGCCTTGTACACTCAGTGACTTCTGTCTTGTTTCTACATTCTGACCAATATGTTATATCAAAATTTGTCAAAATTCTCCCAAAATTCTCTATCTCCCCCTTTCATTATGTACTTAACTCCCCCATACTTAATTTCTACTTAACTCCCCCATACTTATTCTCCCCCTTTTTGACACTTATGTCAAGGGTTCTATAAGGAAATGCCATACTTGGCCAAAAATGTACTATTTACTTCAAGGAGTACCTTCAGAGTTGCATCCCAATTTGCTAGTGCAACATCCAATGACTTATACTGGATGGCAATCTCTACTGCTAGGTGTACAAGTCCATCAGATGTAGAGAGATTGGGGTCTTTCTTGAGGACTATCTCTGCATTCATCTGCTCCTTGTGAAGTATTTCCAAATGAGGAGTGATTGAGGATTGAATTTGCATCAATTTGGCTTTGGTGGTTGCCTCCTCTACTGCTAGGACAACTAACTCTCTTTGTGTGTGAAGCGATTGGGCAAAATGCTTCTAACTTTGAGTTGGTTTTTTAGGGAGTTGCATGCTAGAAATCTTCAGATTTCTCTCCAAGCTCAATATTTTCTGGCTAGTGTTCTGTGTAAATGTGGAAAAATCACACAACTTATTGTACAAGAAAAATATGTTTCCAAGTATAGTTTTGACTGTTTCAATTTTCTTAGCCAGCTCCACTTGTGATAGTGCTATATCACCAGATATTTTCTTGTTTACCTTGCCTTGGAATTTTCTTTTTGAGCATTCCAGTAATTTGGCGTTTGTTTGGCTCTATAATTGGCCTTGACTCATCTAGAGACAGTAAGCAAAAAGCTTCTGTGAATATGTCTTTGATTTCATTCAAGGTATGCTTGTGCTTGTGTTCTCTTCTTAGTGCTTCTTGTCTCCTTCTTCTATCCAATGCACTCTAAATTTCATTGATCTTCTCTTTAGTGAGAGTGTTGGATTCATAGTATGGAATCTTTAATTCTTCATCAAGCTCAGGAACTCCATAGTGAAGTTTCCTACCTGACTTTGATGAGCTCGAGCCTGGTGTCCTGATTTGTAATGGTAACCTATCAGTGCTCGGTTGCTGAAGAGTCTATGTTGGAGTACCAGATTTGGGTAATGCAACCAATGTTTGTATTGCAAACTCCTCCTTCTTACTTGTCTCATCTTTTTCTTTAGCTTGTTTATCCTCTTGGTGACCAATAGTTGGGGTTGAACTTACTGGCTATTCAGATGTTTCTTTGTCTTCCCCTGCTGCTGCACTTGGTGGAGGTGGTGGAGGAAGGAATAGAATACCAGTAGGTTGTATGGTCAAAGTTGGTTCTTATGTTTTCACCTTTATTGCCTTTGTTTTAGCTACTAGATTCTCTAATTCATCAACACTGACCAATATAGGATTTGAACATAATTTCGCTACTAGTGTTGATTGGTCAAGGATTTTTGCTAAATCCTCTTCAATTAATGGATTGATGTTTGGATCAGAAGTTTTTGTAATATCCTTGATTTTAACAATCTCTGTAGGTGTGATGACGGCATGAGGAGGACTAGGAGGGGATACCTATGTGTCTTCCACACTTTGATCTTGTTGTACAATTGTATCTTTCTCTTCCTCTTTCTCCTCTGTATGTGCCTTTTTATCTTCCTATTCTTCTTCAACCTTCTTCTCCACTTGTTCCTTTTCTTTTTCCTTGATTCCCAATAGCTTCATCTCCTTTTTCTTGGCACTCGCCTCTGCCTTATATTCTTCATTGTATACATCTTCTATTTTCTTGTAAACTATCTTCCACAATCTTGTGGATTTTGTAACTACCTCCTCAATTTTGTTCTGCAAAATGCTAAAAGCTCTATGATTGGGAGTGAATCTATTGTTATGCCTCTTGACTACATTTTTTACTTGATCCTTAGTCAAATTAGGCAAAAATCTTGCTAATGTTGATTCCCTTATCTCCCTTTCCATTTGCAAACAAAAATGCCATTTATCCTCTACAATTTTGTACAATTCTTTAGGTATTGATTCATCTAACTCTAGAGGTGTGTGCTTATACTCAGCCATAATAGCATACACTGATTCCTCTAATTTATTTTGTTCCTCCTTGGTGATCTTATAACAATTTAGGTTCTTCAAACCTTTCAAATCATCATTCTTAATCTTTCTGCATAATTTATGAATAGTAGTATGAGGTTTGTGCCTTACCACTTGAAATTGGCTATTGTCCTCTAACTCAGTCTTCTCTTCATCTATTTGAGGCTGGGCAACAAATTTTCTTTTCTTCTTTGGCTCGGCAGCAGTCTTCTTTGAAGTTTTCTTCTTCTCTTTTTCCTCTTCTTGGGCTTTTTGTGCTGCATCCCTTGTAGTAGGTCTCTTTGGTGCAGGAGCAACTACTTTCTTTCCCTTGGGTTGAGAAGCAGGAGGAGTTGTCACCTTTCTTTTTGTGACCTTGGTTTTAACTTGTGCTTCTTCGACTTCTTCTTCCTTAGCACTTTCCTCTTTATCTTCTCCTAACCCTTGAGTTAGACCTTGAGGTTCATCTCCCTCATCTTCAATGTCTTCTCCTTCCTCTTCTGTTGTTCCTTCTCCTTCAACACCAAATTTTCTTTTGATTTGCCTTACCAATTTTTCTTTCTTCTTTACTGCTGAGGCAGCCTTCAAATCTGTTATCACCCTTGATTTTACAACATCATAATTTCCAAAGGCTTTTGCATTCTTATCAACTTCTTCTGCAAGGAGGGTTGTTATTGTTGCAGAGGCTTGATCAATATCGAGTTCATAACCTAGTGGCCTAAGCCATCTCACTCTAGGTATGACTACTTGTATATAGATATAATTAATATCTACAAGAAAGAAAATGCCTTTTTCATATTTCTCAGTCAATGAGACTAGAATCCTCATTCTTTGTTTTATGGACTATTTGAAGTCCTCAAAGTAGCTAGTCATTTGGGCATCAAAATTGCCACCCATCTGTTCAATATATCCATTGATTTGTTCAACAATGATTTTTTCTGGATTCCATTTTACCTTACCCACAGAAGGGAATTCTTCCATCAGATAGAAAAACATGCACACCAAAATTGATCCAAATTTGCACTGAGCTCCCTTGCTCTTCCTTATGGCTCCTAGATTCTCATTAATTTGTTGAAACATGAGCTTTGCTAGATCATAGGTATGATCCTTTTTAATCAATTTGTATGCAACATCAACTGCTATACAAGGTACACTATTTAACTTGCTTGACTGATAGAATTTGTGTGAAATGATTCTCACAACAAAATCTAGTAGGGGTTTTGTGATTGTATCAATAGTCATTCCCCTATTGTTCCATTTAGCACTTGTGTTTCTCTCTATTACTTCCTTTTTGTCACTACGTAGGGTCTTTGGCTGATCTAGGGTTGGAATACCAATAACCCTATGAAAAATTTTCTTGGTAAATTTCACTGGCCCTATTTCTAACCAAAAGGCTCCATCATGTATTCTGCTCAAAACTATGCGTACCCACTCAACTTTGAAAACAATCAAAAATTCTAGGGTTTTGGTCAATCCTTTTTCTCTCGACTATTGAGAACTCATTTTTTAGTATTTTGTTCTCACATAGATTGTCATATGCATTGTAAATTTCTAAATCTCCTATGGCTCCAGTTTTACAGTTATAGCATCTACGAACATCTTGGACCATAACAACTTTATCAGGAATAATTGATAATGCACCTACGTGATCATTCTTATATGCAACTTCTGGAATGGGCTTGAATTCTAGTTGCTTAACTTCATTACTAACCAACTGTATTTCATGACTCTCCTTACCATTAGTGGTTCCAGACCCATATGCCATTGTTTGCCAAACTAGGGTTTATAGTTTAAACAAGTTTATAAACACTATGTAGCTCGACACTTAAGTAAAATACCTCAAATCGATGAAACTCATGCTGAATCACTGTGGAAATCTTTGCAAATGGCTTCTAAGATGGCCTTGATCTTTTGCACTCTTCTCGTCTTTTCTTCATGTTTGAATGGTAAGAAATGATCGAAAATTGAACTATGTACCCTTCAAAATAGAGAAATTAATGCTTAGTGTGCTGACAACTGTCTACTCAACACCTAAAGGATTTCAACATGACTTGGCACCCATTGCATTTCACTTCGCTTGGCTCCCATTGATATTTCACAGCTCAGCATCATCTATCAACTCGGTCGTTGTTAGCAACTTGGCACCTGAAGACAACTTCGGAAAATTTTGCAAGATTCTTAATTTTGACTTAGCATCTTTGCTTATGCGGATTTCTTCTTTGTAGTTCTTCTATGTCTTGGGACTATTGTATGATGTAACTTAGTTTATCAGTCCCACACACCCATTCTTGCTTAATTTGATGTAGTGTGATCACTTGACCCATTAGGTGAAGTGATCTCTGCACTTGATGTGCTACACTCATCTTTCTTCTTCCATGTCTTATTCATCTTACTTCTGATGTGTCCAAAATCTATTTTTGTCTTTCCATTGTTGAACTCAGAACTTGGTGCCTTTGACCTTGTTGGGCAATTCTTGCTGATATGACCAATTTTTAAGAAACTGAAACATGTGGTTTGACTCAACCATCTTTTATAGTTCCCCCCTGAAATGTGTTCTTATGCAATTCTTGGGTATATATCCATATTCTTGACAATAGTGATAATTGTACCTGGTGTTATAATCCCAATAGTAGTAATTTTCATGATTTGATGTCCACATAGGCTTTGATCTGCATTCAAACGCTCTATGTCCATACTTCTTGCAATTATGGCAATGACCCTCAAATCTTGATGTCTTAATAGTCTTGGTTCTACATTCATGTGCTTGATGACCTTGCTTCTTGCACTTATGACAATAGTTTGTACTCTTAGGCTTATCATGCTGATGGGCATTCTTGCTTCTACATACATTAGATGTATGTCCTTTCTTTCCACAGAAATGACATGTAGGTTTGACATTTTTACCTTTGTCGCTTCTTTGCTCAACACTCTTTTGATGATTCTCCAACTTCAGTGCTATTGTATCCAAGTCCTGATGTATCATGGGTTGATCTTGGGGATTTCAGTAATTGCTCAAAATACTTGATGGCTTCATTGGGTTTATTGAAGCTTTCTGAAATTTCCTTTTCTCTTCTCAAGTCAATCTGCAATTGTTCATTCTGCATCTTTAGTGTAGAGATCTCAATGTCTTTCACATTGAGTTCATGATGAAGGTTCATCATTTGGACAGGTGTATCCATCTGCATGTTTGAGATCCTTGTCAATTCAGTATATTTTTCTTCAAGTCTGTTTGCAAGATTTCTTTTGTCATTTTCCATCATGACTTTATCTTCAACTACTCTTTTCTTTTGTTCAGTGATTTCACATAACATTATGGCCTGCGATTCATGTTCCATCTTAAGAGATCTTATCTCATCTGCTTGAACTTTGTTTTTCTCCACCAGTTCTGCAATTGCTGCATCAAACTCTTTAGTATCTCCACTGGTAAATATATTTGTGGTATCAATCTCCTTGTAGTTTATCTCATTTTCAGCTATGGCTAAATCCTTCCTTTTTTTAAGAAATTTCTCAATTTATTTCTGGCTTCCTCCAAGCTATGCAGAGCAAGTTGCACATCTATCACCTGGTTTTCAATGATCTTTCTAAGTTTGAAAACTTCCATCTTTAGATCTTTTCCTCCAAGTTGATAGGCTTTTTTCTTATGAGAACCTTGAGGCTTTGATACCAATTGTTGGAATATTCAAATATGGAAAGAATACTTATGAGAGGGGGGGGGGTGGTGAATCAGAAGTATTACACTTTAACAAATAAAACTTTTAACTGAAAGTAAATTGCATGCATGTAAATACATCAAGTAAACATGAAACTAAGACATGCATCAACAACACATAACACTAGAATTTGGTAACCCAGAAACCCTCCAAAAATAAGAAGGTAAAACTGGGGTGGGGATGATACCCACAAAAATTCACTGCAACAATATTTTTCAACCACTTTTGATGGTCTACCCTATTAAAGGCTTTACATTGTGTCAATAGTGACCTGGTTAAAGGATTTTCAAACACTTAACATGAAGTGTCACCTTGTTAAAGGATTTAATCACCTTTTGATAAGGATCTACAAATAGCTGTTAAGCCAACCTATCTACATAGGATTTCCTTTCTAATACAATGGCAAGAGAGTATTAGGTATTATAAACCTGATAGTTTGCAATCCTTGATTGCTGAATGCAGGCACTTGTTCTAGCTCTTTCTCTGATTTTGATCCTTTGAGATCTAATTTCTATTTTTCTCCTTTGCTTTGTTCTGATCAACTAAATATCAAATTGCTTCTCTTACTCTCTATGTCTCCTTTCACTAAATTCCATTATGTTTTCCCCTTAACACTATTCTCCTTCTCTCATCATCATTACAGTGAATCTTTATCTTCCTTAAAAAGACTTATAAGACTTAGGGTTAGATATGGATCTATGATCCACATTGAATCTCAATTTCTCGCTCAATACTTGCCTCTTGCTGATTGGCTGCGTGTCTTTCCAATTTTCTAATTTGCTGCATGCAGATTATATAGAAAATGTAAAAGATTCATTATTATCTCTAGATCTTTCGAGATTTACCTTGTGTCAGCTACAAAAATGGTTTACATCATACTTTGTACAATTACAAACTCTTATACTGATATTTTGAGTTACTCGGCTCATGAAGCATTACTGATGCTCGACACATGTTGTTTCCTAGATAGCTCGGCACCTAAACAAAACTGTATCACTCAACACCTTATGTTACTTGGCACTTGATATTACTCGACACTTGATATTACTTGGCACCTTATGTTACTTGGCACTTGATATCACTTGGCACCTTATGTTACTCGGCACTTGATAGCACTCGGCACCTTATGTTACTTAGCACTTGATATTACTCGACACCTTATGTTACTCGACATGTATAGTGAAAAATGGTTAAGTGTATTGACACTCAGTTGTCAAAATTATTCTTTAAACCAACATGTCAAACCTCTCATATTAAATATTTAGATTTATTTGAAAATAGCTTAAGTGGGATTATTCCCTCTTCCCTTTGATTTTTTACCCACCTTACACTTCCTAATCTTCAAGAGAACCAAGTCTAGGTAAAAGAACAAACATGTGTCACCCTCTTGTAAAGGAAAAGGCTAACAAAAGTATAGCCATTCAACTTTAATGACATAAAAGTGGTATTACTATTTAGAATTTGAAAATGAAGTAAACTAATGAAATGTCTAGAAATGGAAGAATTTTAGGATTAAAATTTTTAATAATTATTTAGAATAATAATTGATGTATTTTCCTAATTTTTATAGATAACTTCTTATTTGTTGAAAAATGCTAAAAATTAGAGGTCTAGTTCCGACCACAAAACTATATGGAAATAAACTTATTTTCCTTTTATCCTAGACTATGTTATAGATAAAATATATAGCTAGAACAATTAAAAATAAAAATTGGCTTTAGACCTATATTTTCTCTTTTATAATGGTTCAAATTTCAACTCACCTAAAATTGATAGTTTTCATCTCCCATCATATTTTTTTAAAACAAATCTATTCTAACCAGAAGAAAAATTATGCATTCTAGAAGAGGAATCTCTCCACTAGAATGTAATAAATTTTTTAAATTTATTTGATATGATTTCATATTTTTTTCTTTCTCAAAATCAACATCTTTTTTGGTGTTAAACTATGTGTCTATAAAATTTTTTAATTACAACATATGATATCTAGTTAAAATACTATAAACTCTATATAAGAATATTCTTGACTTTGAGTTTTTTAAAATAGTTTTTATATGTTATTAAAAAATATCATAAAAATAGTAAGATCTATTGAAGCATCAATTCTCTAAAATAATTGAATTTCTTTAGTAATTGGATACAAACCAGTATAAAACATGCTTTTAAAAGATATTTCCAATTGGAAAAGTGTGAGACCGTACACAACTTAGCTAGAATGAATTTATCTAGATCACATGTTTGAAAAAAATAGATTTTTAGATAGAAATACTCAAATTTAGTCATTTTGATAAGTCATCCTAAAAGGTGATATGACTTTGTACTTTTACTGCACTTCAGTAGGAGCCTACCTCCCTTTCCTAGAAATATCCCTTATATTTCTAGAAAAATGAAATATAAACCAAGATATCACATCAACATAGGAGAAGAGTAATTGCTACAACGGATTGGAAGAGAAAATATTTTTGTTGAATTTATGTGAGCAATTACATTTCCTCTATTTATAAAGGGCATTTACAACTTCTATAATTTGAAGTGATAATACTAAATTAAATTCTATCCTATCTGACTCTACACATGGATGATTGCATGGGAAGATGGAGGTATAGTGCACCAATTTGTTAGGAAATGTGTGGAATTAGTTTGTAACTAGTAGAAATTTTAGTGGAGTCAACAACTACTACTATAGTCCAACTACAAATGTGGACAATAGAGAATTAATTTAAGATCTAATTTTATCCCATCTAGATCAATCTAAGCAATCTTATTTTTCCTACCATCCCCCATTAAGATTGGCTAGAAGAATACAAAAAAAGATGATAACGTTATATTAATATCCTCCCTTACTACTTCAATCATGCCCAACATATCCTGTACCTTCAAAAATTTATGCTCAAGCATATTCTTGGTAAATATATTAGTTTTTTGATCTTCACTTGGATAAAGTTGGAGGTTAACAATATTTTCTAGATCAAGATCCTAGATATAAGAAACAAAATCTCAAAGTGCTTTGTTTTAGTGTAACACCCCACTTGGGAACCCAAAAGAAAGAAACTTAATAAGTTACTTGAAGGTTATTGAAATATATTTTTAAAATTTTTTAAATAACATTAAAGTAATAATAATACAAAAGAAATATATACATACATATCAAGAACATGTAATCAATTACAAATACAGTTTCAATTCCTCAAGGGTTCCTTCACGTTGAGACACATTTAAGAAAGTTTTATTAATAAGTTTGAGTGTCAATTATAATATCTATAATCATAAAATGAATAAACACATACATAATCATGTAAGCAAATGCATTGGTAAAACTAATAATATGAAAACACATATAATGAATACATCCACTGCACATGTCACAGGGTATGTGAAAATAGATACAAGTACATCAATATACAATACAATATCCTATAAGATCTCAAAACACATGATACATAGATACATCAAATGAATAGAAGTATTCAAGATAAGAGGAAGAATGATAATGGTACCACAATATCAATGAGCATCCAACATTTGTCAATCTAATCGAAACCCAAATGGTAAACATACACTACCTCTTGACCACATGGTCACCTAATCAGGCTCCTACTCCCACCATGCAAGAGAGATAATGTACGATCTACACACAGATAATCAAATCATAAAATAATCCTAGGCAAGAAATCTTGATAGCCAAAACTACCTCAAAGGTAACACAAACTACTCAAGAAGAAGAGATTGTTAAAAATGAGAGGCTGCTCATTCCAATACTAACATCTCATACCAAGTCAATATACAAATACCAAGACCAAAAATATACAACCACCTCAAAATCAATGTCAAGTGTCACCAACACAATGACCAACATATAACAACTATCATCAATAAAAGTAAACTACTAATCACTAACTCCAACAATAAAAGAACCACCAATGAATAATTGATCATTCATTAATAAAAGTCAACTATCAATAATAAATGACATCCAATCAATGAGTAACAACTCATAATAAATGCACCATCAAAACTAATTTTCAACAAGTACACTACTAGAGGCAAATCTAAAAAAAAAAAAAAAAACTATGAATGAGACTTAGGCTACATACTATGGAGTGGCATCGCATGAGCCAACTCTAAGGTTACCCTAAAAGTCTCTCAAGAGCTTGGCCCCTTAGTGACTCTATGCGGAACCAAGATACCCTCTCATGAAGAAGAGGAATCTAATCATACCTCTCAAGGTATCATCTCTGTCTTATCCTTAGTCTATACAAGCACTCATGGGATGGATGAGGAAAAATCTCTAACTTCTATTTTTAATGTATCTCAAGGAAAAGGGCTAGGCAAAATGTTTTAATTACTATGTTATAACTTATTACGCAACTTAAAATGTGTTACCTTGGTAGCCACTTTGAGCCCTGACCCTCATTGCAAGCCACTACCATAGACATGCACCTAGATTACCTTCCCAAAAAATAACAAATCACAATAGTGTCCCATACCACAAGAGTAATATTGATCAAATTTGGTTCCTTAATATGCAACCCAAAAATAACATTGGTTCTCAAAAACCGAGTTTTCATAAATGCTCAATAGCATAAAGCTCATAAAACATAAATCTCAATTAAAATAATAAAGTTCATCATGACATCCAGTCAAATAATCATAAAAGAAAGCTCAAAAATGCCTCTAGTTCACATTCTAACTTGGCCAACTGAATAACTCACAAAAAAAAACCATCATGAAAATAAACATCACAAGACTATAAATAGAATATTATAAAACACAGTTTTTAGCCACGTGATTTAATTCTATCAATTTCTTTTGTTTAGTTTGGCTCATAAGGATGTGTTTAGAAATAAACTAAGAATATACATGTTAATAGAAATTGTTATGCTAATATACTTATTTAAAACAATAAGAATTTAAATATCCAATCTTTTTGTGCATATAAAATATTATGCAATATTATCATGTTATTAATTTAAATAATCTTAAATCATAAATGACTTAATTAATAACATAAATGTATATTATTAGATTAAATACTAATATTAATTTCATTTCTAAAATATTAATTTGACTTCTATTTAAGTCCAATATTAATATTTACTTTTCCTTTAATTCATAATGCAATGGGAGATAAAATTATAAATGTAATTTGATTATTTATAATTTCTCTCATAAAGTAAAATAGTTGTTGGAAATTCGATTGAAAAAGATAGTTGTAAGAAGTGGGAATGATAATTGCTTATAAGATCCAAGTACTATCACATAGTTGATTGATGAAGAAGAATTAATCAAAAAGATGTAACAAAAGAACCTAAGGGAAAGGTTGAGTTATGGTTTTGTAATGGGACCCACAATAATGGGTTACACTTTTTTGCCTAAACTGACACTGAACTGTGAATTTTCAAGAAAACTTTCACATTCAGATGCAAATTGTCATTTAAAGGTAAGGAATTTGAAGATGAAGTAAATTAGAGTCTTTTGGGATTTTCTATGTAGATTCTAAATATATATTTTTAAAAAAAAATTGAATTAATTTTTCTCCCATGAAAATTGCTATGTTATCAAAAACCTAATATTTAAAAAGTGACATTGTTTTTGACACACAACTTTTTTTCTACAATAGATATCAATGTGATTCTTTTTGAATTCAGTTTGTTAACATCCATGCCAAAACCACAGAGGTGATCTGATGTCTTTAACCATAGTATTTCATATTTTATTAGAGTTTAAAGTTGACCTAACACTAATTTGGACATACATGGCTTTTGACACATGTAACTTATTATATATTTATCCAAATTCAAAATTTATTTCTTTGATTGAAAGAGGAATTGAATACGGAGACTGTAGTTATTTTTTAGAATTTTTATTGTCTTATTTACTATTTTTCCATGAGCATTCTATATATAGGTTTATTTTTTATAATGAACCTCAATTCAATTAACATTAAAAAATGTATACTTAAAAAATTCAAAATGTATCAAATCTATATTCATTGGAAAGCTCATTCTGAGTACTTGTGTCATGGAAAATGACATGTCTTAAGTGCTCCATTTGAACCTAGCAATTGAGCCTGGAAGCCATGAAAACAACTAAGAATGTTATAGACTTTGTAAAAGCCATCTACTTTACTGGTTTCGATAGAAACTAACTTTCTAGATCGAAACTTTTTTAATCCTTTCGATAGAAACTATTTTTAGTTAGTTTATATTGAAACTAATACGGGCGAGTTTTCATGAAAAAATAGTTTTGATACAAATTAAATAGTTTCTATAGAAACTATTTAGTTTCTATTGAAACTAAAAAATAGGTTCTATTGAAACTAAAAAATAGTTTCTATACAAACTATTTAGTTTCTATCGAAACTATTTAGGATGATTTTTTCCTATTTAGTTAGTTTTGATCGAAACTACCATCAAAAGTAGTTTCAATTGAAACTTTTATAGTTTCTATCAAAACTAGTTGATTACTTTCTATTGAAAGTTTTTGGGAAAAAAATCCGCCTTGAGCAATTTTGGAGGAATTTCTTCCTCCAAAAATGTGTAACCCACTATTGTGGGTTCACCCAATTTATTTGAATTGCAAGGATCAACTAAGACAATGGTTAAATGGTGTATTGATAATGTACTCAAAGATATAGAGGTTGGTCACATTTAGAAACACTAGAAATATAAATTGAAACAAGGTTGACTGCAAAGCTTAAACTAAGATCATTAGTAAGTGCTGAGCAAGTTAGTTTAATCTGAGCAAATGAAAAATCTAGTGTGTGCTGAGTGAACTTTAGGTGCCGAGTGAAGTTCATGTGTCAAGTGATATAGAAGAAGTTGAGAAAATAGATAAACTTAGTGGATGTCGAGTGAATCCACAACAAGTACCAAGCAGCAATAAAACATAGTTGATGCTGAGTAATACTGTATGTGCCAAGAACCAGAATTTCAAAAGTGCCAAGCTCTCGCGTTATTTGAAAAGTCAAAGATTCATGAAATCTGGGTTGACAAGTTTGTTACCTTGAATTTTGTGAACTAGTTGGAGGATAAGGATGATGAGCTGGTGGCACAGAATTCTATATAAACCATTTTTGAGAAAATTCAAGAGGATTCTTCATGATGTTTCTAGAAGAAACAAAATGTGGGTTAGATTCAATGAATCCTACCTAATCCATCTAAACTAAAATTAAAGGAGGGAAGAATCGAGTAGAAAAAGAAATTCTAGACTTCTATTTAAAGAGTCACATGCCAAGAACTAAGAGCTTCTAGAGTGCCAAATTGTGAAGTGGTAGAAGGGTATCAAGGAGAAGACATCTAGGATAAGGAAGGATAGAGCATAGAGACTCTACTTCGATAAGTGGTCAGAAAGAGAGGATTGCACTTGTACATTGAGTAGTGAGACTAAAGGAGACAAAGCTTGAAAGGAGGGGAAGTTGTTAGAACTGTAGAGACTAAAAGCTAAGCAATGTTATGAGCTAAAGAAGTGATCTAAAATCTACATGTTAAGTTGTATGTTGTAATTAGGTCAAAACCCCTTATTGTTACTCTCTAGAAAATGTATCAATTAGGGTAAAAGAAAATTCTATGGACTTAGGTTGGTTTAGCAACCATTTGTAAATCCTTTAACAAGGTGGCATTCCAAGTGAATGTTCTAAAGTCCTCTAATCAGACCCACTTCTAACAGGGTGGTTAAATCCTTTAACCAGGTCACATTTAAGAATGTGTTGTAGCCTTTAATAGGGTAGGGATTTCACAGGGCATCACTTCAAAAGAGTGAGAATTGAGTAGCATGTTACTGGTGGTTTTTCCCAAATTGGGTTTCCACATAAATCACTGTGTTATGTGTTGATCTTTTCATGTGTTATGCTTGCATGCTAATTTACAGTAACTTGCTGAATAGGAAAGTTAAAGTTTGGATAGTTAGATGGGCATACTTTACTTGATGAAAAGTTTGATTAGGACATTTGGACCTTGAATAACGAATTCACCCCCTCCCCCCCACCTCTTCTCAATTATTCTAAAGCATTTCTAACAATTGGAATGAGAGCCATCTGTTGATTTAGTTTCAAGGTACTAGAAGCATGAAGATCAAGATGTTTAAGAGAGAAGTTTCCAAGCTCAGAAAAGATAACTTTGTTGCATGATAGAGTCTAATGAAATTGCATCTTGGATCAATAGGTGATTATGCAAAAAACTCAATTGGAGTGGAGCATGTAGATCCAGCTGGACGCCTCTTTGTAGATGATTCAAACAAAAGGAAGGAGCACAATCAGGCAATGTTGGAGATTGCCTCTACACTTAGTTATGTTGAATTTGATGACATCAAAGGATGTGAAACTACATTCAAAATGTGGAAAGCCCTTTTAGATATCTATGGAGAAGACTAGAATGTTTAGAGAGCAAAGAGAGAAAGCCTCAAAGAAAAGTTTGATGACATCAAAATGGAGGAAGGTGAGAATGTTGCTCAATATGGCTCCAGAATGAAAGAAGTGGTAAGTGCAACAAGAAGTCTAAGTGGTCAATTGGACGAAGAGACTATCAATAGAAAATACCTAAGGACCTTGCTCCCCATCTATGCTATTAGAGTTTCAGCCATCCAAGAGCTAAGGTGTGTACAAGGAAACACACTAACCTTTGAAGGAATAGTAAGAAGACTTACTGCATTTGAATTGTCCAACTTTGACAACTACAGACCTAAGAACCTTGAATCTACTTTCAAGGCCAAGCTAAAATTGGAAGACACTAAGGAGGTGAAATCAAAGAAGAAGAGTAGAAAATTAAAACATGCATCCAGTGATAGCAACATAGACAAAGAAGATATGGAACAGTTGGAACCACTACTGGCTAGAAGATTCCATAGAGGCAAAGGTAAATTCAAAGGTAAGTTTCCTATCATTTTTTTAAATTGCAATGAAGTAGGTCATATTTCTACAAGGTGTACATAAAAGAAGAACTACAAAGATAACAAGTACAATAACAAGAGAGAAGATGATAGCAGAGATTACAAGGACAAAGGAAAAAGATGTTATATTGTTGAAGAAGATTCTGATGAGAATGATGGTGAAGTAGTTTATGTAGCTATGAAGGATGAATCAAATGAAGATGAAGATGAGGGAAAAACACTGGTAACTTGTGTGAACAATAATAATAAGTGGTTCATAGATAGTGGGTGCTCACATCACATCACAGGAGATAAAAGTAAGTTTATTACCCTTACTCAGTATGATGGCAGTAGTGTTAGATTTGAAAATGATGCTCCATGTCAAATCAAAGGAAAGGGCTCCATTAAACTTATAGAGAAAATTTCATTTGATAATGCCAACTATGTTGAAGGATTGAACCACAATTTTTTGAGTGTATCATAGTTAGGCAATGTAGGTTGCATAGTAGAGTTTGGAAACAAAACTGCCAAAATCTTTGACATTGATGGAAATCTGATAGGAAAAGGTGAACAAACTGGAAGTAATTTATTTTAGCTAAATATGGAAGATGCAACTTGTCTTGTTGTTAAATTTGATGATGTGTGGTTATGGCATAAAAGAGTGTGTCATGTTAACTTTGACAATCTAATTAGCATCAAAAAAAAGAAGAAAGTCAAAGGTTTGCCTAAACTGAAGAGGCCTGAAAATATAATGTGCAAACAATGTCAACTAGGAAAGATGACTAAATCTAGTTTCAAAAGCAAAACATACACTTCCAAAGAAGTACTAGAGCTAGTCCATACTGATTTATGTGGACCAATAGAAGTGTAAAGCTACCTAGGAGATAGATACATAATGCTATTTGTAGATGATTATACTAGGATGATGACTGCCATATTTTTGAAGCAAAAATATGATGCATTTCAACTGTTTAAGTGGTATTTGGCCTAAGTTGAGAAGGAAACAAGAAAGAGTTTGAAATGCCTAAGGTCAGACAGAGGATAAGAATTTACATCAAAAGAATTTGAGATATTTTGCAATGAAAAAGGTATCAAAAGGCAAACATCAACACCAAGAACTCTACCACAGAATGGCATTGCAGAAAGAAGGAATAGATTAGTGATAGACTGTGCGAGAACATTAATGATGGAGAAAAATGTTGCTCTAAAGTACTGGAGAGAAGCTATAACTACTACTATTTACAATCTGAATAGAGTCCAAGTTAAGAAAGGAACAACTGCAACACCTTTTGAAAAATGGTATGGTCACTCACCTAATGTAAAACATTTCAAAATATTTGGCTGTAAATTCTATATTCTTAAAGATACTAGAAATGGAAAGTTTGATGCAAAAAGTGATGAAGGCATATTCCTTGGATACTCCACTAGAAGTAAGGCATATAAGTATTTGAATACTAATGCTAACAAGATTGTGGAGAGTGTAATGAGCATGTAGAAGTTCAGGTTGATGAATCCAAGCAACTAGAAGATTATAGATCTTTTGTATACATCTATGAAGGAATGACTATTGAAGATAATGCTGCCAATCAAGTTGGGAATCAACAAGAAATTTCAATATCAGCTGAGTCACAACTAGTGAATGCCAAGCTACATTCAGAAGCCAAGTTACAGAGTGAAGAAAATGCACATTTTGAGTCTAAAAATAGTACATGTGAAAGAGATGATGAAATACCAGATGGAGAAGAGCAAAATGACTCTAAAGCTGAAGAAATAAACATGGAAAGAAGGATGGAACCAAGACTAGCCAAGTATGTAAGGAAACATACCTTGCAGATCAAATCATTGGTAATAAAGATGCAAGACCAATGGAAAGGAATAGACTAAGGAACGAATCATGCCTATTGAGCAAGGTTGAGCCAATAATAGTGATAGATGCACTACAAGATAATGATTGGTATAAAGCTATGGAAGAAGAGATAGGCCAGATTGAGAAGAACAAAACTTGGACCCTAGTTCCTAGACTAGCTAATAAGAATGTAATTGGTACCAAATGGGTGTTTAGGAAAAAACTTGATGAGAATGGTGAGATAACTAGAAACAAAGCCAGACTAGTTTGCAAAGGCTATGCACAAGAAGAAGGACTAGATTATGGGGAAACATTTGCTCCTGTTGCAAGAATGGAAGGAGTAAGAACACTACTTGCATATGCTGCTTACAAAGGTTTCAACGTCTACCAAATGGATGTGAAGTCTAATTTTTCTAAATGGTATATTGGAAGAGGAAGTCTACATAGAACAACTAGAGGGATTTTTGATGAAAACAACAAGGATAATGTTTGCAAATTGCATAAGGCATTGTATGGTTTGAAGCAAGCACCTAGAGCATGGTATGAGAGATTGTACAAATATCTTGTGAAGATGGTATTTGAGAGAATAGATGACAACAACAACCTATATATCAAGGAAGAAAAAGGTAAAGACATTTTGATATTTGAAATCTTTGTTGATGATATCATATTTGGAGGAAAAGATGTTCTATGCAAAGATTTTTCTTATCAAATGAAACATGAGTTTGAAATGTCAATGTTTGGAGAAATCAAATTCTTTGTTGGATTACAAGTACATCAATTGAAGTATGACATATTTGTGACCCGATAAAAATACATCAATGAGATACTCAAGACATTTGGATTAGAAGACTCAAAACTAGTGAGCACACCAATTGTGACTGGACATAAGTTATCAAAGAATGATGAGTGAGTTGAAGTGAATTAGACAATGTATAGATCAATGATTGGAAAGTTCCAATATGTTGTACATAGTAGACCAGACATTGCATTAGCTATTGAAATAGTGGCAAGATTTTATGCAAACTCAAGGAAAAATCATCTGATGTGAGTAAAGAGAATATTGAGGTACCTAAAAGGAACTGATGACTTTGGTCTAGACTATAAGAGGAGTGAAAAGATTGAATTAAGAGCCTACACTAATGCAAATTAGGGAGGTAATATCGATGACAGAAAAAGTACTAGTGGAGAAATACTTTTCTTGGGGAGAAGATTGATTACATGGACTAGCAAAAAGAAAAGTTGTACCTCACAGTCCATAGTAGAAGTTGATTATGTTGCAGTTTCTATCAATTACACTAATATTGTATGGATCAAACATCTACTACAAGGCATGAAAGAAGAGGGAAATAAGCCTATGATATTTTATTGTATAATACAAGTGTTATGAACATATCAAAGAATCTTGTAATGCATGTCAAAACAAAGCATATTAAAATCAAGTATAACTACGTAAGAGAATTGGTGGAAGACAAACAAGTGAAGATGGAATATGTTAGCTCAAAGGAACAAATTGCTGACATTTTCACAAAAAAATACCTAAAGATGCTTTTGAGTATCTTAGAGGTAAGTTAGGGGTGATACCCCTAGCCAAGGCTACTTAAGTTACAAAAAAGGCTGCCTTGCATCAAATCAATTGATTGTTGAAATCTTACACATTGATGTATAGTGTACTTACTTTAGGATTATTCTTGAAGTAATTAAAGTGTTGAAGTTTCAAATCAATCACAAGAAAAGTGACAGAGGAAGACATTGAAATAACCTGCAAATGCTACACTTCCATGTTAAGAGACTGAGATAATATGTCTTTGGAATTGTTGTCAAAGAGGGAGAAATGAGAAATTGATCAACAGATCACCAACATTCAATAAGATAAAGAATGAAAAAGAATGAAGATTGAGGTGAAGATTGAGGGATAATTATTAGAAACTGATCAACAGTTGAGGGAAAAGATGAAGAACCTAATTAGTAAATACGGACAAAGAAAGAAATAGCAAAAGATGAGCAATGCATACAGAGGGAGAGAATGTAAGAAGGGAAAAAAGGAAAGAAAAATGATACATTAGCTAAGAGGGAGAAGTAGAAGTAAAGCAATCAGAATAGTAGAACAAGAGAGGAAGAAATTGTGTAATCCAATCCAATTTTCTTTTTGGCATTTGACTTACTATTCTAACCAAGTTAGCATTTTGATAACATGGTTGAATAGTTTGGTCTAATGGTTGATCAATTCGGTTTGCCATCAATGCCAAAGAGGGATATTGTTGGAAATTTGATTGAAAAAAAATCATTGTAAGAAGAAGATTGGCTATCACAGAGGGAGATTATTATAAAGAATGTTTTCAATCATTATTTTGTCATTGATGTCAAACTTACTATTTGTGGGATGATAATTACTTATAAGATCCAAGTACTATCACTTAGTTGATTGGTGAAGAAGATTTAATCAAAAAGATGTAACAAAAGCACCTAAGGGAAAGGTTGAGTTATCGTTTTGTAATGAAGTGCAAGGATCAGCTAAGACAATGGTTAAATGGTGTATTGATAGCATGCTCAAAGATAAAGAGGTTGGTCACTTTTAGAAACACTAGAAGTATAAGTTGAAACAAGGTTGACTAAAAAGCTTAAACTAAGATCATTAGTAAGTGTTGAGAAAGTTAGTTTAAGCTGAGAAAATTTTTAGTTAGAGCCTTGGAAATGGAAAATCTAGTGTGTGGTGAGTGAACTTCAAGTGCCAAGTGAAATTCAAGTATTGAGTGATATAGAAGGAGCCGAGTGAATCCATAATAGGTTCCGAGTGTCAATAAAACATAGTTGATGCTGAGTAACACAATATGTGCCAAGCACCAAAATTTCAATAGTGTTGAGCTGCTGCATTATTTGAAAAGTCAAAGATTCACCAAATCTGAGCTGACAAGTTTGTTACCTTGAATTTTGTGAACTAGTTGGAGGATAAGGATGATGATTTGGTGGCACAGAATTCTATGTAAACCATTTTTGAGTGAAGTCAAGAGGATTCTTCATGATGTTTTTAAAAGAAATAAAATGTGGGTTAGATTCAATGAATCATACCTAATCCATTTGAACTAAAATTAAAGGAAGGAAGAATCGAATGGGAAAAGAAATTCTAAAATTCTATTTAAGGAGTCACAAGCTAAGAGGCAAGAGCTGCTAGAGTGCCAAATTGTGAAGTGGTAGAAGGGTGTGAAGGAGAAGACATTTAGGAGAAGGAAGGATAGAGAATAGAGACTTTGCTTCGATAAGTGGTTAGAAAGACAGGATTGCACTAGTACATTGAGCAGTGAGACTCAAGGAGACAAATCTTGAAAGGAGGGGAAGCTATCAGAACTATAGAGACTGAAAGTTAGGCAATGTCATGAGTTGAACAAGTGGTCTGAAATCTACAAGTTAAGTTGTATGTTGCAATCAGGTCAAAACCCTTTATTGTTACTCTCTACCAATTGTATCAGTTAGGGTAAAAGAAAATCCTATGGACTTAGGTTGGTTTAACAACCATTTGTAAATCCTTTAACATGGTGGCATTCTAAGTGAATGTTCTAAAGTCCTCTAACCAGGCCCACTTCTAACAGGGTGGTTAAATCCTTTAAACATGTCACATTTAATAGTGTGTTGTAGCCTTTAATAGGGTAGGCCTTTCATAGGGCATCACTTCAGAAGAGTGAGAATTGAGTAGTATGTTACTAGTGATTTTTCCCAAATTGTGTTTCCATGTAAATCACTATGTTATGTGTTGATCTTTTCATGTGTTATGCTTGCATGTTGATTTACAGTAACTTGCTGAATAGGAAAGTTAAAGCTTGGATAGTTAGATAGGCACACTTTACTTGATGAAAATTTTGATTAGGACATTTGGACTTTGAATAACTGATTCACCCACCCCCCCTCCCAGTTATTCTAAAGCATTTCTAACAATAGTTATTGACAAAATGATTACAAAATGAATTCTACCATAACTTCTCTTAAAATATAATGAAATTCTAAATATTTATTTATTAACCTCTCTTTTGCATTAATAAATATAAAATCATTTATATGCAACTAAGAGTTTAATTAAACTTAAATAATCACTAATACTAACATTCACTTTATAATAAAATAGATAATATTTATTTAATTTTAGAAATTAATATAATATTATTGCTATTGTTATTTTAAATAAATTAACTTAAAAATTAACTTATATAAAATAAAAATATACATGCAATTACTGTTTTCGCATGTCTTTGATCTCTTAAATCATGCAACCATACTATACTTAGTTTTTTTATTTTTACCATAGTTATTTTTACATGCATGTAACCATAGTATACTTAGCTTTCTATTTTTAGCATATTTGTTTTCACATGCATTTAACCATACTATACTTATTTTCTATTTTTAATATTTTTTTTCACATGCATGTAACCATACTATACTTAGTTTCTATTTTTTCCATATTTATTTTCATGTGCATGTAACTATACTAAGTTTCAATTTTTAGCATATTTGTTTTCACATGCATGCATAAGTTTAGTGACAACATGCTTTCCTCTCAATTAATCTTTTTTCTTTTTCCAATAAATTTTGTAATTAGATTATTTTAGATATAAGAATAATATTTATCTATATTTAGAAAATTTATGATAATCTAATGGTTCTAATAACAAATTCAAATTTGAAACCCAAATTGTTCAATTTATTATTTTCTTCCAAATTTCCATAATCAAATATTCCCTATATTATCTAAAGAGGGTTAAAAGAATAGTCATAATATTTTTCTAAAGTTTTTCCACAATCAAGTTATCTTGATTAATAAGTTTTCATTTTCAAAATCTACAACATAATTATTTATTCAGCAATCAATACAGTAAATTAATAAGCAATATGCAAACACCCAGGAAGGCACGAAGTAGACAGATCTTTCTATAAAATTCTACATTAGGTTTTCAAACCCTACCTCAAAACTACAAGTAAAACTTGAAACAATTTGTAAATGCATGCAAATCCAAACCCTCTAAATCTTTCAACAATTCTTTTGATCTAATTTTGAATTTTTGCTCCCAAAACTTGTGTGTGTAGAAATGAGCTCGAGTCTTTTAATAAAGAGTTCAACTCTACATAGGGTTTTTGGTTTTCAAACATGCAAAGGACTTTCATTAAAATAAACTTTTATTATTTAATCCTTTCATGCACGCTTCAAGAACTTTTTAATTAAAATATTCTTTTATATTTCCTTTTCCTCTAGCTTATTATTTATTGCAAGCACTATATAAAGTGTAGTTTATTATTTAAACTAATAATAATCAAAGCTCATTGTTTAAATGCAACTCTAGTTTAATTACTATTAAATAAATAATTATATTAAAGAAATATTTAATATTTTAATTCTAATTTTGTCCAATTTCTCAAATTAGACTTTTCAATTAAATCTTTTAAACTAAAGTACATATTTGATTAATTTATAATTACTTAAATATCATCATATTCTAATTTTTATTTAATCAATTTTCTAAATTTAGACTTTTAAATTAAAGCACATATTTAAATCAATTTTTAATTAATTAAATATTCTCATTCTTAAATTTTTTTTTTTTAATCAAATAATATTTAATTATATGATTAATCAAAATGTTATAATTAAATCATTTACCAAATAAATCATGTAGTGAAATCCACATAAAAGCAACATTACCAAAACAAACCAAAACTCAAAATCAAATAACACATACAAAGATAACTCATGGGTATAAAAAGGGTGGAAAGTCAAATACATGTCATCCTTAGGACAAGTAATTAGGCTATAGTTGGGATTGGACCTGAACATTATCTCTCCATTCTTACCATTGAGTTATTGTGATACGACATGCTCATCCTAGCAATTTAGGAAAGCCAATGCCCATTACCTACATTCTACATAAAAGATGAATATGTACATATATATAAATATATCTAAACTAAACAAGCAATGGCAGCCCAAGTAGTACATCATGTAGATCCCAACTAGGTGGTGACTACAACTCCCTCCCTTAACCACATCAAACACAACAAATAGAAAGATAAAATAGACACACACACCATACACATGCAAGTATGGGGTAAGTACCATAATAATTATAAGTAAAAAATCAAATGCTTACATAAAATAATGCATCATTACAAATATGAAGTAATCATCATTAAAGCATCATCTAACATTGCTATGAAAGAAATCACATTTATTAACTATGAATCAGTAAAGCATCAATAATCCACTAGTAACCATAATCATTAAACAATACATGAAATATAGTCAACTAAGTAATATTTATTGATATACATTTAATCCAAGTCATGAAATTATTCCATAATTATAAATCCAATACCTTTGAAACTAACTCATGCATGAAAATAGGCATAAAAAGAGTTTGGTAAATATAATGGAAAAGAAAACTATAGGTGGGCACTACATTTAGCATTGAGAACAAGATTATTAGCAATGTATATAGCACTTTGATTGTCACAATACAAAGTAGTAGTTGAACTTTGTGCAAAGCCAAGCTCAAATATAATCTATGTCATATCCAAATTGCCTTTTTTCTTGCTTCCTTTGTTGTTCTATATTTTGCTTCAAATGAAGATAATGATGTAGCTACTTGTTTTTTTTCCTGCTCCATGTAATCGGACCTGATCCAAGCAAAAATACATAGCCTTCAATAGATTTTATGTCATCAATATCGCCACCCTAGTATGAATCTCTTGGTTGGGGTACAAATTTCCAAGTTTTATTTTCCATTAATGCATTATATTATTCCTTCATGGATTTCTCCCATTATTTTTTCCCTCTAGCTTCTTTGTATGATTTTGGGTCATTTAATTATAGTAATACTTTGTCCATGAGAGAACAAATACTCCTTCTTTGGATCCTTGAGCCTTGCGCATAGATTTCTTCAATACTCCTTGTCTTTTATATGACTTCAAAAAAATCTTCTTCTTCATCACTACCTATAAATAATAGATAACCAAAGCATTAGTTGTTTCATTAGCATCAATAATGTATTTTTTATCCTCATCAATATAGTCTTCACTTCTTTCTATAATCCGAGAAGGGTTTATTATTGTAAAAGCAAAGGAGGTGGTTGTAAGTTGTGAATGCTCATCAAAGTTAGAATCTCTAGTAAGAAATACCTTGTTTGTTATCAAATCATATAGCGTATAAGCCTTTGATTCTTCACTATAACCCATAAAAAAACACTTGGAACTCTTTGGTTCTAACTTCACACTCTTTTCGTCAAAAATATGTGGCCAAGAAACACACCCAAATACTTTTAAATAACCAATGTGAGGTATTCTAGGAGTTTAAGCTTCTCGAGAGGTGATATTCACGAGGGTTTTTGTGGGAATTCTATTCAAAATATATGTAGCACAAGAAACAACCAAACACCAAAGTTTATAATGTAAAATTTAAAAGTGTAGCATACAATAACCCATTTCGAAAAGAGTTTCATTCATTTTTTCAACCACCCAATTTTGTTTAGGACTATAGGGGATGGTTCCTTGTACTTTAATGCCACAACTTTTGCAAATGACTCAAATACATGATTACAAAATTCTACCCCATTATCTATTCTTAAGATTTGAATCCTTTTCCCACTATTATTATCAACTAATGCCTTAATTTGTTTGAAAAACTTCAAGTACTTCATTCTTTCTTTCAATGAAGTAAACCCATACTCTCCTACTATAATCATCAATAAAAGTGAGAAGATACTTCGCGCCTAAAAGTAAAGGATAGCCTAGTTCACATAAATAAATATGAATGAGTTGTAAAGGGTGATCAACTCTTCATTATTTACCTAAGTCAAAAGGATTTCTATGATATTTACCTTGCACACATTCTTCACAAATTCCTTCAAATGGTGAAATTTTGTTCATCCTCTAACTATATCTTGTAATTTTTAAAAATTTATATGTCCAAGTCTAGCATGCCAAAGTTTTGACATATAATTAGCTTTAGCAATATAAGCATGAGAGTGTGTAAAGTCATCATCAACAAATTCGACAAATTTAAACATATTGATCCTCATGTTCAATTACACCAATAGAAATTATATTTCTTGGGTCCTTTTTATCTCTAATAATAACTTGATCACTAGTAAAAGAAAACTCATGTATCTAGCTTGAACTATTTTGTATATGAAAATAATATTCCCCCTTAATCTTTCAAACAAAAAAACATTTTTCAAAGACCCATTTGTTTCATTAATAGTTACTATCCCTAGAGCTAGAAGTTTCATTTTATTTCCAATAATAATTTCTTGATCTAAACTGTTTTGATGTGAGGCCTCGCCCTGACTCATCATAGTATAGTTGATACATTGTTATTTTGATACATTATGACTTGATATGTCGAGACATTGTCGGATAGACTAGACATTACTATGTTATTTCATGTCATGTGATGTTTTACTTTGATATGCTTAATTTTGTTA